>JAHBCN010000664.1:0-160547 GCA_019359885.1 Listronotus oregonensis
TATTATTAATAATTAAATTTAGGGGTTTGGGGGGCCCAAAATATTAAAAATTTTTTAAATAAATTAATTTAGCATTTAATTATAAGTCATTATTAACATCATTGTTTAGAATTAAGTTTTTGTTTATTTTCCAAGCCTACCTGACAAAATTGCCGAAATGTATATGACCCCTTTTCGTGCCACGGACCGGATTTTAATTAATTTTAAAAAGCAACAACTACTAAGCCTATTTTTCTTGCTTTTTAGTTTCTTTAACTTTAAAATATCAAGTGGGGTATCAAATTATTCACAAAAAAATGGTCTTTTTAAGTATGCCAACGAGCCACCATCGTTCAATATGAAAAAAATTTTGGGTCCAGAAATAAAATTTGGAATCTTTTACCTTTCGGGAAAAAGACAAAACACGAAGATAATTAAAACTATTTTTTCCACTTGTTAACTCAAAATTGGTTGTTTTAACGAGGCCATGGCGCTCCAGATTGAATTTTCAAAAAAATTAAATTAATTTTAAAAAAAAAATGTCAAAAGTTGGACATAGGGGGTGTCATTGTATTTAAGATGTCTTTTTTATCGAATGGGTAAAAAAATACAGGTTTTAAAAATTTAAAAATTCAAAAAGGGTTGGGGTCTTTTTCGAAAATTTTTTTTCCCAAAAAAAAAATTGAACCCCGGCGGTTATTTAAATTTTAAATTTTTATTTATTTATATTTATATTATATACTAAAGGGCCTGATGCGACAGATGCCCCCCCATGCCCCAATACAAGTGAAATATCCCAAGGTGAAAATATATCTTTGCCCAAATTTGTATTTTCAAAAGATTATTTCCTTTTCCACAAAAAAAAAACCCCCCTTAGCACCAGTGGAAAATATAATTAATAAGGGGATAAGGGCTTCTAAAAAAAACAATAATCAAAAAAAAAAATTATTTTGTTACGTTCCCAGGACTTATCCATAAATATGTCGGTTGTAAATATTTTAAGAACCCAAAACCTTAATTTATCGCATACTGGAATTAAGTAAACATCAAACAGAACCAAATTTTTTCAAGATACAAAAATTCAGAACTCCCCTCAACGTGGTTTATGGTTGGGGAAAAAAAGGAAGGCACAGGCACAGATGTCGGAAAAAAAATGACCATCCTGGCCATTTTTTATTAAACCGATTTTACCATTATGAAAAACAAAAGAATATATATGAAGACTCTGTTTTTGTAGCGTATTAATTTGATTTGTAAAGTAGTTTCGTCTTATGATTTTTTTTACCTATTTAAAACAACAAGAAAGAGAAAAATCCAAAATTTACGATATATTTCATATAGGTTTTTTTTTCTAATCATAGACGGACCTTCTTAGTATAGGAATTAGTAGAATAGATTACTATTAAGTATTTTATATAAAAGGTAAAAAAGACTTGAACATTAAAAGCCGTAAATTAGAATTTAAAAACTAAATGAACCCCGATTTAGAACCACTCGCCCCTCTAGTTCTAAGAGGCCAAAGTATGCAATAAGGCGTAAAATAGAACCACGCTAATAGCGCGGGATTACAGGGTTAATATTCCTGTTTAATTGGTGGAAAAGGGCCTAAGCCAGGACCACGCGAAATCAAGTGGGCTTCTATCAGGGAAGGACGGATAGGTTTCATGGAATTTTAAAATTATCATTTGAGTTAATTACAGTCTGAACCTCGTTATAGCGTGTTGTGTTTTACTCGTGAGTTCTCTGTTCAGGGTTTTGATCTTAAACATTTTCTTATAAATTAAATTCCTTTAAAAGACAAATAGCTTGAATATTTAAGGGAATTTCACTAAGGGTATCCTTCTTAAGGGAAAGGGTTTATCTTCCTTTGTTTTTTGTAAAGTATAAACAGCAGTAAGTGATTTTAAATATTTTTGTTTTCTTAAAGTTTGTTATTTCCTAAATTTACCAGGGGACCTTTATCTTTTCCAAATTGGTTTTAACTTACACTTAATAAATAAACCACGGCAGTTCATTTCACACTAAAAATCTAGTTCTCATTTTAGTTTAGTTCTATTTTTTTTAGTTTATCATTGTAAATAGTTGCTTTATTTATATTTGTAAACAGATTTAATTGTTTTGAGAAATTCTTCTTTTATTGCTTTGGGAGAACACATTAGAAAAAGGGAGGGTTACCTTTGTGCGCTAGTGAAATCGTACCAGGTGGCAGCAAAGAACAACAGAGAGAATCCCAAGTACAGAGACGACGAGAAACAATATAGTTGTAATTGGTAAGATCTAATAACCTAGTAGTCATCGCATACTAAAACATCAAGAAAGAAGACCAACCTATCTTCTAGAGTGCCTTTGTCATCAAATATAAAAGTTCCGTTTAAATTGAAATAACTACCAACTCCGAAGTGGGAAATGTAGTTCTCGGATGTCGGCCACTAAGCTACCATTAACAACTTTTACGACAAGTCGCGAGTAATTTCCCACATAAAAAGTGGTGGCAGCGGTGGGATATTAACAAAATATATTATTTTTGTTTAATTTACAGAAAAAAGATCCAAACGCCCGGTAGTTATTTCCAAATAAATATTTTTTTTTGTAGACCAAATTATTTCTTTTCCACTTTAGAATATTGATAATTTATTTTTAAATTATAAATTTGATGAAAAACAATTTTGTGTTAATTAACGAATAGTAATTAATTTTGTTTTATTTTTTTGTTTTGTTGCTTTAAAATATATGGTTTATTTTGTTTACCTAAAATTTTAGTCGTGAGAGAATCGTTTTGTTTTAATAAAATTGTTCTTAGTTTACAAAAAAAGAGAACTGAAGGTCTAAAAGTTATTTTTAATTTAAAAAATTTTAGTTGCAACTAAATATACAATTATACGTTTTTTTTTTGTTATCTCGTAAATTTAAAATATTTATACAACTTAAATTGCAGGTTTCGAAATTGCAGTTAATTATCTGAATTTATTTATTTCTTTATTTTTAAATATTTAAAACTTCAAGTTAACTAGCTTTTTCCAAACTGTATTGTTTTCTTTTTTTTTCCGATTTTAGAATTAAAGTTAAATTATTTTTTTATAGTATATGATTCGGCTAATTATTTTTTTTATGGAAACAAATTATAGATTTAAAAGTCGGTCCAGGTATAGGTAATTGTTTTGTAATTTATAAAGACAAATGAAGTAGTACATTCTCAATTATTTTTTTTGCTCCTTGTATTTATTTTTATAGTAACTAGGAATTAATACTAGAAACATTTATAATAGGAAAGTTTAAAAGGATATTGCAAATTAGGGTTTTCAGCGATAAAGGCACATTAATTCAGCGATTTTTGGAGGATTTATCGATGCATGGAATGATTACTAATTAAAGGGTCAGTTACTTTGTTGGAAAGTTTTTGTTAAAAAAATGTGTTAATTGTTTACTATTTTTTTGCTTCGTGTTTTAATTTTAAATTTTAATGCTATAAAGTGAAAAATACTAACGTTTAAATATCGGATAGTAATTGTTGTGTTAAAAATTATATTTTCTTCGATATGTTTGGAATGAATATGTTTCAGAATTAATAAATAAAATGCGAGTAAATTATTGCAATATAAATTGGCTACCTTAATCGATGTAGGTAAGCGAATCTATAAAAAAACGGCGAATAATTGTTTTGATAATTTTTGAGAATTAATTATAATATAATAACAACAAGTGACAATCTTTATTGTTTGAGTAGTTTAGGTTTTAACGATTTCATGACTGTAATTCCGTGAAAGTGTAGATTCACGTTAAAGTAATTAAAATAATTTTTCTTTTATAATATTTTGGCCTTAGGTGAGGAAGTTAAATTATCGGTAGTAAAATATATCAAGAGATTAATCGATAAGGCATTGAAAAAAAAAGGAAATTTGTTTTGATTTTTTTTTAATTATAGTACATGGGATGTTCCGAAACCGTTAAAAAAATATATTATTTTATTTTTTTTTTTAATTTTATTTAATTTTTAATATTTTTATATAAAAATTTGAAACAATTACGTTTCATTTGGAGATTTAATTAGTAATGCAGTTCTAATTAAATAAGGCTGAAGGAATTGATATTCAAGTTTTTGGTTTAATTACGAAAATTTAACATTTTTATCTTACAGGTAACGTATCTTATTGTATGATTTTTTTTTAAATTTATTTTTATTTATTTGTTTTAGTTTATTTTGGTGGTTTATTTTTTTTTGACTTAAGGAAGTGCTATTCTATTGTTAGGCGAAGCTGAATTTTTTTTTATTTGTTTTTTTTTTAAATAAAAATTGACTCGTTTGCATAAGTAAAGGAGGCTGTTTTTTTTGGATTTAAAACTTGATCGGCTAGTTAATCGATTCATTATTTTTTTTTGTTGTTTAGCAGGAGCCACAAGAGGTGCTTATGTTAAATGATTATTATTTGTTCATTTTTTTTTTGTCGTCGAACAGGTTAGAACAAGGAGAAAGGCGAAACAAGAATTACACCTGTAGAAAAATGTAGGTTCCTGTGATTCGAAATTGATAAGCTGGTATCTATTTTTGTTTTGTTTTGTAGCAGAGCGGCGTTGTGATTGGTCGTAAACGGGTTATAGCAATAAGAATCGCTATTCTTATTTGATTCACCAAAAGGTAGGATGCATGTTATTTTTTTTTTTAGTTGTTAGATATTTATAACATTTGCTATAGTTTTGGTTTCGTGACATCATCCTATGAACATTATATTGTCTACACAAAAACTTAATATATGTATATATATATATATATATTTATTATATATATATATATTATATATATATATTTATATTTATGGTTTTGGGTTTTACTATTCTTTTATTAAATTACTGAAGAAAAATTTACTTATTAAAAAATAAATATATAATATATATATATATATATATATATATATATATATATATATATATATATATATATATATATATATATATATATATATATATATATATACTAAGGATTTCAAGAGTTTAAATCATTTTGTTTACCAACTGAATCTGATAAACATTAGTTATTCTGTTTAGCATACCACTTATGCTATTTACTTTACTGTTTAGGACGTTATATGAAGTTTAGAACCGGACTCCTTGACGATAAGTTAAAAAATTTCGCTCTTGGAATTTGGTTTACGAGGGTAATTTCCGAAGTATCTATCACTCGTTTCCACAAAAATCTTGGTTTGGGCCGGATTATCCCAAGGAAAAATATATAAAATTTATAAGTATTCTTAATTAAATCCACTTATTGATATATTGAGGTAATAGCTAAACTTTGCAATAGTTATTTTATTTATTTTTTTTAATTTTATTTAAGCTTATATTTAACTGATTGACATCTGTTTTTTTTTATTTTTTTATTAAATAATTCTTTTATTTTTGCGTTTTGCCAACTAGTATTATTAAGTCAGCGATTCTTGCGTTCATGAATATTTAAAATATAAAAAAAAAGAAAGTATATTACGGGAATTTAGAGATTACCCTGTGTCGTTTTTTTGTGTTTTGTGAGTGTATCTTTGTGTTTAGTGAAGACTGAAGATAATTATTTGTGAATTAAAAGGAAGTAGTGAAGTGAGTTGTAGTTTTGTGTTACATAAGTGTTGGTGCTTATATTAAGAAGTGAATTCTGAACACGCTGAAGATCGGTTAAAGGAAGCTATATCCGAGAAACATAAGAAGAAAGACATAGTTTTTTTGAAGTAATAAAGAAAGGAAATTACTCCAGGAATATGTCGGAACACGAGAACTGCACTAATGGAGCCACTGGCAGCCAAAAAGGACAACCAGCGGGTGAAGGTTTAGAAGCGTTGCGGAAACAGATTGAAGAAATGCAGGCAAAAATGGCAGACCAACTAAGAGAATTAAAGGAAACAACGAAGAAACAACTTGAAGTGGACGATTTCAGCATCAGAAGCGAGTGAGCAAGTTGCTAGAACGATCCACTTAGATGATCTAAAGTCCATACGACAAGTGTTACGATCAGAAACAGATGATCTCGATGCTATCGATTCATATACAGGTGGAGAAGATTATGAAGCCTTCATGGAAGCCGTTATTGAAACAGCCATTCAACACAAATGGTCAGAAGCGGAGACTCTAAAATTTATTATTAAAAAATTAAAAGACAGAGCGAAAGAGGAATTTTATGCTCTTAGAATTTCGGATAGACCCAAGACAGTGGACGAAGTAAGAATATGGATAAAAAGAGTATTTGGTACCCGTGTACCACAACTAAAAGGAATGAAAGAATTAAAGCGATGTGTCAAAAAGCCAGACGAATCTCTGGGTGCTTATGCCCAAAGACTACAAAAACTTTCGATAACCGCGTTTCCTGAAGATATAGCTAATATAGCTCAGGTGACGTATAGAAATAAAGTCATAGTAGAACAATTTATTCAAGGAGTGGACATACGTTTGGCGAATAAAATTATAGAAAAAGGAGACTTCTATACTTTGAGCGATGTTTTGGAAGTAGCAGAGAAGTATGAAGCCACCATTTCTAGACAGTTACCCACTAATTTATACCAAGACCAATATTCTTCTTCCATACGTTACGTAAACGAAAACTCAGGGGCGATACCGAAGGAATTTTCGCCAAATCAAAGTCAAATGGTTAGAAATAATAACACATGGACACAACAAGAGATTTCTGCTAATAAGGGACAACAAAATTTTCCATCTAATTATCCAAGACAAAGCCAAACTGTTAGAAATAATAACACGTGGACACAACGAGATATTTCTGCTAATAAGGGACAACAAAATTTTCCATCTAATTATCCAAGACAAAGCCAAACTGTTAGAAATAATAACACGTGGACACAACGAGATATTTCTGCTAATAAGGGACAACAAAATTCTCCATCTAATTACCCAAGACAGCAAAAGACTTTTAAGTATGACAATTCTAACATAAAATGTTATAGGTGCCAACAAACAGGGCATTTAAAGCGCGACTGTCCCACATCACTCGTCTGCTATAATTGCAACAGACCAAATCATCTTGCCCGTTCGTGTTTTTTAAACCGCAGTGTGGCCTCAAAGAAGCCCCCAAAATAGATCCATTTTCCACCGACTATAGAAAACCTGACGTAGTACTCGCCATCGAGGGACAGGATTCTAGGTACATCCTACTTAGATTAGAATCAGGCGAGACCGCAAGTTTTCTTATTGATAGTGGAGCATCCGTGTCCCTAATTAAATATAGCACTATTAAGAAACTAAACAATCCTAACATCTGTGCTTTGGATTATAGCATTACTGATATATCTGGACAAAGAATTGAAAATTTCGGGAAAACTGACGTCCTATTTACACTAGGAAAACTTCCGACTGCAAAGAAGATTGAACACTCTTTTGAAATTTGTGGAGACAGTCTAAGTTTTCCAACGGATGGTTTACTTGGAATGGACTTTCTGGAAAAATTTAAGCCTGTCATTAACTTCAATCTGGGAAGAATTAACTTATGTGGATATAGCTTGATCTTGTTGAGTGGCTATCTGGATCGATCCTATCAAGTCACCGGCCAAGGTGGCGAAGCTGGTGAACTAGCACAAGATATCGCTGTTAGTGATGACTGCATACCTCGAAAAGGTGCACAGGGGTGCATCTATAGCACGATAGACATGGAGGTCTGTGCTGGCCTAGGGTTGAAAGAGAGACAAGACCCGAACGCCGTTGGAGTTTTTGATGATGTGAAGGTGGTACCACGAAGAAGGGAGGTATGCAAGCCTAGTTCCCAGGTCTACCATCCGATACCAACCTCTTACGGACAACCAAAGGATGAAAGCAACCCTAGGAGTGACCAGAGGTTTACTCAGACATATAATAGACCGGAAAAGTTTGTGGACAACCATAAGTTGGACAATAGTTAAACTAATCGTCAGTCTCATGCTTATGGCTGGTCCCAGAGTAACAAGATAGGGAGTAATTCAAAACAACCGACTCTTGTGAGATTGCACGAAGATTTAGAAATTCTAGCATTTCACGGCTGTGATTATAGCGTTTCCGTGGATGCCCGGGTTCGCGTAGACACTATGATTTGCGAGCCATTAAACCACACCGACGTCGGCATTTGCACGGCTAGCAGTATTGTAAATATCCAAGAATCCCCATCAAACAAATTAAAATATATTGTTGTCCGCATACTTAATACTACTCCAATACCTCAGACCATTAAAAATAACATTCCCATTTTAAACCTGGTAGATGTAGATCGTACAGATAGGGCGAAGGAGGCAGTATCTCTCTTAAATTCTGTGATTAGGAAACTATGTAGCCAGCATAGGGTACAAAATGTACTAAACCATTTGCAAGATCCCGATAAGAAAAAAAAATATGGAATTCTTAGCAAGTTTTAGTGATATCTTCGCGATGGAGGGTAAGCCGTTAAAAACTACAAATTTAGTGACGCATAAAATTGACACAGGTAAGAAAGTTAATAATGTTTATGTAAATCGATTAAAGTTATGTTAAGCTACGGAGAAAGTAATAGATCAATTAGGAAATATACCTCTAGATCGTAGACAAACACAATCACAATTACCGTTGGATTGGGAGAGTAACACGGAAGAAGTTGAAGAAACTAGAGAAGAGGATAGTAGACCGCAAACCCCTGTTATTCCAGATAATCTTTTAGAACGTGAAGGAAACTCCTTTTCACTGAGTGGAGGGTCTAGGTACAGCACGTCTCGGAGAAGTTCTAAGTCAAATATTTACGAAATTAAGGAAAGCTCTGCAGTTGCGACTCAGCAATCAGAAGATCCAATAAAAAGGACTGAATCCAAGAAGGAAAGTCCACAAGGGAAACAACCACGACTGGAAATAGACCTATATGAACCCATAGCAAGACGAACGAGAAGTCATTTTAACAAAATGTAAAGAACACGCGCAAACTAGAGACAAAAAGTCAGAAGACATTCTCAGTTTTATAGAAAATAGATAGGAATTGTTATAAGTAGTGTTTAGTATATGTTACATTTATTTTTTCCAGTATTCTTTTTTTTTTTAGATTTTGAGGCATAGGTTTCTTTTGTGTGTTTTGAGCATAATTAATGTTTTGCTGTTTTAGATTAAAAACTGCGATGTATCATAACCTGATTCTCCTCATATCTATCGGTTGGGTTCAGGCCGAAATTGTAGCATACGACTGTGCAGACAAAACAACGGAACTAACGAAGGTCTCCCTGCTCTCTGTCAAACCATGCCAGGACCCAAGAAACTACACCGAAGGCAGCCATAGACGAATCCAGTTGGTACAGAAGAGGCAGTACGTTCCAATCCATGTGTACACGTGCCAGGTCAAAGTGGAGCAGTTTGTGGAACATTGAGGAATGCACAGCCACCGAAGTACTGTTGGAGGAGGTTTTGGGAAGTACATACAACATATCGACCCAGACCAATGTTTAAAAGCTCATCGTTTTCGCCATATTGATTTAAATGGACTTGGAGCAGGAGTCATTTCCAAACTTCGACTCAATGGAACGACCGAAGTATCAACTACACTCCAAGGATACGCTGATACAAACGGCAAGTGTGAGGGAGTACGATTCGCAATAGGAGGCACCCAGTACACCAACGTAGTTGTAATCGCAGCCCAGCCCAACTTAAACGCACAGTTGATGCAGTAGAATTAGATGCCAATGATGAAGACGACAAAATTTCCATGCGGGGACTCTCCATTTCACCAATAAGCTCCAAGGGTATATATTTCCAGAGTCACATGGAAAGGTTCCAACAAACCTTGCTGTATCCAAACACCAAGCAGGCAACCACCAACCAAATAGCGAGAAGAATCGTAGGGATAGATAGCGCCGATCCCTACTACATGCCAAATCTATTTACTAAAGACGAGTTCAAAAACTTCGCACAATCCGCTGCAGAAGAAGTATGGGGTTTTCTATCGAAAATGGGAAACCTATTTTCTATATGTGGTTTCCTTTACACCATTGCGTGTGCAATAAGTTATCTAGCCGGAGTGGTAACCAATTATTTTGTTCTAAAGAAAGCGACTCGTAACCATCCAAACCGGAAGAAATACCTATTGGCAAGCCTCTGGAACAACTTGGCGCACACGTATCTCTACCAACTCCATCGACGAAACGCCAATAGAGACAACACCAGACCAGAAGAAGTCCCGGAGCTGACACAAGTCCTGGTCAATTCAACCCCTTCTCCAGTATACCCGATCTTACCAACTAGCCCACCCGCATGCAGTGACCCGAACTGTAAAGTGATGAATTCACAAGCGAATACGGAAAAATAGTGCGGTACGGACATGTACGTACGAATAACAAGTGATGGTGTAAGTTCGCGTTCGCGGAAAATAGTGAAACTCGCTCGTCAAAGACTACCTTTAGTAGAAGTGTCCTTTAGACTTTCATCGGGAAGAAAGAAGACATCAGTAGGTTAAGTAAAATTGTGTATTTACAAATGGATACGATACAAACCAGTTGAGATCCATATTCCTTTGTCTTCTTTGTGGTGGTAAAATCGTTTTTTAAGGGGGAGGGTAAAATGTAAGGGAATATATCTTGACCACCCTGTATTTTCAAAAGACTATTTCGTTGCACACAAAGAAAAAACCTTTTAGCACCATGTGGAAAATATAACTTAATAAGGGGATAAGGGCTTCTAAGATAAACAATAATCTAAAAAAATATTTTGTTACGTTCCCAGGACTTATCTCATAAATATGTCGGTTGTAAATATTTTAAGAACCCAAAACCTTAATTTATCGCATACTGGAATTAAGTAAACATCGTAAACAGTAACCAAATATTATTCAAGATACAAAAATTCACAGAACTACCCTCAACGTGGTTTATGGTTCGGGAAAAAGAAGGCACAGGCACAGATGTCGACAAAATGACCATGGCCTGGCTCATTATTTTTATTAAACCGATTTTACCATTATGAAAAACAAAAGAATATATATGAAGACTCTGTTTTTGTAGCGTATTAATTTGATTTGTAAAGTAGTTTCGTCTTATGATTTTTTTTACCTATTTAAAACAACAAGAAAGAGAAAAATCCAAAATTTACGATATATTTCATATAGGTTTTTTTTTCTAATCATAGACGGACCTTCTTAGTATAGGAATTAGTAGAATAGATTACTATTAAGTATTTTATATAAAAGGTAAAAGACTTGAACATTAAAGCCGTAAATTAGAATTTAAAAACTAAATGAACCCCGATTTAGAACCACTCGCGCCCTCTAGTTCTAAGAGGCCAAAGTATGCAATAAGGCGTAAAATAGGAACCACGCTAATAGCGCGGGATTACAGGGTTAATATTCCTGTTTAATTGGTGGAAAAGGGCCTAAGCCAGGGACCACGCGAAATCAAGTGGGCTTCTATCAGGGAAGGACGGATAGGTTTCATGGAATTTTAAAATTATCATTTGAGTTAATTACAGTCTGAACCTCGTTATAGCGTGTTGTGTTTTACTCGTGAGTTCTCTGTTCAGGGTTTTGATCTTAAACATTTTTCTTATAAATTAAATTCTTTTAAAAGACAAATAGCTTGAATATTTAAGGGAATTTCACTAAGGGTATCCTTCTTAAGGGAAAGGGTTTATCTTCCTTTGTTTTTTGTAAAGTATAAACAGCAGTAAGTGATTTTAAATATTTTTGTTTTCTTAAAGCTTGTTATTTCCTAAATTTACCAGGGGACCTTATCTTTTCCAAATTGGTTTTAACTTACACTTAATAAATAAAACCACGGCAGTTCATTTCACACTAAAATCTAGTTCTCATTGTTAGTTCTAATTTTTTTTTAGTTTATCATTGTAAATAGTTGCTTTATTTATATTTGTAAATAGATTTAATTGTTTTGAGAAATTCTTCTTTTATTGCTTTGGGAGAACACATTAGAAAAAGGGAGGGTTACCTTTGTGCGCTAGTGAAATCGTACCAGGTGGCAGCAAAGAACAACAGAGAGAATCCCAAGTACAGAGACGACGAGAAACAATATAGTTGTAGACGTAATTGGTAAGATCTAATAACCTAGTAGTCATCGCATACTAAAACATCAAGAAAGAAGACCAACCTATCTTCTAGAGTGCCTTTGTCATCAAATATAAAAGTTCCGTTTAAATTGAAATAACTACCAACTCCGAAGTGGGAAATGTAGTTCTCGGATGTCGGCCACTAAGCTACCATTAACAACTTTTACGACAAGTCGCGAGTATTTTCCCACAAAAGCAAGATATAGTGATAAGTATAAATTAAATAATTTGACAATATTCTTCAAACAATTTGGTAACAAATATTAAAATTTTTAGTTTTTTTTGCTATTTATCTCTGGATTTTTTTATATTTTATTTAAAAATGCATCTTTGGTCTCTGGTGTTCAAACAGTACCCTTCGTTTATATGTTTTGAAAGAAAACCATTTCCACGAAGGCGGCAACGAATGCTTGAAAATTTAAAAAAACATGTAAAAAATGATCTGTATACCTTTTCGAATAAATCTGTTGGGCTTTTCTGGTGTTTCCTTCATCAAAACTAATCACAAAGTGCATATCAGTCTTCTCAGAATTGTAAAATGTGGCATATTTATAAGAATTGGTGTTCAGTTAAAACACAAATTTCTATTTATTTTTTATAAATAATCATTTATTTAAATACCTATTTAAAATAAATTTTGTCAAGGCCTAAACGTAGAATTAACAGTTTGGTTTCAAAGAACAAAAAAAAGAAAAAAACAAAAACTGCTAACAATAATTGGTAATTATTACCAAAACCTTTACCAATGATGAAAAAAGTTGTTTATGATAATCTTGCGTATTGCTATTAAAATAACATAAAGATATTATTATACAGGGTGGCGCAATGGGTATTGACAATTTTTAAGACGACACTGTCCGATTATGAGTAAAGTGAAGGGGACATTCAACCGCTTAAGATATTCCGCATATAATGCGGTTTGGTAGCCTTTGATACGTCAATCAACGCAGCTTTTGCGTTAGGGTATATCACCGATCAAGGTCTGTTATTCAGGTGCAACGACAGTTTCGATGTAAGTATAACATTCCAAGAGTGATTGTGGAAGTGTTAGAAATGAATTTGCCGGTTCTGTTAAAAATGTGCGTACACTGGAGAACATAGCGCGAGTCTGGAAAGTTGTCGTAAAGTGTCCAGTTCGTTCAGCAAGGCGTCAAGCTGTAGCACTGAACATTACACCAAGAAGTTTGGGTCGAATTTTACACGAAGACCTACAATTTTTCCCAACGGTATTAGGTAATTTTTTACCTGCTGAACTGCAACGACTGTGGGTAGAAAATAACGTCTTATGGTTCCAGCAAGATGGAGAAACAAATCATACTGCGCGAATTTGCATGGCTGCTCTAAGGAACATGTTCCCTGGACGACTTTTATCCCGTTATGGCGATTTTTTCTTATGGGGATATTTGAAGGCTATGGTTTTGAAAAAAGTGCTTAAACGCTACAAACTATAAAAGACAACATTACTGGGGAAATTAGAGCAGTAAACCAGGTTATCATTATGCTGCTAAGAGTTACAGAGAATTTTTAATCACGTCTTCAGGAATGTTTAGAAAAACGTGGTGGCCATTTAAAAGACATTATTTTTAAATAATAATTTTTGTTGTAAAACTGCCTTATATATGTAATAAAAATATATGTTTTTGACCTTGGTCGTTTCATTAGTATATCCATAATGGCACTCTTAAAATCGTCCATAGCCACTGCGCCACCCTGTACTATATGGCGGAATACTACGAATACTATTGTTATTTCTTTTTTTTTAAAGAAAGGATACGGTAAGTTTTGATATGTTTAAATTATCTATTATGGGTTTACAGAGTGGCATTAAAGATGTAGTAAAAATTATACAACAAAATCTTTCTGTTCCAAATAAAATATTAATAATTTTATGCAGTTAAACAACCTACAAAAATATTCTTAAAACAAAAATAAAAAATCCCCCTTAATCATATTCATGCAAACATACGTAGTTTTCTCTAAAAAAACATTTAAAAAATGTATTTGATAAGTTCCAACTTTAACCAAAAATTTTCCAACATGTTTACTAATTTTTTCAATAGTTGATGAGTTACGCAATGTAATAGGCAATTTAATTATTTTACTATAAGAAAAAGTAAAACCCCGCAGAAAATAAAAAAATATATAACAGTAATTTTATGAACATCAGTTCCAGAAGGTTATGTTTTAAATTTGACATCAGAAACTAAAAAAATGTACAAGGCGTGTCAAAAAAAAAACTTAAAAAATATCAAAGTTTAAAGAAGCCTTGGAAGATACTTATGTACGATTTTTTAAAAAATCATTTGTACAATCACATCCTTAAATATGTACATAAGGTTGGGAACAAAATTATAATAACAATAATACAAATATTAAATTTTTGTAACAAATAAAGGTCTTTACCTGAAAATATTTCTTTATTACCAACATTGCATCTAGTCTTTTTTTTACGTGCTTTTAAATCTTAAAGATATATTCTGAAAACTCCCATTAAATCAGACTTTTTTCCTGTGGGAAAAAACCACATATATTTTTCTTAGTAAACGAAACTGTAAAGCTTAATGTGATGTTATTAAATAAGTTACTAGATTTACCTAAATTTATGATTTTTATGCTACCAAAAAGTAAACGTAGACAAGGGCAAGGATTTAGACACATTAAATAAATTGTATTTAATACTCCTAAACAATAACACCTAATATCCTGTAACATCGTTAAAAACAGGACTTTACATAAAAATGCTAGATAAGTATGTTAAAAAAAAAATTAAAAAATTGATTAAAAACGTAAGTGCTAACTCCTCAAAAATATCAGAGTCTCTAAATTTTTACAAATGTACTATTCATGCCATATCACTTATGGCAAAATTTTAATCCTTCTATAAATAATCAGCTATGCTAAACAGAAAAAGTATTGTAAAATTGTTTTATTCTTTAAAAGGTAAAAAGATACTTTTGTCTGTTTGTGTGCCTGTCGCTAATTTTAAACACAACCAACATATTTTAGACATTCGAACTCTGCTTGTAAAAAAAGTAAATATTGTAATATAATTATGTACGACATGATACAAAAATTTATCACTAACCGAAAACTAAACTTGTTACTGTACACTTTATCTCTTTTATTTATATAGTTTAAAAATCCAAAATGTAAGGTTATTATTTCTAATTTTCTTTAAAAAAGTAATTCAAAAACAGATAATTAAGTTTTACAAATCTTTCTGCAGTAGTCTTATAATTTCATGTTTTTTTAAACGCTTTAAATTTTGATTTAAAATTTATAGTTTAAAACAGAGGTAGAATTAAGAAATGTGGACCATAATTTTAAATTAGTCCAATCAGTTCTATAATGAAGAATAAGTGCTTATTTTAGGAAAAGATGGCGTTAGCCTTACCTAATTTCGTTCCGAGAACCAAACAAATTGAAAACAAATTTTAGGTTTGTTAACGATAATGATACCTTAAAACAAAAATAAGAAGCCTAACCTCTTAATTTAATTAATGAAAGTATATAAAAAACACATTTTTTGGACGCTTAAAGACTAACCATTTTAAGGTATTTTTTTTTATTACTAATGTTTTTGTTAAATTTATTAGCGAATATGCTTTTCATAATTCTTCGTCGCGAAGGTATAGGTATCACCCATACAAAATCCAAATGGTACACCAGTTAACTGAAAATGACCCTGATCGACAAACAGAATTCAGCGAAACTATGACGGAAACCATTGCACGGCATCCTACCTATTTCCATAATATTTGTTTTAGTGACGAGTGCACATTTTTTCTCAATGGTAATGTTCATAGACAAAATTGTCGTTATTGAAGTGACACTAATCCTAACGTCTTCCGGGAAACTTATACTTAATATCCAGAAAAAATAAACGTTTGGGCAGGGATATTGGGAAACCAAATTGTGGGGTCTCTATTCATCGAACAAAATTTAACAGGGGAACTGTATTTGGATATGCTGGAAAATACTATTGACCCTCTAATAACCGAAATCGTAATGAATTTGATATGGATATGGTATTGCAGCAAGATGGAGCTCCACCATACTACTCCAGATAAGTTCGGAACTATTTAGATGACAATTTCCCCGGTCGTTGGATTGGCCGTCGGGGACCTGTGGAATGGCCAGCTCGCTCGCCAGATTTGACACTTCTGGACTTTTTTCTATTTGGCTATTTGAAGCAAAAGGTGTACGAAACTGGGCCTGCTTCAATATTAAATATACGACAAAGAATAACAAATATTAATTTGTAGAAATATCGATATTACTGAGTTTGAAAATGTTCAACGTGAAATTTCGGACCGACTGTTGTTGTGTCAAGAAGTTCGAGGCAACCATTTCCAGCATTTTCTTAACTGAACTCAACTTTATTATTAGAGTTATCAAGTTTAATCTTAATATATTCAGGTAATTATTAAATGTACCACCATTTAACAAGGAAAAAAGTAAAGGAATTGACTTTATATTCTAGTTAAAATTTACTACTAAAAGTACTCGTCAGGAGCTTCAAAATGATGCGCCACATTTAATTTTTTTCGAAGATGGCTCCCATCAGCCATATATATATATATATATATATATATATATATATATATATATATATATATATATATATATATATACAGGTGTGGAAAATCCAAAACCGAACATAGGGATAAAGTGTAATGTATCAAACAGAAACGGGCAACCCCTTTAACTGTGTGAAAGAAGTGAGACAAAGCTTCGCAATGTGTCGATACTTGTATCAAGCGCTGTTTCGAACAGCGAAGACCGGCGACTCAAAGCATACGGCAACCTTCGTCGAGCGTACGCTGTTTAAACTATTTTGGTGCGTATGTCCTAGTTTAAATTCGATCTCATTCTGTTTTAGCGTTAAATTTGTTTTCTATATATATACAGGGTGATTCATGAGGAAATGTCAATAGTTCAGGTACGTACTCAGGGTCCAAAAATAGGCATAACAGTTAAAACATATGGGTCCGCAAGACCTTCGTTTCCGATTTACAGGGTGTTAAAATTTTTCTCTATATTTTTTTATATTAAAAAAAAATGTTTTGCTAAACAGAATTTAAGATTAATAATTTTATTAAAAATTAAAATACATATCGTTTAATTATACATTTTGTTTTTTTTTTAAATCAAAATATCTTGAAAACGGTTGCTCATATCGACTTTTAACAAGTATACCTTTTTGACGTAAAAATGACAAAACAGTTATTTAATTTACTTAAAAATGTAATACAGTGCCGTACCAAAAAGTTGTGATTGTTCAAAATAGTAAAAAGGCGTGTAGGTGGCTCCTCCTACAAGTAAGAATCGTACTAAGATTAGATTCGAATCCGTCATATTAAAAAAACCCCAGATACCAAATTAAACTCTAATATTTACATTATCATAGATTTTATTCAAAAAATAGAAAAATTACATAAAAACTTTAACACCCTGTATTTCGGAAACGAAGGCCTAGCGGACCCAAATTTGTATAAACTTTTAGGTTTATTTGTGGACCCTGACTACGTACCTGAAGTATTGACATTTTCTCATGAATCACCCTGTATATATATATATATATATATATATATATATATATATATATATATATATATATATATATATATATATATATATATATATATATATATATATATATATATAAATATATATATATATATATATATATATATATATATATATATATATATATATATATATATATATATATATATATATATATATATATATATATATATATATATATATATCAGCAATAAGATTTACAATTTTTCGCTGGTAATTATTTAAAAACATTGTAATAAATATTACTGATTTTTATGTAGGTTTTATCATTTATAGACTTTTCTTTGCTTTTTAATATAGACTCAGTTTTTAAGATGTTAGTACTTTACTATGAAATTTATGTAACATTTCATTTTGTGATTACTTACAGCAACTTTATTTTTCTGTCATATTTTGGACCGTTAATGCGGTTTTGGAGATATTGCGTAGTTTGGCCAATGTATACTTTGGGACATTCATTATCTGATAAATAATATGAGTATTTTAATTTTTTTGGAATTTGGTTTAAGGAAGCTAAAATGTTTTTGTAACAAGTTTTGAACTTTGTGGCATAGAGATATATTTTGGGGTTTAAAATATGTTTGAAAGTTTTTTAAAACGCCTTGTACGTGGGGTATTGGCCAAAAATGTTTGGATTATTATTTACTATTGTTATTAAAAGATATTATTTAGTTTTGTAAAAGAAATATGACTATTGAAGTAATGTAGTATCTTACCATGTCACAGTGCAAATGTTTTTAAAAGTTAAATGCACAAAGTGCCATTGGTTCCTTTAATTAAAGACTTTTACTGTATGATTATAAATAACCATTAATTTTATTAACTGTGTCATTATACTGACTTTAAATAAACCTAAAGCCTAGTCCAGACCTACATACATTTACCCGCAAACAAATGTTTAAAAACAGTTGCCCGCAAACAAAATATTTAAACATTTGTGTGGTTTTTTTTTTCAAATATTGATTAAAAACTAGTTTGCAACTGAGTCCAGACCAAAGAAAAAAAATGTCGCTGAGCAGTGAGGCAGTGGCGGGCATTTGTGCTGGATACATATTTTTACCAAGGAAAAGGAAAAAAACCCCTTGGTGGGTGGAACTCCTGAAAACGGAATAGAACATTCTTCAAACTTACTAAGAGACCTAAAATTAAATGATGGAGCTGGATTTAAAAATTTTGTTAGAATGACTCCAACTGATTTTGAGATTTAATTCAAATGATTGGCCCAAATATTTGTAAACAAGATACAAAGATAGCATTGGGTTAGCAATAACTCTTAGATATCTGGCAAGTGGTGATTCATATACTAGTTTAGTACACATTTCGAATTTCAAAGCAGTCAATATCAGAAATTGTACCCATTGTATGCAATGCTATTATTTTTTAAAACCGTATATAAAAGTAAGTATACATTCAAATTAATTTTATTTGCCTGCTTAAACCATATTTTTCTAAATGAAACCGTGAAGTGAATCCACATTCAAGTAAACTTAAACTCTGCCTAACTGTATTTTTTAAAATTAAAGCCCAACTTAAGTTCTTAAATGTTGGTGAAATGACCAATTAACTTGGATATAAAAGTGTTATCAAAACTTTATTCAAAAAAAAAAAAAAAATTTATACAACTAAGTAAAGTAGGTAGACATCTAAAGATCTATAAAGTTCTTGGTATTATTATAATACGCTCTTACATTTTCTGTTTATTGGTTCATGTAAATCTGTGGATCGATGTAGTTTAAATTTTTGGCATACTCAATTTCATACATCAGTTGACCCTCCCTTGACAATTATCGGGGAAAAAAATTAGTGTTTGCTGTTTGTTGCGATGGCATACTGTTATTAGGTTGTTGAAACTTTGAATTTTGATGAGATACTTTTAGACTTGATAAGTAAGTTTGGGGAATGGGATGTTGTTTGGGGTGACGAAATGCTAATTTAATTTTAAACAATGACCGAGCTTTTGCAGAGGATGATGCAATGGATTTTAAAATTCCCCCATCAATAATTTAGAGCAGATATTATCAATTGCATTCTGAGCAAATGCTATTTCTAACTTTGATCTACCGCTATTTCTAAGTTTATTAGCAATATGCTCCCCGTAAACAGTATATTCATCACGTTTTAAAACCCGGGCCCGGAAGCGTTTTCATGCACTTTAAAGCTTCAGCTGCATTTGAATCATCAATTTTTCGTATTTTTTTTGTTGGTGGTAAAAAAAATTTCCCTTTTTTTTTTGGTAATGTTCTAGACTGATTGACGATGTTTTCCTGTTGGTGCTCAGTATCAGTATCAGTTTCATTGGATTGTTTCATCTGCAATAAGGCTTTTTTTTTTGGGGTTTTAAAAAACCTTTTTTTTAAATCCCCCTTTTTTTTGGGGTTTTCCAAAAGTTTTGGGCCACCGGGCCCCCAATAGTGGAAGCCTGTATTTTAATTATAAGAAGACAAAAGTATTGTGATGTTCGTTATTGCAGACGCAAATTATAATTTTTTGTATGCTGACGTTGGATGCCCAGGGGGAAACGTTTGGGGGTTTTGAAATTTACCACCTTTTTTAAAAAACTTAGTGAAGAAAGGCTTGGTTACCACCCAATCAACCATTGCTTGGAAGAAATAAACCAATGCCGTTTATTTTTGGGGTGATGATGCATTTGCTTTAACGACAAACATTATGAAGCCATATCCTGGTCAGTTACCTGGTTCTAACAATCCCAAACAAATTTTATAAGGGCATTCTAGACCCAAAAAAAATTGAAAACGTTTTCGGAATTTTTCTTTAAATTCAGAGTTTTTCTTAAGCCTTTTGGGTTTTTTGACCCGAACAAAGCAGAACTGGTTAGTTTCCCCTGTCTTTATCTCCACAATTTTTTCGACGAAATGTTGAATGCATCAAACTTTTTTTGCAGGAACTTTTGACACTAAAATCTCGATAGTAATAAAATTTAAACCCCGGGGGTTGTGGGACAAGATGTCCAAGGAAAATTGTTTGGATTGAAAAAATTGCAAGAAAATCACCAGTTACAGCGCAAGAGATAAGAGATGAATTGAAGGAATATTTTGTATCCCCGCAAGGCTCTGTCCCTTTTGGCAAAACTTGTCAGCGTAGTTTGGTGAATTTTTAAATAGTTGTAGTAAATATTTTTTGTATTTTTGTAAATAAACTAGGTATGTTTAAGTATTTAGTTTTTTTGTTAATTTTTTCCACAGGTAGGTCGCAAAGATCACCATATAATTTTACCACCTTGCAAACAATATTTTTTTCCAAGATATCCGATGATATGTTTTGCATATTATTTACATCTCCGTATTTAAAAAAAAAAAGTCACATTGTAGTAACCAAATACGTATGTATTCCCCCAGCAAATTTTTAGCCTCAGGGCTATATTATCTCATGGCACTTTTTTTAAAACCGGTGACTTACTTGCTAATAATAATATAATGTCAAAAATTAAGAAAAAAACCCCGTTAGTTCAAAAAAAAAAAAGGGAAAAAATAAAAAAAATTACCGTTTTAGTGTCTTAATACATAATTTGACATAGACATAAATATTACATAAAAATTAAAAAAAAAAAGCTAACTTACCTCAGTTTCCTCTTGTTTCCTGCATCTGTTGAACGACTACCTCTAATATACCCTTGCAATAAAAAAAAAAGTCTTTCGTAACCAAACCAGTTCACTTGTTTTGGGGGATGCTCCCCTCAGAGTCCAAAAAATTTCGGCTCTCGGCGAAATTGATTTTTTAGTGCCTGAACCTTTTTTTTTAAATTTTTGATCTTATACTTTTTTGCAAGCATTTCATAGGCATCCCCTTTTTTTTACGGTTTTTTTAGTCCAAACTGTACGTCCCCAAAAAATGGTAGACTGTGAAAGTCTTCAAAAAAGAAAGGGTTTTTTCTTGGTTCCAAAATTTTAAAAGCTATTTGTATATACACTAAATAATAGACCAAACCCCGAAATTACAAGCGCCACTGATAAAACAAATAAATAAACATTTGCCCCGAACGGCCCGACTTGCTTGTTGGCGAGATAAAAACACGTGTTTCCCATTCTGGCGGGAAAAAAAAACCTTAAACATTTGTTTAAATGTTTTTAAACAAATGTTTGAAAACACATTTTAAAAGCTTTTTTTTCAGTTTTTATACAAATGTTTTAATGTTTGCGGGCAAATGTATGTAGGTCTGGACTAGGCTTTAAAAATACATTTGTTTTGATGTGGCTGCTTTATTAATCTAGCGAACAAATATAAACAAACATTTGGATTGCACTTTTTTAAATATTGGGGAAAAATATACAGACAGAATAAAAATTATTTATAAAGAACACAATAATAGAAAAGTAAACGTCGTTTAGACCTTACCTTATCGAGATATTTAGTAATGTATGGTCTTTTACTTAGTTTGCTAGACCATACAATTACATGGGGTATTTTTTCACCACCGTTAGCTTCTTGTAATCTTGCCAAAGCTTTTGTTGTAAATTCGCCCCAGAGATCATGTAAGTCAGTGTAATTACTTGGAGTGTTCGCCTTTTGTAAGTGTTGTGCCCAGCATTCCAAATTAACTTCATCTCCTCCCAAATGAAAGATTTCTTTTTCACCGCTTAGGTCTATTAGATCCCTAAAAAAATATGTAGAGTTATTTTGGCAATTAAGATAAAAATGGTATAACTAATATGCTCGTAATTGACTTAACTAATGTATTTACACGTGTGTGGTAGTTTTTAGCCCAGTGAATATACACACTGGGGCCAGAATCAACCCGTCGGGCAATAAGATTCTGCAATTAGATGATTAAAAACATTAATCTAACAGATCAAAAAACATCTTTAAGAGATGTGACCTAGGGTTTCCAAAAATAGCAAATGTTTATGATTTTTAATTATTTAAATTAAAACTTCTTTAATTTAAATTGTGATACTAGCTACAACTTTGGTTTAAACATTTTTTGAGTACCTCAACTTTTAACAAAATTATAGTCGATTTTCAAAAAAGTAATTTTTGAGTTCTGCGCATGCGCAATGTCCTAAAGTTCTCTTGGAATTTTTATCATCGAAATTTGTTACAGAAAAACATGAAATCAAGATTATTTATTAAAGAAAACCTATATTTCCAGATAACAACGGTTTTATAAAGATTTTTTTTTATCAACTAAAGCTTACTTTAAATTATTGCTTTTTATTTTGACGTAGTATGCACAAATTTTTGTTCATAATCATATAAGCTGGGTTAGCATGTTCTAATGCATGTGGATATTGTCAAACTTGAAACTGTACTAATTGCGAAAGATTGGAAATATTTCAAAATTCGGAAGACGATGATGTAGAAAATGGGGCGGAATACGAGGTCTTTTAATTTGAAAGCGAAGAACACGCACAATAAAACATCAATATGGTTTCAAATTATTTTAAATACACATTTCAGTTGTACCGTTATTAAAAATTAATATTTTTGTACAATGTTTTTTTATTTTTTAAATTGTCTCTTTTTTATTAGTTAATTAATTAAGTAAAAAGTATGTTAATTTTCTAAATAAAATACCCTGAGTTTTATTTATTCATTTAGTATTTCCGAAATAAAATTATCTAATTTTTATACTTAAAAAATTGCGGTGACTAAAAAATAATCAGTGCCTTTAAAGGTTTAATATCACATTTACTAGAATATTATATTTTTCTTAAAAAATGAACGAAAATTTTTAATTTTTTTTTTAAGGTTTAATTTTTTTAAACATATTATTTAAACATTAACTTTATAATCAGTAAAAGCGTTAATACATTTTTCTAAATGATTTATTAGCAAAAAAGTGCCTCAGCTGCCAATATGCAGTAGAATGCAGTGATATTTTTAAGGTATAACTCACGCGTATAACAATATTTTATTCCTACAGTTGAGTATATCTCTGTAATAAAACTACTTTTTAAAAAAATGTTCAAACAAATATTGCAGCTCGAAACGTATGCTACAACTTCTGTTTAACAACATTGTCTCTATTTTGTTTTTTTTTCAAATAGACAAATAATACGCTAGTATGTTCGTCACGACTATAAGAATAGTTCAATTTATGAATACGCTATAACTACATAACTTATTAAAAAATAAAAAAAATATACAAAAGTTTTAGCTTACCAATTTATCTATAAATTTTATTTAAAAAAATGTCTTACGTACCTTTACGATAAATTCTATTAAAAATTCGCTTTACTTCTATAATAAATGAAGATTTAAAAAAAAATAAAATTAAAGTAAAGTTGTAGCTTAAGATCTTGGGTACAACTTTTATTGGAAACTTCTTTTTGAATTTTTTTTAAGGTATTCGAAAATAATAAAAATTGAGACAAATACAGGTGTGCACAGGTAACCAAAGGTGAATAACCCTGAAGATTTTTTTTGCATCGATAGCTGTCTAAATCCAAATTTCAATTTTCGACGGGTAAATTCTAGATTTTAAGAAAATTTTGTGTATATTGACTGGGCTATTAACAAACATTGGCGGTCGATATGCTTTAACTCCTGAAAACAATATTGTTTTATTTTAGGCAGTATTTATGTGCAGTCAAAAACTACTTAGTTCGGACGATATTACTGTTAAACATTTTTAAGGGAGTTCTCTAACTTAATATTAATCTGCGATACCAAGACTAAAATAAATTTCACAACGTAAATAACTACACCAATTTTTTCCTAATCTTGTCTAAACTTGTCTGTACTTGTATAAGCGTACATTTGTATAAAATGGTTTTAGGTATCAAGCCAACAGAACACAATAGGGTCAGCCTCTCAGCGCTCCGAACACCTTCCTCTTCTAACTGCTGTATCCTTAAAGGCCCCCACAGACTACGGTTATTTTCATCCATTCGTATTGCCACGATACAGAACGGCGTGTAAAATATGCCAAAAACTGATGTCTGTGGGGCAAAACCGTCGTGCCGTATCGTCGAAAAAAATTTCTGCCGGCGCTTGATTTTTGGAACGACGGTTCGACTTGTGGCATTCCTACTGATAGATTGTAGGGATTTTATTTAAAATTGACGGATTTTTTTTTGCATAAGGAAGCCAAGGGAACAGCGGCGCATGTTCATACTTTTTATTTTTATTTAGAATGCTTTCTCTTCATGACGTAACCGTAGAACTAGTGATGAGCGAGACCGGTCTTGGTCTTGCGGTCTTGGTCTTGGTCTTGCAGCAAGACCAAGACCGAGAACAAGACCAAGACCGCCTTCTTGCTTGCAAGACCAAGCCCAAGACCGGGGTATGCAAGACCAAGACCAAGACCAAGACCGAGGTTGTCTTTTGTCACTTTTTCACAAGTCTTTTGTCACTTTTTTTTTTAATTATAATATTCAATTTTCATATTCAATATACAGAGGTATTGACATGACAAAAAATGTGTCGAAAACTGCCTAAAAAGGCGATTATTTTATAAGTAACAGGTTTTTTTAATAAAATAATATTTAAACCGATCACTTAGTTTTTTTT
Source organism: Listronotus oregonensis (assembly GCA_019359885.1). Taxonomy (NCBI): domain Eukaryota; kingdom Metazoa; phylum Arthropoda; class Insecta; order Coleoptera; family Curculionidae; genus Listronotus; species Listronotus oregonensis. Next base: position 25,060 of record JAHBCN010000664.1, read on the forward strand.
ATGAAATTTTCTAACAACGATAACCAGTAGATTCAGTAACATGTTTCAAAAATAATAAGATTGTGACTCAATGGTCCGACAAAGCTCGATATCTCCAAAACCGTTTACGACAGAGAAAAACTAGAAGTACAAAAGTTATAGAATCTGAAAATTACTTACCTATTCCTAATGTTTTTTTAATTAGCTATCTAGTGATGCCACTTACAGGGTGAATCAAAAATTTCCAAAATCCAGAAATACATTATTTTTGTGCCACACTGTAAGAAGTGGCACCATTAGATTGCTCCTTTAAACTAAGATATAAATGTAAAAGTGATGGTTCAATAAAAAATATATTTGTCATGTCATATAGGAATACTTTTTATATAAATGGATTTTAAATTTCACTTCCGGTTTCGAAGGAAAAGTCAAAACAATGCCAAAAGTATAATGATGACGTCATTTTTGTCAAAACCTAAAATGATAGATAAAAAACCATCTACGTCGACATTGTACCCATATGACAGTTCAAGAATTTCCAGCATAATATACAGGGAAGCGATTTTTTTAAACGAATTTTTTGCCATAATTTTTCTATTTTAGGTTAAAAGCTAAAAATAAAGAAGTTTTCTTGAGTGGTAGTGGATTCTTCGGAAAATTCTGAAATAGAAAATAATTTTACATTTTACTCCCTTTTTTCTATAATTTTTGTATATTCAGTTTTTTACCATTATGAACGGTTTCGGAGATATCGAGCTTTGTCGCACTATCGAGCCACCTTGTATATTATTATGCAGAATGTTTATAAAGTATCTGTACAAATTTGGACGGCAAATGTTTGCCTAATTTGAACATAAAAAGTTTATTTGAACTGAAAAGCTTCCTAAATAACTTTTTTTTTGAATCAGAAACCAATGTTTACATATCAGAATCATTTTCATGGAAATTTCACATCTGGCCTCTGCCCTCAAAGTACACAGTTTTGTATTTGCTTTAATTTTAAATGCATCTTTAAAGAAAATTTAAATATTTCCTCTCACTAAAATGAAGCGCTATAAATAAATAAACCCCCACATTTAAAATATCCTTTTTAATCAAATAATTTAAAAGCAAAAAATATAGTTTCCATCTTTATTTATTTGTAAGTATAAAAAAAATATATATTTTATTCAAGATTGCTTAGTTTAAATTATTACTACCAAAAAAAGCAAGACCAGCAAGACTCTTGCAGCAAGACCAAGACCAAGACCAAGACCGGGTTGTGCAAGACCAAGACCAAGACCAAGACCTTCTTTGGGCTTGCAAGACCAAGACCAAGACCAGACTTGCAAGACCAAGACCAAGACCAGCCCAGTCTTGGTCTTGGTCTTGCTTTGCTCATCACTACGTAGAACGCACCAAAAAAGGTCCAAATTACCTGTAATGTGTGGGCAAAACAGTTCGACGATTCAACACGCCTTTCTATATCGCCGCGATACGAATGGATGAAAATAACCGTAGTCTGTGGGGGCCTAAGGGCCCCGACTTCGGTTATTTTCATCCATTCTATCCCCCGATCGAAACGCTTAAAATATGCCAAAAAACGATGTCTGTGGTGCAAAACCGTCGTGCCGTATCGTCGCGCGGTAAAAATTTCTGCTGGCGCTTGGTTTTTGGAACGACGGTTCGACTCGTGGCGTTCCTACTGATAGTTTTGGGGATTTTATTCAAAATTGACGTTTTTTTTGCATGAGAGGAGCCAAGGAAACAGCGGCACAAGTTCATACTTGTTATTTTTATTTAAAATGCTTTCTCTTCATAACGTTTCCGTAGGACGCACAAAGAAACGGTCCAAATTACCTGTAATGTGTGGGCAAAACAGTTCGGCGATTCAACACGCCGTTCCGAATCGCCGCGATACGAAAGGATGAAAATAACCGTAGTCTGTGGGGGCCTTTATAATGGCTTCGAATTTGGAATAATTACATTACCACCATATTCTAGACATATAAGGAAAACAATTTATGCAAAAAACATCAATTTTTTGAACCTATCAAACCAGAGAACCCCCTTAACTGACCAAATTTCTTGAAGCCAAAAATACTTGTTATTTTCATTCTTTACTTTCTAGGTTTTTAAAAACGTACTATCTGCAAATCTACCTAGATTATTAAAATTTGTCGATTTTAAAGTCCCATTTCCAATGCTTAATTATTATTCCGCTGACCTGCAAATCTTTTCCAATCTTTCCATTCCGCTTAATGTTTTTGCTAAAAAGTGATTTTACCACTTTAGATGTATACAGACGTGATATTTTCGTATTATTCTAATGTTTTATAATTCAAAAAGTTAAACCAAATTTAAACGGAAAAGTACTTTTAACTCTTAACGTTTTTAAATATTAATATCGTTTTAGGAATTCTTTAATCATTCTAGGTTTATTCTTAATTTTATCTTTAAATTAAACGACATTTAGGTGCATTTTTTATTTATTTTTATTAAAATGATAAAAAGCCAAGATGTTTTCAAGATACATACAGTGTGTAGTAAAGAAAATTTAAGGACAAGTTCTAAATTTAAAAATGTAAAAAAAGTTTATATTCGTAAAAACATGGGTCCGAAGATGCTCCATTTTTAAGATAAGAAGTGTTTAAAATGATTCTCCTTGAATAGTTTATTTTAAATTTATAAAAAACCTGGTAAGATATTAAGATGGGGTTTGGCATCATTAAAACTCACATTTACAAAATTCTGTACAAGTGCGGACAAGTCTTTATGATTAGCAAAAACATTGTACATTGTAACATTATTTTAGCTTTGCACTTTTTCGTTTCGATGCCGCGACATACCTTTTTCGAAATAAAAATTAATTTAATCATCAGTATAATAGTAGGCCATTCTTGGAATGATTTATTTAATTTTATTATTTTATTTGTACTAGTTTTTTGGGCAATAGTGTATTAAATAGGTTTTAATTAAATGATGGAAATGTCTTCCATGTATTTCAATATATGCCTCAATTCGCCTTTGAATATTTAAGCTCTTGGGTGTATTTTTTAACAACCATTGGTAACGCATCCTACTAATGTGGCTTTATTTGGTAAAACAGTAAAATACTCCAGTTACTTAAGATGCCTTTAATAGTAGAAATCTCAGGTATTTAAGTCAAATTACAGGGTGGTCAAAAAATAGCTCCCCTTCCCCTCCTAATCAGCAGACGCCTCATCATGCATAAACCATAAATGTTTCCTAATAATAATATAGCTTCTAGTAAAATTAAATAGGTAAATTCTTCTGTAAAAAATGCAGATGTCTTAAACACCATGCTGTCCATCTGGTATTCTGGGTACAATAAAGGGTCCAACAAAATGATTTTAAATAATTCCTGCCCATAAAGTAATTAAAAACTGCTGCTGGTGATGTGATGTAGATTTCCCTCTGCCCAGTACGACGGAAATAAATTGCCGAACTTATGCATTTCTTTGTATTAAAGCAGTGACAATACAGTAGTTTGGCTGAAAAGCCTGCTTCAGAATACCTCTGTACATGGTATGAATAAAGTTGCTGATCGTGGAGTATTTACAATACAATAACGTAGTGGGTAAGTATGTTCTCTATTGTTGTGGCGAATTATTGTTTTGGAAAGTTCTTGTTGTCTCGTTATAAACTTCTCTTTTGGTAACGAAAATAATTTCGTTACCAAAATTTTTACAATTTTAATTTTAATTTAATTTAGGTTTATCTTGATAACGGTATCACACTTGCTACCGAAAGGTAAATAGTATATAGATTTTTTTGTTTTTTTTTCTTTATTCCGTTTCAGGCGTTCTGCTAGTTCACAGGTGTTAAAAAGGATTAGCACACTTAGTCACTATACTCCGAGACGCGTATTCAATAGCAGCAGACGGTCTAGCAGCGATGCTACGGTTTTTTACGGAGTTTCATTAATGGCCGGCCGACACTCCGCGGATCGCGGTTTCGACTTCACACCGCAGACGTATTTCGCACGAGTTGTGTTTTACTGTTTTTACATGTTAGCTAATGTATAAAAATGAATTGGTTACCAGATAATTATAATTACAAGAAATTTGATGATAAGAATTAGATGTAATTTAAAATTACAAATCGAGGTTAAGAAAATGAAAAAATGAAAAGTGTGCAGCCAACAAGTGCAGCTAGAAGGACAGTGAAAAGCTTAACAAAAAAGTCTAAAGCTCCCCATTCTCTACAAGAATGTGTTAATATGAATATTTATGGACATAAGTGAAAATAATTTTAAAAAATGATCTCTGTTTACGTTGGTGTATTATTTTCTAATTAATTATAAATTTATGTTAAATACGACATTAGTATGTTTACCTATCATATATCTTAAAATGTTTATTATGTATAAATAAATTAATTACAAAATCAAAAAGTTTTTTTTTCAGTATTAAATACATTAAAATTTTTTTAACCTAAGAATTATCTAATTGGAAATTATCTGAAGGCAAAAGACAGCAGACGTTCTAGATCTAGACCACCTACCGTTACTGTCGTCGCCAAAAGCAATTTAAAAATTTAACACATCTGTTGTTAATAAAAAACCTTCGGGACTAGGAACGAAGCGGTTCCATTGTATAAAAACTTTTATGGCAGGTATATCCAACAAGAACTTGTAAAAAAGTAGTATGTACTTTCCAATTTGTTTGCTAGAGGCCTTGTATTCCTTTTAGGATTTGTGTTCAATCACTCATAAAATATTTTCCGCCTTTTTCACTGTTTTAGCAGTTCTTGGCTCCCCATAATCAACAAACCGACCTGTTAGTTTTCCTGTTTTTCTGAAACGCCTATGAACTCTGACAAAGGTTTTTAAATAATACGATTGTCTGCCAATTCCTTAAACAAATAACTTGTCTTCTTCTTCTTCCCTGGGAGCGGTCTTGATTAACTACCGGAGGCAGCGCAGCCTCATGGTCTTTTTGTCTTAGTAAGTATTTATTTTTATAAAGAACTTACTAAAAATGATCTGCAACAATACACATTTAAATCGCTAGGCATATTCTGTCATTCCTCTTTGTATTAGTTTATGACGTTCACAAAAATTGCTAATTCTATTACCATTTTTTTAACTACGATTCCAAAAACATAGGGATTCATAAAATTATATTATTACAAAAACAGTACGTACGAATATACTTAAAGAAATTGACACTAATTTTTACAAGAACTAGGGGCGTACAGTTTTTTCACCTAACATAAAGACTTGTCGGCACGAACCCTACTGATGTAAGTGGTGTAGAAAACAATTTTGTACGAGTAAAGGTGACCTTTAATGATACATTTGCGTGTACTAATACTCATTCTAATATGTCAATGAGTTTTTAGCAAAAGTAAACTAGCAAGAGGCAGTTATATAATACGGAACTTAAAGATTTGGAGCTACTGAGTAGAAAAGAAGACCTTTGCAGGCCTGTAGGATCCACACTTTAGTCAGACTATAAAAACAGTTTGTCAAGCATTTGCAACACACATAGAGTACAGATTAAAGAGCGAGAACTATTTTTTGGCGCATAACAGAAATCGTTTGGAAGATGTAGCTATGGAAAAAATGTGTTTTTGCTGAATAGTGTCATTCTTCAAAGTAACGACTATAATGGTAAATAGTTCTTTATTTTGCAGAACTTGGCTGCTTATAAAAAAGAGGCAGAATTTTCTGCTGTGTGAAACTATGGATACTAGCCGTTGCTTCTGCAAAAAACCTGCAAGATTTGTAAAAATGTGAATGAAAATATATTAGGATTTATGGATAGAACACGCTACAACTAAGGCTATCCTTGTGAAAATGGGAAAGTACCTAAAAAATTATACTAAATCACCCAAACTTTAATTACTGTGGTCATATTAAAGGATAAAAAATCTTAGAACCTAGTGATAACCACAAGACTGATGCCCAGTTAACTAGATTAGCGATAGAAAGATTGATCGCCAGCATCAAAATTGGATAGTTCTTTTGAACAGGGATGTAGAAAGTTTTAAAACGTTTCTTGCTTTTAAATTTGCAGTTTTAATAAAGCTTGCACCAGATGTGTAATATTTTCTTATTGAATTAAATTAAATAGTCGATCTCTTATACTGGAGTAATATATTTTAAGTACATTTTCTTGCAGTAATTTAGTAAATTTATTACCAGGATGATATTTTATACAAATAAGTAATTTTACATGTTATTAGGGATTAAGTATAAGCAATTAAATTAAAATTCAAAATATTTTTTTCTTTCTTTACAACCATATTGTTACTTTGGATTTACTTTACTTAATAAGTATATTAAATGCTTAAAATAAAAATTTTATTGTCTTTTACAGGATGAAGAAATATCGCTATGGTTTAAAATAACTATTTTTTTTGGTTTTCTTTTAGATAATAAAATGTTATAGAAATTTTCTTAAAATTACATTGGATTTTTTTTTGTAAAAATAAAATTTAAAGCCACTTTTATATGCAAATATTTCTATGCTAACCAGATGAGACCATTTATCCACAATGCTCCTATATAAAAAAAGAAAATAAATTGCAAATATCTAATTTCTTTCCCATATTCTGTACAAAGTATAATTGGTTAAAAATAAGATGGCCAACTTTAAATTGTTGGGGTTATTTTTAAAAAACGATTTATAATTTTTTACAGGATGTTATACTCTAAACTGACCTAAACATTTTTTATACAATGAAAAAATGACATAAAAATATTTATTTTAAAATGTTTAAATTAATATTTATGTCCGATCTTTGGGTTTGTCATTCTTCTTTCCAAGAAATATTCGTGTCCGATAGAATCTAGTTCATTTCCTACCTTAATTTTATACAAAATTTGTTTTATTTAAGTTTGATCACCGTTTTGTTTTTTTTTATTAGTATAAAAAGATCTTAAACTTTTAAGAAAATTATTCCCATTTTAACATACGCTATTTTAAACAATTCTTCAAGATATGTTTTTGCCCATTTCTTTTATATTTGTTAAAGGAAATATAAAGAAACGTATTCCATAACAAACACGCAAATTAAATTGTCTGTATCCTTGTTATCTTTCAACATAATGGCAGGTATGAAAATATTGGTAAAAAAGTTATTTCGCCATTTTCTTAAAATGATAGTCTTATTATAAAATAAATCAATACTAAATATTATATCGAGTGAATCAGACTTCCCCCTTTTTTTCAAAACGCGAAGAACTTAAGCGTAAAGCATTAACAGGGTGTTTTTTATTTTTGTTAAATTAATTGGCATTAAAATATTAATTGTTGGCCCATCGCGGTCAGCTGATTAGGGCCACATAGATCGAAAAAAAAGTTTTTTTTAATGCTGTAAAAATGTGACATATTTGCTACCGTCAGACGCAGAATATGTTCGGAAATCCAAAATTGTAAAAATATACAGAGAGTCTCGTTTATGAACCGAAAGGTTGCCGGTGAAACCGGTAGTCAAGGCAAGGGCAAATTTACCCAAATTTCATTTTTATATTTTAGACAATGCAGAAAAAATGGGGGTGAGCCACCCTGGATCACACTTTATATTGAATTGATTGGTATAGGGTCACCCAATGCGGACTAAATAGGGTCATATTTGTGACATTTCTGGTATCTGAAGAAAACAGTGTAAAATACCCATTTTGTTTATTTCTTACGGTTGTCTAACTAGTCTTTCCCAAAGTGGGCAATAACGCCCCCTTTGGACGCTGGAGGCCTAGAAGGGACCGAGAAAAAATTGGGGGCGCTAATGTGTTTTACGGGGGAGATGGGTGATTTGTAACTTCAGCTACTTCATATTTTAAAATTCACTGAAATTACAATCCTCCTACTACACAATATCCATTCATTAGTTTATATTTGTATTTTATTTTATTGTATTAATATAAACTAGAAATATATTAAATATTTATTTTATTTTTAATGCTTTCACAACGCTATTTATATCTTAAGATATTTGGTAATAGGTATTAAACACTAAAAAATATTCGTGTATTCAAGTGTCGCAGTTGAGGTCACCACCACCAAAATCACGTATTAAAAATAGGTATATTTATTGTTGCGGCCGAGCTGAGCACCTGCCAAACGCGGGATTTTTTGATGTACCTAGTCTAGTAAAAATTAAAAATAATAAAACTAAAATAACTAGGTTCAATTATAATTCACGTTTGACGCAAACAAATATTGTACGATTTATTTGGTCAATCCTGTATTATGGTCGGTTAACGTTCGTGCGGTCCGTGTTTGCCGAGTGCCACTGACGTTTCGTTCCGCCGCCGCACGCACGCATCGCACTCGCGCGCCCTCCCGTCACTCCGCCCGCTACCCCAATACTCTTAATATTGTAAAGTTGTATTATTATTGCTTAATGTTGATTAATGGTAATTTTGAATAAAAAATACACTTAATATTGAAAAGGTTGCATCACTATTGCTCTTTCTGGTAAGAAAAGTCTCGTTTAGAATACGGGTTTAATTAAACTTCAGGGGAGACAAATATGTAATTCAGATTTTTAAGTAAAATAAAATGGGGGCTCTGCAAAATAACTGATTTTCAAAGTGGGCGTTAGACGAAATAAGTTTGAGAATCGCTAGTCTAAATAAATACTGAAAAAAAGTATATTATTTTATCAGAGTAAAAATTATACTTTTTGTGGCGAGGCTGAACGACATTACTGACAAGCCACAAAAAGTAATTTTTACTTCGAAAGGAACATGCTATTTTTTTAAAGTCTTAAATGATAAAAATCGCAAATATTTTTTTAAATGTATAAACTAATAATAGTCAAAAGTATAGACGGCCAAGTAACTTATTACTGGTCTTCTTTTATTGTTACTAGGGTTACATTTATTGATTGTCAGTTTGACAATCAGACATAATACTCGTACTTTTGGAAATTAATAAAGAAGATAATGGCGCTTTACTTCAAGTTTCAGACAGCAAAACACGAAAATAAAGATCTTTTACTACAGTAGGAAATGAGTATTTGAACCTATATAGAAAATATGCCACTGTCGGTACCGCAGCTTAAAGAAAAAACGATTTTTTTTAAAGTGCGAGAATGAGGTATGCTATCGAACACAAGTTTGGAACTGTTGCAAAGCAGGTTGTATACTATTTAAAACTTTCGAATTGCGAGCCACACTACTGGTAGACAAAGGAGCTGGTATTACCTATTTTAAAAGACACGGCAAAGCTGCCACAATCTTTAAAATGTAAACCATTTTTACTTCAATCAAGGTCAGTTAACCTAGACGTAGATGGCGTAAGAGGATTATTTTTTTGCGAAGTTCAAATTTCAAGCCAAACTTAGTAGTAAAAACCACAATTCGCTATCATGTCTTGTTTACTCGCTACAGCGTGATTCTTAAATTCTTGCAATCATAACTCTGTTATGTATAGATACTTTTTAATTCAGTAAAAGAAATTTACAGCAACTTTTTATGGAGATTACAGGTATGCTTTTCGTTTTTTTTTTCTAAGATGCGGCATTTTTTTTTTCTTCAAATTTTAAATGGGACACCCTCTATATTCTTACAGTTTAACAATAGTAAAAAAATAACATTTTTGAAAATGTTTTACACTCTGTATTTCTTTTAAGCTATTTCTAAAATAAATTGCACATTATGTTATTTATTGTTGTTATCGGGTAGAAAATGGGCTATGAAAAAAGCAAACATGTTTTAGTTCAAACAAGCCTTGTTTAACTCTTTTATTTTATTAACTACATTAAGTACAATAGCACAAAACGACCACACACACACACACACTCACACACACAAATAGATATACTTTATGAGACATATGTTTTTCGTAGTAATGTTGCCTCCTGACGACGACATTACCGCATTTTTTCTAACCTTAAAAAACTGGTAAAAAATGGCGAAAAATTTATAAAAGTTAACTAAAAAAACCAAAAACAACTTTTCTTTAACATTTACTTTACATTTTTATGTAAAAGGATCTGCTTTATTTAAATCCATAACCAGAATTTAGGTAACTTGTGTAGTTTTTTGTGTCCTCAAAAAACGGACTAGAAATAATAATTTTAATATCACTGCCAATTTAGTCCAAACTTCGTATAGGGTTTTTTTGAGCCGCTAATTACGGGTTAGATTTTAAAAATTTAAGATGGTGGACCCAAAATATCGGATGGGTTTTTAAGATTGTGAGTAAAATTGAAACATTCATGTTGGCGGATCCAATATGGTGAATAAAATTATCAAAAAAAAAAAAACAGATTGAAGAAAACTTGGATAAATGCAAGTTGAGGTAAATATAATTTTGAAGTTAGTATACAAAATTCAAGAATAACGCAACATGTTGAACAACGGCTCAAGTAGCCGATAATACTTTTAAAAAATTAACATTTGAAAGCAAAGATCAATTTTCAGTTCTTTTGATAGCGGTTTTTTGATTGTTCATTTTGTTTCTGAAACTTAAATTAACTCAAACTCGCATAATTTTTTGTCTTTAATCTGTTGTTTTTGCTGATTCTATCCACCACTTTGGATCCGCCGTCGAAAATGTAGCAAATTTGACTTTAGATTCTGAATCAGCGACTTTAAAAACCACCTCATACGAAATTTAGCCTAAATCAGTCGATTTTTGAAAAACTTACTTGTCATCTTAAAAAGCACATGTGCCATTTTGGGTCCACCATCTTGAATTTTTTAGAATGACTTTAAATTCATAATCATCGACCCATAAAATCCTGCTATACAAAATTTGGGCAAGAACCGCGAAAATGTTGAAAATATGGTTTTTGTCAACGTCAAGTCAAGGTCAAATATTATATGTATACCTGTACACTATCAAGGTTAAGGTCAAGCAAGGTCAAACATTAATCACACACACCAGCACTATCAAAGTCAAGTTAAAGTCAAATATTATTTGAACACTTGCACCATCAAAGTCAAGGTCAAACTTCTGGTAACACACCTGCGCTGTTAAGGTTATGGTCGAGGAGTGGGGGAGAGTAACCCATATAATTTCACTCTACTACTGGTGTTGTTTTTAAAAATTAAATGTACACAATCTAAGAAAAAAAATATGAAGCAAACTTAGGATAAAATTAGCCGAAAGTTTTTAAAATAAGGCTGTGATACGTTTTATATCAAAGAACAAGAAAATGTGCCAATCTTGCATTTAAAAAAATAATTTAATAAAGATAATAAATATTTTATGATGAAGGTAACGTGCACATTTTATAATATTAATTCTAAGCTGTGTACAAAAAACATAACATAGGAAAGTATTTTAAAAAAATATATTAATTTTGATCTCCTTTCGCTAAGAAAATAATATCACATATTTTTACACAAAAATAAAACATTTAAAATTAAACTAAAACGATTGTACCCACTTCAGGGAACCAACTTTAAAAGTATTCTGTTCCTAATTTTATAAACTTTAATAACTTTGTATTAAAAGTCTTTTAAAAATTGTTTAAGTCTGTCGTAAAATTTATTTTAGTATTGGGTTTTAAAGTGTTTTTTTTTTGTAAATTTTAAACTTAGAAAATATTAATTATTAAAACTAATAAAGCAAAAAACAATGTGATCCTGCTATTTTTAAAGATCTATATAAAAAAATAAATATATTAATATTATTTATTGCGATTTTTTGAGAATTTATTTATTACATACATTTGATCCACGTATATAAAACTTGAAAAATGATACTATTTGGGTAAAAATAGCATTTTGTAACAATATATCTTTTTTGCCCCATAATCCAGATTTATTTTTCGATCTTAAAAGAGTTTGTTTTACCGCCGTTTAAAAAACGAATGTCAGCAGGGTAACATAATATTATGTGGAAGATAATGATGTTAAAAATAGCTTTTTGGCGGTCCATTATTAAAACTTTGTAGAGAAAAAATAATAAAGTTTTTGATCTTTTAAATTTTAATTCAATTGTCCCACTAATTGGTATACAGTATGGCGGAAATGAAAGGAATAAATTCATTATTTCGTAAACCCCGTATATTTTTGAAAAACTCTCGGACACGTCGATTTTTAATTTTAATTGCCCTTTTGTCAGATTTTTTCTTGCTGTGTCATCGGTAGAAGCGTGATGTTGTCATCGATGATTTTTTTGAATGGAAACGTAGTTGATGCGGTACATTATTTGAAAGGTCTTTTTATTCTCTATTCAACCATATTAATACTTTAAAAAAATGACGTTGGCAAAGTGCCAAATATTTTTATTATTACAATTAACATTCTTGTTTAGAAATAACAACCAAATTTAAACCATATGCTCAAATTGATGACCTTCAGCAATGATACAATGAGATAGGCGAGCTACGAAGTCATCCTGAATGTTTTGAAGAACTTTCGGAGTTATCTGCGCCATCTCGATCCGTATGCGTACTTTGAGTTCATCGATATTATGTGGTCTATTTTTGTACACTCTACTTTTCAAGTATCTCCACAAGAAAAAATCAAGCGTAGTAAGATCTAGCGATCTTGGTGGCCACCCGATTGATTCTTTTCGCCCAATCCACCTATCTGGAAAAAGTCTGTCCAAGTAGTTTCTCAACAAGACCGCATAATGGGGCGGTGCACCATCTTGCTGCAGCCACAAATCATTTGTATTTGGGAACAGCCGATTTATTTTTGGCATTAAGAAATTTTGGAGAAATTCTAAATATCGAAGACCTGTTAATGTTTCATTGAAAAAGTATGGTCCTATAATTTTATGATGTCTTATTCCCGCACATACATTTAATTTCTCATGGTATTGAGTATGATACTCCTGCATCCAATGTGGATTTACATGACCATTTAGAAGAAATGTAGCTTCATCTGAAAAAAGAACTTTTTTTAAAAACATTGGATCTCTCTTATTTTTTCTGTCATAATCTCGCAAAATTGAATGCGTCTATCAAAGTCATCTTACAGAAGCTCCTGGACTAAAACAACTTTATAGTGATGCCACTTTTTCTTTTTTAGCGTTGCAAGCACTGTTGAATGATGTATGTTATTATTTAATGCTACTTGCCGTGAACTGGTATGGGAATCCTTTTCAAAAGCTAGCAGAACATCTAATTTTTGGTTTTCTGTTACTGGTTTTTTACTTTTGAGAGGTCTCTTATTCCTAAATTTTTTCTCAATTTTGCTTACGGTAGATTGCGAAATTGGTTCTCGGTTGGGATATTTATCGTTGAATAAAGCACAGACCTCCACTTGGGTCCTTGTTATATTTCCACAACCAATCATTACAAGAATTTCAATTCTCTGTGTTTCACTAAGCTTCATTTTAAAGAAAAGAAAAACTAAATAACAATAACTCAACTTCACTGCAATGTAATGGAACTAATACCATTTACATGTGACACGTGAAATACGTTTTATTTGAATGTAGCACTCTTGATAAGAATCAGGTTTTTTTTTACATAAAAAGTTTATTTTCAATGACAGTCTTTACCAAATTTATTTGTTAGTGTTTAAAGAAAGCCGAAAATTAAATAATTATAATTCATAATAATATTAATTAATATTGACACTTTACAAACGACACTTTTTAAAAAGTATTGATATGGTTAAATATAGAATAAAAAGACCTTCCAAACGATGTACCGCATCAACTACGTTTCCATTAAAAAAAATCATCGATGTCGTCATCACGTTTCTACCGATGACACAAGAAAAAAAACATCTGACAGAAGGCGCAATTGAAATTAAAAATCGACGTATCTAAGTGTTTTCCAAAAATATACGGGGTTCACGAGATAATAAATTTATTCCTTTCATTTCCGCCATACTGTATTATTAAAAAACGTATATATTTTCGTGCTACAAGCTATATCAACTAAAAGATGCTTACAATTTAATGTTTTTCTGTTTGAATTTCAGTTTATCATTTACTTTTAAATCTTAATCTGTTTGCTTACTTGTATATTTTTTCTAATACGTCGTAGACGTAAGGATTTTCTGGGTTGAGTTGTCCACACGGTGGCTCTCCGCAATACAAACTCCACGGTCTTTCATTTACACATACTGCTAACTCTCCTAAATCTGCAATAAATAGTGTCTGCTTAGTGATATTAAAATAAAAGAAATTGTTAGTAATTTAAATAATGAAACATGAAAATAATAAAACTGCTTGGTTGATAATTGAGAAGAAGTATAATTTGTCGTTTTTATTTAAATATAAATAACACAGGTCCACAAAAAAAGTGGTGTGTGCTGGGTATCGGACTAAGATTTACATACGTATTTTTTTCCTCTGAACACGAATCTGAATTAAAATTGGGGGTTAAACAGCAAAAAATCGAAGTAAAACAGGCGTAATTTCATGTATATTTTTTTAAAAATTAAAACGTCAATATCTCAAAAACTATAAATGATACACGAATTTTTTTTGTGACATTAAGTATGACTTTTTATAAACCTTTATTTTAAGTTATATAACCTTTTTGCAATATTTTTCGAGTTATAATCGAAAACCCGAATTCTCAGAATTTTTTCAAGGTTCTACCTCTGGAAGAAAAAAAATTAAATTATTTTTTTTTAGTTTTGGATTTTGTCTGCAAATTTTAAGTATTTTGAATTCAACTAAATAAAATAAATAATTTATAATTTAAAAAAAAAACTCAAAAATCACAGTAATAAAAAAATAAATATTTTTTTTCCTACATTGAAAAGGAATTTTTTGTCAAAATTACATGTTTGTTTATATCTTATTTATTATTTAGACAATTTAAAAAGCTTTATTTTTTGTTGTATGAAATTTTTTGTATCTCTTATAGTTTATACAGTAGTAGTCCAAACATTCCGTGGTAGCAGGTTTCTGTCGGTAAATGTACCGTATCGGTTTTTTGGGTTTTTCTTAATTTCTTGCTGTTTGACATCCAATTTTGACTTTAGATTCGTGTTAAGCGAAAAAAAATACACCAGAAAATCCTAGTCCGACATCCAGCACAGACCACTTTTTTTGTGAACCTGTGTAATTAGTCTAGGTATACAAGGTGGCTTGTTTTATACGTTAGAAATTAAAAGAACTATTCGACTAGACTTAATATTATTTTATTAACTATAAAAAATAAATAGTTTAATTAGGGTAATTTAACAATGTATTTTCCTGAAATAGGGCCTCAACTATAAAATACAAAAAAAGATTTAAATGAAGTATATGTTTTTAATGAGATGCTAGACTTAAATTATTTTAAAACTTATAGGATGGCTCAAAAGGAAAAAATAAAAAATCATATTTTTTTAAATAAATTTTTCATTTATAATATGGGTATACACAAATAATTACACATGTAAAAAAATAAATATATAAATAAAATAGTAAAACGGAACAAACTTACTTTCTTGTGGTCCCCATGCCCAACCATTTCCTGCATGTGCAGGAACGTCTACTTCTAAAATTGTTCTAATTCCCCTAATTCTGGCAAATTCAACTAACGCTTTTACTTCTTCAGAAGAATAGGTTTCTTGTGGACTATATGAGCCAGTTTTAGCTAGCTGTGGTACACTGGGTAGTATCATAGGAAAGCTCTGAGAATCACTTAGGTGCCAATGAAATACATTTAATTTGCTTGCCGCCATTCCAACCTAAAAACATTTTAGTTAGAATGACTTTATTTAAAAATTTATTATAGATTGTGTAAACAAAATAGGTAAAATTAGGAAACACCACTTTTCGTCAGAACAAACAACGTCAGAAGTTTAATAAGTGGCCATGTGGACATATCTGAACGACATTTTCCCAGTGGCGGCTCCTCCATTGGGTCATTTGTTCAATGACCTCCCAACATTTTCGACTAATATTTCCGAACAAAAACATAATAATGATATAAATGAAAAAACTATTTTTTTTTAAATCTTTTAATTTTCCTTTATTATTGTAAGCATATAAACTCGTTGATCGATTACTGGATTGCACAAGCTTCGCGCAGCGATCTCCAGATCGGTGGTTTCGTTTGTTGGCCAAAAACCGGGCTGCCTGCCTTCATTGACCGCATTGTTTTAAACGGAACTGAGTCGAGTTTTCCCGATCTAATTTACGATTGGGCGATTTTGGCTGCTTTCCGAAGCAGTGCCAGCGCATGATCTGGGTTAACAGCCGCGAAGAGGAAAATTACGCATTTTTCAAGGTGTTTGTTTGTTATACGGTTATTATAGAACGGATTATATACGATTTTAAAAATTTATTTTTTGTTGGTGTATGTTTTTGTAATGTAAATTCGGAAACAGTGCATTTGTTGACAATTTTGTGTACGTTACCGATGACAACTGTAAATAGCGAGAGATGCTTCTCTACATTAAATAGAATAAAGACATTTTTACGCAGCACAATGGGGGAACGTAGACCCTCTGCGTTGGCCATGTTAAGTATTGAAAAGGTCTTGATAAATAATATTGTAAATTACAATGAAGAAGTAATCAATTATTTTGCAAGTGCCAAAGACAGAAGAAAGGATTAAACTAAAATTTATGACTATGTAGGTAAGTTAAGTAACCCTTTTTATTTTTTATTATATAAATATGCCTATTTTTAACCTATAAGTTGCCGTCATACCTCTGGCATAGCGATATTACTTACTGTCAGGTGTGAGATTTTTTTAAAAGTATGTTGTGCAATTTTCCTGTTTTAACAGATGTCTATGCATATTATTTATTATATTGTTATGTTTCTTAATAAATAGAAATATAATTCTTTAAATAAAATAATCTTGCTAAATCATTTATTTTTGAATTTTCTTTCTTGTTTTTTCTTTGGAATAAACGTCTGTGTGAAATAAAATGCCTAAAATTGTTTTTTTTTAAACTAAAAATCAGCATTTGAAATTGTAACTAATGACATTCCCGAAAGATTGACCACGAGCCGCCATTGCCTTTCCCTAAAGTTAATGGGTAGACTCCGAACGCTGTAAGAATGACACCGATACGTCACGGTCTCTTATGGCAAACCCGTATAAAACCGTGACGTATCGGTGTCATTCTAACAGCGTTCGAACTCTAAAGATAGTAGTTATTATTGTAAAATACCTGAGGTGGCACTATTGCGTTACATAACATTAAAAAAGTGCTGTGAAATACAAAACTGCAAGTTCAGTAATTTGACATTTTTAACAGACAGGGAAGAAAAGGGGTTAAACATGTCCGAGTAGCTTTAACAGAGGCTTTAAAAACAACTTTGTAAATCTAGTTGGTCGCGCAGTGCAAAAAATTTGAAAAATAGGAGCAACCTTTTTTGTCTTGCTTTCTACTTGATAATCTCAAAAAATTTCATATTGGTATCAGTTTTCCTCTTTATGACATTTAAATTGTACACAATATGGGTTTGATGTAAATAATAACAACATAAGAAAGTGATTAAAAACTCACTAGTTATGAACCACTCTACCCTGGGTATCTAGGATGTATGCCCATTTAACATTTTATTTTTACGTTTTGGGATTCTCGTTGTAAAAAAGTGTGTGTGTGTGTGTGTTTTTTTTTTTTTTTTTATTTAATGACTGTGTGTTTTTCTTTGGTTAATTTAATGTCTTACAATAAAAGGAGGACGCAAAGTCTATTTTATATTTTGAGAATTTTTTTTACGTTTTGGTGTTCTCAAAAAACAGTACAATTTCTTGGGTAAATATATCTAATATGATGTTTTTGGAATACCTTCAAAACATTGTAAAAAATTGTGTTTTTATTTATATATTTTTTCTGTGGCTGTCTTTAGACACTTAGCTGGAGCTATTTTACGTCGCTAAAAACGGTGATAGTGAAGTTCCGGCCTATGTTTCGGTCTATTTTGCCCTTATTATAGCTTCGGTCTTGTTTCACATAAATGTATGACATGTGGTATGTGGGAACATTACAGTGACTAATAAATTTTTGTACTTCCCATTCAGTCTAATGGTTAGGTTCTACCTACAGAGTAAAGTCTACTGA
Source organism: Listronotus oregonensis (assembly GCA_019359885.1). NCBI lineage: Eukaryota > Metazoa > Arthropoda > Insecta > Coleoptera > Curculionidae > Listronotus > Listronotus oregonensis. The sequence goes on from JAHBCN010000664.1 coordinate 42,929, forward strand.
GAAAAACAACAGGTATGATCCCTTCCCCATTTTTTTCAATGATTAAACTCAAAAAAAAATAGTGGATCCCATTACAAACATTTATGTAAAATTAGGGCCAAATTTCTAACCAAAAATCTGGGCTACTAAAGGACTAACCACAACTAACCACAATTTTTCTCCACTCGTTTATGGCTTGGCCAGTTTTTACTGACTGTCTGCATCGATAAAAAAAACTATCTGTATTAATAGAAAAACACGTTTATACAGACAAATTAGTAAAAAAACTTGCCAAGTCAAAAAGAGTGAATCAAAATGGTGGACAGAACTCGGTCTAATTTTAGATCTCAGTACTTGACCCTTATTTTACATAAGCGTTTTTAGTGGGATTTATTTTTAAAGTATTATTTAAAGGGCCACTTTTTTACGGACATGAAATTTTTATTATTTAAAAAATCTTAACGTTAAAATACATATTACTTTTGTTAAAGTCCGGCCTTGTACCATAGAAAATATATATCTGACAAAAATTAAGACATTTTTCATTTGGTACAACTACAGTCCAAAAATATGTGAAATGCATCTTGACATATTTTTAATTTGTGGAATTCTTTCCTTTTTATTTTTTCCGTTATTTAAGTAAAGAAAACTTCTTGACAAAAAGGTAAAATTTATGTTTTTAAAAATAACTAAATGTGCATGTTACAACAAATTATTTTGTCTGTTATAACACTGCGTTTGACTTTAAAAGGTTTTTTTAAGTTTTGTGCATATATCTATAATCCGGGACCTGGACCGAAGAAGTCCCTTTTTGCATGCCTGCCGATTAGCTCAAAAAATATTTTGTAGTAAATGAATACGCCACAATAATATAGAACAGGTCACTATACCAATGTTTCTAATATGGAATTAGTTTTAATTTGTTTTTATAGTCTTCCAAAATATTCTTGAACTAAATGTAAATAGAATACATGCAATATCTTTTTCTTTACAGTTTTGAAATTAGAGTTAATTACAACGAACTAGGAGTGAACTTTACGTCTTTAAGCTATTTTCTCATTTTACTGGCTAAAATTTATAGCTTAAAAGGTATTTTAAGGCTACAGCTATAAAAACTATGTAAATATAAGTTTATCTCGTAAAAGTATCAATTAATTTTATTTTTGCACTGATAGTTAGTGGCTAAATAAAACAAAATACCAATTTTTAAGTAAAATGCTCTAAAAAAACATTATTTTTGAATATAGCTAGACACCTTTTAGTACTTCTAACCTGCAAAAAAGTTTTTACGTAGTAGTAGTTACGGCTTATTGAAAATTTTAATTCAAACTTTCCTTCGTAATAACTATTGTCAACTAATCTGTTTTAATTTTTGACTTGTTGGGAAGACTAAAATTTTTAGTTAATAAAACTAGACCCACGATTCGAGAAATCATGATCGAAAGACTTTAAGACTCCAAACCAGGCTCGATTTAAGGAACATTACAATGAACAATTTTCGTACTTCCTATTTAGTCTAATAATTAGGTTAAAAACAACAAACATATGATCCTCTTCCCCAATTTCTTCCAATTATTGAACTTAGAATGAAGAGAGGAGATCTCACTAACAACACGTATGTAAAATAAGGGCCAAGTTCCTATCCAAAAATCTTGGCTTCTTAAAGTACTGAGATCTAAAATTAGACCAAGTTCTGTCCACAATTTTGTTCCAATGTTTTTTACTTTGGAACTTTTTTACTGACTGTATTATTAAAAAAAAACAATGTTTGTATAAATAAAAAAAAGTTAATACAGACAAATCAGTAAAAAACTTGCCAACTCAAAAAAGAGTGGCCCACCCTGCGCTTTGCCCATGGGTGGCAAATTAACCTCGAAAAATTAACATCAAAAAGTAATCTAATAAAATTTCAATGGTACTAGGAGTACCCAGTTAATTTGCGTTCATTCGATGTCTTATCACCAAAATTGCCACAAAAAGCCTTGCTATTCTATCAACAAATTTTAAAAATGCATTGTGTTTTAACAAAAAAAAAAACATTATTAGCAAATTTAAAAGATGTCGCCAAAACAGAAATATTATTTTTAATTTGCTTCTGCTTGTTAGGCTGTTTAGTGATAACTTTTATGAAGTGCATACAGTGTAAGAATGGTTTATTCTCTTCAAGAAAGAAATAAAATTATTTTCATTTATGGAGCGGTTGGGAAGTGCGCATGAAGGACGGCATTGGTTGTCCAGGAAAGAAATCGAAATCGTAAAGTAAGTCACAGATATGTGCTGGATTTGGTGGCAAAGTTCTCCAAAACTTGTTTGGTGAGTAATAGAAAAAGAAATCACTTACGATTGATGAATGGAGGAGCTCAAATGAAGGTTTTGGGATTATTTGTTGCAGAGCCAACCAGCTTTTTGCGGACAGTAGCAAAACAGAAGGAAACTTGACAGGTGATCTGTACCTTAATATGCTTGAAGAGACAATTGATCCTTTTATCACCCATGAGCTAGAAACCCTAATTGATGCAAGGGGAAATTCAGTTTTACAGCAATATTCCAGCAGGACGGTGCTCCACCCATTATTTTCTTCTCGCCCCACAGTGGTTAAACAAGAGATTTCCTGACAGATGGATTGGCAAAAGAGGACCAATTGAACGGCCTCAAAGATCACCGGATTTAAAACTCTTAGACTTCTTTTTTTGGAGACATCTTAAATCCATTGTTTATAACCGGCTAATATTGATGATCCTAAAAGGCGAATTTCAGCAGAATGCCGGTCAATTCCCGGCGAAGTTTTCTGAAATGTTAGGAAGGAGTTAGAAAACAGACTTGATTATTGTTTTCAGGTAAATGGACAACATTATGAATAATTTATAAGTTCGTAAGTAGATCCCATGTGTTTTATTGTAGAAATTATTCTTCCGCAAATAAAAAGTTATTCCTATCGAAGTAAAATAATCAATAAATAAATGATCAATTGCTTAAACTAGATTTCCGTCCTGGCATTTAACGATTTTAATGGTGTATCCTACTCTTCTTATCATTTGTACTACAAAGGGAACTTTGAAACGCGATTATTTGGAAACCTCTGGACAAAAAGCAACCAAGTAGGATACCACTTAAAACATAATTTAACGCCCTTTAAAACGATGTGCCACTTGACTCCCATTCCCATTTAAGATTCTAGGGTGACATCTACCCCTCCTAGGGGGTTGACACAAGAAAGCTAAAAATATTTATTTAAAGTTACGTACAAAATTAAAGTGTTTTTACCATTTTTCATATTTTTAACTAAAACAAAAATAAGGTAACAGTGTTTCTTTTGACACAAAAAAAATAACCACGGTAACCTAAACGTTTTTTAAAATTTTTAAAACAGTCCTTGAAGATTTGCATTAATTTTAGGCGTTTCTACTAGGTAACGTAGACTTAGGGTTTTTAGATTTCTATTACAGTTCATTTCAGTTTTGTAAACGATATCTAAGTTATAAAACATGTTATTATTTTATTTTTCGAAACAGTATAACCACATTATAAATAAATTAAAAAGACGTACCTTCTGATAAGAAAATTTAAATTTATTTAAATAATTAACAAAACAGCTCCAAATACTTATATATTGTTTTTTTACTTACCATAACTTTTTTAAGACTTTCTATTGACATAAAATTTCTGGCAGTGTCAATCATAAGGCCTCTGTAAGGAAAGGCTGGAGCATCTTGAACTGTTGCTCCTTTAAGAATTTTTAATGCACCCGAACTACTTTCATATTCATCCCACCTGTAAGAAGCGTTATTGAAAATAAGAACATAAGGTTAGTTCAGAGAATAAAAAATAAAATTAGAGACAATAGAAGACCTTTTTTTTGTAAAGTTTAAAAAGCCACATAAAAGTAATGCCGTCTTACAATATTTTAAACATACCTCTAAGTTCTTTTTTATATTTTGTTCTATAAAACTAAATATAAATCGATTTCGTCAGCCAACTCGGATCGGGATGCGGTTTTTGACATCTTATTCGGGAAAGCACCAGGAATTCTGGCCAAATTTACTAACGATAGGTCGCGAAAATCCGGGTCAAAGCTACTTCTCTGGGGTTTTTGGGAACGCTGATTTTAAATCCGCCGTTAAAACAATCCTAGGACCGACGGGGGTGGCATTGCGAGAGTGGATTTTGGCCAAAATCATCCCTTCAACTTAAATCCGGGTCGTCAAAGCTACTTATCGGAGGTTTTCGGGGGCGCTGATTCGAAATCATCCATTAGAATAAACCTACGACCGACGGAGTTTTGACGACCCGGATTTTGCGACCTATCGTTAAGGGATGATTTTGGCCAAAATCCACCCCCGCAGAGCCACCCCCGTCGGTCGTAGGGTTGTTCCAACGACAGATTTTGAATCAGCGCCCCCGAAAAGTAGCTTTGACCCGGATTCTTGCGACCTATCGTTAAGAGATGATTTTGGTCAAAATTCACCTCAGTAGAGCCACCCCCGTTGGTCGTAGGGTTGTTCCAATGGCGGATTTTAAATCAGCGCCCCCGGTAAACCCCGAAAAGTAACTGTGACCCGAATTCTCGCGATTTATTTTTAAGGGGTAAATTTGACCAAAATTCTCCCCCGCGGAGACACCCCCGGGCATCGTAGGGGTGTTTCAAGGTCAGATTTGGAATCAGCGCGGTCGAAAACCCCAAGGGAGTAACTCTGGTCCGGATTCTCGCGTCTTTTCATGCAGGGGTAAGTTCGGCCAATTTTGGCCATAATTCACCCCCGCGGAGCCACCCCCGGGCATCGTAGGAGTGTTTCGAGGTCAAATTTGAAATCAGTGCCCTCGAGAACCCCAGGAGAGTAATTTTTACGTTATTTTACATTATTTTATCGACTTAGTATATTTGAAAGAATTATGCAATTTCGGGGATACACTTTATGCACCCGAGAGGCACTTTGGGTCGACCAGCACCCTTTTATATGTACAATTGATTCCTGGTGCTTTCCCGAGTAAGATGTCGAAAACCGCATCCCGATCCGAGGTGGCGGGCAAAATCGATTTATTTTCGCCTAACTTGCTGTAATTTTTCTGGTCCATATTGTAAGATTGATACTAATTGAAAAATAAAAAAATCGACGTCACTTGATAATTATTTGCATGTAGAAATGTGTACAAATTTTTAAAACGATCGGTTCAGTAGTTTTTTTTGGAATGGTGGTCACCGACTTTAAAAATGACATGTTTGGAAAAATTTATTTAAAGTTTCGTACGCTCACGCAACTGAGTTGGACCAACGGTCATTAAAACTGTCATAAATCCGTCAATTTTGCTCCGATTGACCTCAAAAATTAATAAAATATTCTTGAGATGTTATTAATTCAAAATATTAAAATAAAAAAATGAAAAAAGAGTTTTAACTTTACCCCTTTACCCCTCCCTCTTAAAAAAACAACAATATGGCCAAAATTACATTTATTAACATGGAATTCAAGGGTATATAGAGTAAGAACAATATTATTCTGTAAAAAAACAGTATAACAGTTTTAAAGATACTCGTGAACTTGTAGAGAGCCCTAATAAATATAAAATAATTACTTACCAAATTAATTGCGACAAAGTTTCCAACCCGTGTCTTGCACCAAAATAAGTATTTGCAGTAATATTAGCTACAATTTCACTATCCCGACATTTTAAGATTAAACTATAACTCTCATCTGTACTTAATTTTAATCTTACAAACTCACTATGTACCACAGTTACACGCACAATAAATTTATGTAGATCAGTCTTTTCTTTAAGGTAATTGTTATTACGCACTAAACTAAGTACACTGTCATTAAAAGCAGTTAAGGCCTCTTCTAAAAGACCCTTTGCTGGGCCAGTAGTCCAGTGTTCAAAGTGAAACTGGTTGTGGTTAAAAGTTGCTGCTTTGCTACCTGAAACCAAGTAATTAGAATGTTAGAAATCATGATAAATAAATGTAAATATAAATAATTTTTTAACTACCTGGTACAAATTAAAATAAATAAAAGTTTAACGCTTTATAATGGTTTATTTAAAATTAAGGTTGGTTTATGCAGATAACTTTAAATTTATTTTTACTTAAAGAATTTCTTGACCATTTATAAAGAATATTTACATTTGCCTTACGCAAGTGCAGAAACACGAAACTTTCGTTAGGTTGGTATTAATTATTAAACCATTTTTTATGTTTTGACAAAGTTTTTAACTGTTTTTTGTGATTGGTTTGTTATAATTTAATAAATAAAATAATTAATAAAGATATCCGTATTGTCCGTTACGTAAATCGGGTTGAAGTTAAAGTTGACAGCTCGGTCTAGACGAATTTTAAGTTTGGTTACACTGCTCGCGCATGCTCATTTTCATTATTATTTAATTTAACTTTAAGAAGATAAAAGTTGGCCAACTTCTTAAATAAAAGTTAAAGTTAAAGTTTTCTTAAAGTGTGTATAAAGCGCTTATATATTCGTGTGCAATGATCTTACCCTAGTTAAATTAAATTTAAAGTTGTCCGCATAACCCAGCCTTAAAATATTTAGTCCTAATCCGTTTAAACCATTGGGTGGTCTATAAAGTAATATAACACCTATAAAACAAGGAAATGTTTTGAATGATACAATTCTAAGTACTTAGAATAACTTAGTTCCGTGCACTTAACAAAAATAAAATACATAATATGTTTACACTTAAAAGTGGAAGAAAAAAAAATATGAAACTTAATTGTGGCCGAGTGCACGTAAGAATATAGGAAATAAAGAAACTTTGTATTTCGTGCAAAATTTTTATCGAAACCAATACTATAGCAGAGCGCTTTCGGTAAAACCATCATCAGTGCTATCTACAAGTAAGAATTGAATATTGAAAGCAAACTAAAGAAAGTTTTAAATATTTTAAGGAACTGTTATTGTTAATAATAAGTTAAAATAAGTTTTAATAAATAAAAAAAAATAAAAGGTAATTTAAGCATTAAATATGGCGAATCTAGATGAAGTAACAAAATTAGTAAAAAAGCTGGTAAAGAAAGAAAAAAAAAAAGGAAAAGTTCAAAACTTACTTGTTAAGCAGGAGTCGTAGCAATTTGACACTAATAGATGATTTCGCCAAGTTTTGGTAGGTACTTTTGGTTGGTCAGAAATGTACCAACCGATTTCGGGACGAAAAACGATGACGTCACAAGAACTTTGGTATCTATTTTGGTCAGTCAAATCACATACCAAGCTTAAAGCACGGTTAGTTGATTTTGGTAGCTTGCTATCTTTGTTTAACTTGGAAGCTGATTGGCTAGCTACTTTGGTTATTTGTTTATTAACTTTTTATTATCAATTTGTTGAAATGCGTGCCAATAAAAGTTATAAAAACGGTGTGACGTTCCTAATTAATAATCATACATTGACGTTCTTTGAAAAAGATGAAATCTGCTTATTGTTATTAAAAGGTTAGTAATGGTTAAAAGTTAAAAGAATTTTGTTTACACACTTCTTCCAGCCACTAAAGCTGTCAGCTGACGAATGAAAAACCAGGCAAATTCGGCTTAAATTGGTAAGGTACGTCATTCTTATGACGTCAGAAGATACCGAATGGTTAACCAGTTATGTACTAACCAACACATGGCGAAATCGTCTAATATGTTAACAGGACGTCGACAAACTATCACATTATTAAATTAAATAAAAAGTAAAACCATTGTCAACAATTTCACATTTTAACCTTCTAAAGGGAAAATTTTGAAAATTGAACCACACTAATATACCATTTTGTAAAAAGACGAACTTGTGATTATGTTAGATTAAGAAACCAGTAGTATTGAAGTGTAAAACAGGATAGACAATCTGCTCCCTTGGATTGGTTGTCTATCCTTTTTTATACTTCAGTACTACTGGTTCCTTACCTTACCATAATCACACGTTCGTCTTTCCACAAAATGGTAAACTAGTGTGGTTTAATTTTAAAATTTACCCTTTCAAAAGTGAAAATGCTAGATTATTCTCAGTTGTTTTACTTTAAATTTTATTTAATAATGTGATAGTTTGTCGACGTACTGTTTACATTTGAATAAGGTCTTTTTCTTTTTTTCTATACCAAGTTTACTCATTTTGTTACTTACTTCATCTAGATTCGCTATATTTAATGCTTAAATTCACTTTTTAAATTTTTTAAAATTTATTAAAACTTTTTGACAATACAAATTTCTTAAAATATTTATACATTTCTTCAGTTGCTTTTAATGTTCAATTCTTACTTGTAGATAGCACTTGATGATGGTTTTACCGAAAGCGCTCTACTGAGATACTGGTTTCAATAAAAATTTTGCACGGAATACAAAATTTCTTCATTTCCTAGAAAAAATATATTACCATTACCTTTTATATTGGTTCTTTTTTATTTTTACTTGACTTTATAGATAATATATTTAGTAAACCCAGTATTTACATTTCGAATATCAGGCAATTGTTGCTGAAGTATGAAAAATATATCAAAGTTTGGGTAAACAAACAGTAGTATGTAGGTCATAGCCTTAAGAGTAGTTTGTAACTTATAAGTCACCATGCAATCCACTAAATAAAATTAAAACTATAAAATTGGTTTATCTAAACTTGCCTTTAATAAGAAAAAAAAACTACTAAATTGGTTCCAGAAAGGCAAAATTAAATAAAAGCAAGTGTATGAGTTATAATTATAATTTAATTTGATACTCCCCCTAAAACATAATATCCTGTGGATATTAATCAAAGATATCAAGAAACATTCTGTTGATCAGTGAATTTATATAAATACTATAATTATGACGTAAAATACCTTAAATATTCATACGCCCTAGTATTGTTGGACACACTGTTCTGGATTTTGGGCCGAAAACTAGTAAAACTTAAAAAAATATGTTTAATTCTTAGCATGTTCTAAAACTGTCGATTCAAAGATAAATATAAAAGCTACAGTTATTTAAATCTTTTCTTTCTCTATGTGGCGTTTCTATAATAATTTCTGTAGGGAAAAAAACTAAGCTCTATAGCAACTCAAATGTCACAAACTTTTTACTGGTCAGTCGATTACGTAGGTCACCTTTATATTCTTTTGTCTACAGCTAGGCGACATTACCAAATAACCATTAAACTGTGGAAAATGGATTAGAGAATTACGGGCTTTATTTAAATAAAACGTGAAAATTTTGTTTTGTTTCGCTATAATATTACACAATTTTAGCCTGTATAAAAATAATAATCTTTTTTTTTTCATGTGGCTGCTTAATGCGTAACAATTCAATATTTTTCTTGTGTGCGAACGTAAAATTTTAAAAATTAATAAAAATATTAGGCAAGATATGAAAAAATGGAAAATACACTAATAAAAAAACGTAAAAAGCGGGGAGCAGCACTAAATACTCTACTAAATTAAAAATAAGACCGGCACAAAAAAAGTTGTCCGATCTCGGGACCCGTCCACAGTATATTTTAGTATTTTGGGTCGCTAAATCTGCAAAATCTGTCTAACCCCATCACGTCAGGGTCAAGGTTATTTCAAGATTACATTGAAAAAAATCCCAATTTGACCTTGAAATGACCTCGAACCTGACGCGATACGGTTAAACGGACCCCCGATCCCGATCGTATTTTAGCGACCCAAAATACTGAAATATGGGATCCCGAGATTAGGCAACCTTTTTGTGTACCGGCTAATTGGCAGACAGACAATACGTGTAGAAAAGACGCGTATGATAAATAAAAATGTTACTAGTATCACATGTTACCATTCAACTCTTACTCACCAAACATATTATAGTCTACCTTGGCTTGTTGTAAGTATATTTAAAGTATACACATTACATCATAACGAGCAGAGGTCGGCAAGTACCAGCTATTAGAGATTTTAAGATGGTAAAGAAATTTGTTTCAGGCTGACATGAGTAAAAAACGTTAAGAAGATATCTAATCCCTAATTAAACCCTGATAAGAAAAACGGTTTAGAAAGAAACTTCTAAAAAAAATTAAAAGCAAAAATTTATGCATTGCGATTTGCATATTTGTCCACTCTGAAAGATTCGTCATGGTGGTTAAATCTGTATCTTTCATGAAAACTTTGGATCATCTAATAAAAGCTAAAAGGATGGTTTTTCATTCTTTTCTGTTATCTGGCCAAAAATTTTCAAAACTGTATGCAGTGTGCTTTATGAAGATTTTTTTATTATTATTAAAGGGTGTCCGGAGAATATGTGTACAAAATTTTATGACAGACTCGTCACCTCAAAAATAGAGTGATTTAAGTGAACTTAGTTATATTTGAAATTAATTTCTTTACCAGGTAGAGAGCGTCAATAAGTTTAAGAAATATGTTTTTTTTTTAACTTCTGGAAACGGTCCTAACTAATTTAATTGTTTTCCATAAACCTTTTGACAGCCTATATATTTTTGTTCGGTAACTGGATGTTTTTAAAATCTATTTTAACTCTTAAGCCATTTTGCCAGAAAAAAATATCGTCTATTTCCGGCGAACATCAGTTTATCGCTTCTATACTGGTCCTGTTTCGATTTTAAAACTTAAATGGAAATCCGTTTTTAAATTTCTTGCAAAACATATTAAAAATCCTTTAAAATAATTTTCACCTTTTACTTGGAGGACACTGTTGAATATGCATGGCTGTGTAGCAGTAAGTAAAAGTTACCAACTTTAAAATTCAATATAATAAATTTATATTATCGCAAAGTTATTTTTATTAAAGGTTAAAACCCCCTACAAACACTTCCAAAGTTTAACAACAATGTAACACACTATTTTACTACTTAAGAATGTAGGAATGTAGGTGGTACCCTTAGAGACGATATAAAAATTATCACTACTTTACCTACGTCATGAAATTATTTTACTCTGCCCCATATTATTAAAAGTTACTTGTAATATTATATGTATAAAGTTATTGCCAGTACAAAACTAGTTATTTAAGTTTTCCAGTTTTAAAATAGCTGTATGTATTCGTATGTAAAATTATAATACAACATGAGTGACACGTAGGGATTGAAAATTCAGAGGTTTTCCATTATCTAAATTAAAAAAGTTTCTAAATTTCCAGCAATAAAACTTTTTTCGAGTAGCGGTATGATTTAACTATAATTTGCTTTATAAATTAAAATAAAAATAAAAACCACTTTAAATAGGCACTAAAAAGTTATATAAGCTATTTTATACTGTATTTTTCTTTAGATGGTTGTAAAACGTTCCACAGCCTAGAAACGCAAAGGATGAAGAAACTACCAAAGTGGAAGCCGTAAAAAAACTTTTAAAAAGCGACAGGTCTCCTACAGCTCGTCAGTGGACAAGAGAATGAAGTTTTTTTTGAGATTAGGGGCATTAATAAGGCAAGCGGCTCTTTTTCACATGGAATCAAGAATGCTAAGAGTAGTAGGAGTTTCCATTCCCCAATTATGGAAACAATATTCTAGAGAGGATCTGATTTGGGATATATACAATGTATACAAATTAGAAGAAAAATACTTTTTAGACCCAAAAGGGGAATCAGAGCTTTTTTAAAGCTGCTGCGGCTGTGAATATGCTTGTGTCAATTAAGATTGTTCTCTAAGGTAACACCCACATGGTTAAATGATTTTTGAATTTGGAGCACTTGCCGCTTATGGTAAATGATTGTGTTTTTGAGCCACTGAACTGTAAACAATTTTTGCTGTCCCAAACCAAAATTAGTTAAAAGTCCTGTAAAAGAGATATCTGTGTTACCCTGCGTGTACTTCCCATTTCGGGCTAAGACTGGCTACAAAAACTAAATATTGAAATAAAGAGTAGTATCGTCGGAAAAAACTATGAATTGGATTAATTGTGGAAAAGAAAAAATCGTTAATGTAAAGTAAAAATAAAGTACTGAGCCCTGGAGTACCCCGGCATTGATTTGTTTAAAGCTAAAAGAGTGACCATTCACAATTACTGATATATGTAGATTAAAAGAAAACTGCTAAGTCAAGAACAAAGTAAAGGTGAAAGACTGTAGAAAGCAAGTCTGTTTAAAAGCGCATCATGCCAGACCTGGTAAAAAGTCATAACATAAGAACCAAGAATTTATGGAACTTGGTCGTAAAACTAAAGAACATTCAAAAGAGAGAGATCTTTTGTGAGGGAAGCCATACTGTCTGTTATGTATGATTGGAAATTTACTAATTTTTCCATTACCCTGCAAACAAATAAAATAGAAAATTTTGGAAGAATTGTGAGAAGAAACTCAGCTAAGTTGTAGTGTCACCTTAGAATGTGCAGATTACGATTCAGTAACAGCCATGTTTAAGGTTAAGGGTTTGAAAAAGATCCAATTGGTTTAAATATTATTGAGAATCCTAAAGAAGATGGTGGGTTCCATGATAAGAATGTTAGGCGAGTTACTGACTGGGAAGGTTTAAGCTGTGCTGGGAGTCAGTTTTAGTAGATCCTATTCAGTTCTTATTATAAACAATCAAATAACACCAAAAATGATTAGCTGAAACAAGAAAACTGGGGATTGATATAGTCAGTTCTTGGTGAACAGAAGTCAAAGAGCTCGATATGAGAATCGTCAGATGGGGGCCGATTAACACAACAGATGAATTTGGTAAAATACCCAAAGATAAGATAAAGTTAAAGGACTACCTAATTCAAGGTTAGAAAAACTAGGACAAGCCAGACCGTAGCGAATCTAGGCACATACGCTGCCCCGGTGTCAAAAGAATAAAATAAGTTCGTAATCTGGGAATAGGAGGTGATTGGTTAAAGTTTTGAAAATGCTACCAGTTTCGGTTAAAAAAGTATTTACCATTTAGATGATTGTAACAATAAAAGAAGTTTAGATTGGACTTGCACTCACAAATACTTGCGAATGATATACTCTTCCATGGTGGACACACTGCCTACCATCATAATTTCTTCTCAACTTTACCTTATTATATGTAGGTGAAAGAAGAAAGAAGTGGAAGAAGGAAAACTAACTTACAGACCAAAAACCTGCAACGTCTGTTAACACTTCATGATTCCTTTAAAGGGCTTGTGGAGTGTTAATGCTTCTGTAGCACCTACTACAAGTGAGTTAAAAAGTACTAAGGTATGCTAGATAATTAAAAAAAAATACTAAGGTATTTTCGCGTTTTTTGAGATAGTTATTAAATAACAATCTTTTTATACTATTTTTTTATATCTGATTCCTTTTATCACTAAAAACTATTTAATTTGGATACACGTATTTAATACAGCAAATAATTTATTATTTATGTATTGTTAAAATACTTATTTAAATATTTTTTAAAATAATAAACAATATTTTTTATAACAAGACAAATCTTTTTTTACATAATATAATCTAAAAACTAATAAAATGCATAAAATTGTTTAAATAGCATACAAGAACAGATGTATATGTATGTATAAATGTAATAAATAATGCGCCTTACTGGTCCGCTTTTGTAACATATTAAACCTATTATATTTATTTTAATAAAAAAGACAAATTTTCTGTATTTTTTTTAAATTAAAATAAATGTAATATGCTTATATAAACAGTTGTTTAGAAACGTACATAATTTTATAAATGTATCATGTTCAATCGAATAGAATTGCACCTATTGATATTTTTTAGTGTTACAATTATTACTTTCTTACCCAGTGTCACAGGGCCAGTAGGTTGCGGCCAAAGCTGTGTGGATCCACACAGCATGCTGCATGTGGCCAGAGACATGACTTTCACATTCTCTGTAATGTGATGACGTTCGCAACGTTGGTTTACACACTGCCATACCCATTGTGGAGGATGTGATATTCTGTAAAAAAATAAATTCCTTAAACTCGTTATTTAAACTCATTTCGAATAGTTTACCTGACAAAATATTTTAACGATAGACATATATTTAACCCACCCCGTATTGTAAGGAATATTAAAAGCTTAATATTATTTTTTAAAGTTAGCCCAAGTATTTATTTAATAACTTTATACAAACAAGTTACTAATAGCTTTTTATAAAGCCTGGGTTACTAAATGCTTTATAAATGATATTTATAAAGGACATAAAGTTATATAAAATGAAAATGTATAATAAAATAGGCCTTTTATGAGAAGTAGCGTTACGGATAATCTACTGGTTTTCAGAAAAACTATAAGAATTGTTTAAATGTCTCTAACAAGAGGATACTGAAAAATATTTTAAATATTTTTAGAATACCATTTGAAATGGCACTATGGCGTTGTCTAAAAACTAACTTAAAATACAGTTACTTGTTTCGTACACTTAAATTGTTAATAAATTATTAAGAATTTAATTCTAGCCGCTCTATTGTCACCCCTTGTTTTAAATCTTGAGACAGACTACGAAGACTTAAAGTCTTGTTGATTATGTACATATTTTTGCAAGCTATAAAAGTTAACAGTAAAATCGAAAATGAAGAAAAGTTTCGTAAATTGATCAAAATTAAATAATAACAAAATAATACTTTTTTTAAAGACCACTCCTGTAAGTTGTCAATGGGAATATTGTTTTTTATTACGCATATTATGTGATGCATAAAACAGTTATATTGGATTAATTTCTGTTATATCAAGATATATTGGACCTTTTTAGCATATGACACATTATCTTAAAAAATGTTAACAATATTATTTAAAAATTTTCTTAGTCTTTAGGATACACCACAAAGGCTTGTGTAATGCCTAAGTGGTAAGTACCGTAGGAGCCAGGTTTTCAGATAATTAACCCAGTTTTGTCAATTTTAATATAGGTTTTTTAAATTTGCCAAAATAATCGTTAGCAAATTTTGTATTGTAAATATGATAGTACGGTAATTTGGGGTTGTGTTGTAACAAAATAAATTGCAAATCACTGTAACCCACCGACTTAAAAATTATTATTGTTTAAATCCAATTAATTATTGTTTTATTTAACACAAACATACAAAATAAAAACTTTAATAAAAGTAGAATAACTGTTTTTAAATTTGCTGATAACTTGCATGTCATTACCATACAGTTTTCCTAATTGGGATTGGTATAAATTTAATATTGCAAATATGATTGTAAATTAGATTAATTTCTGCTGTAAAAAAAGTTTTCACTGAATAATATATGACACACAATTTCTTAAAAACTTTTATTGGTGTTATTTAAATTCGGTTATTTCTTTTAAATAGCAGAATATAAATATTTTTGCACAACAAGTAATCCAATAAAGAGGTAATATGCTACGTGTATTTTCATATCAAGTTAACAAACCATTTCCTAAAGTACAGATAGAAGTGTATGAACCTAACAATGCAAATAAAATTTTATGTTGGGTTAATAGAATAACTTATGACACATATTTTATTGAAAACCACTATTAATGTTATTTAACTTAGTATATATAACTGATACTATATAAATAAAACTATTTAAAAGAATAACTAATAATAATGACTTTTGCCACATTTTAAAATACTTTTATTATTTAGGTATATACAAGCAACCAAACAGTGCCATTATTTAAATGCGTAATTAATAAAATTGATATTCAAAATTATATTTGGCTTTTTTCACTACACCAATTATAATAAAACTAAAAGAAAAAATATGTAAAATAAATACATATATTTTTCTTGTCAAATTTCTAGAAAATACTAAAAAAAAAACAATTTTCATTAAAAAAATGTATTTTTTACCAAATCGTAAAAATACTTGAACTCACTAAGAGGAAATTGTAAAAGGTTTAAAAGTTCACAAAAATATATTTTTTAAATACTTTTAAAGATACTGATATATTATTAAAACTATTTAAATAACTGGAAGCAACAATTGCACCAAAATCTTGGACTTTCCTAGTCTTTGCTGGTTATTTGGTACATAACATTTCGGTTAGTGTTTGTTCGTTGTTCACCGAAGCTTGACAGATTTCTTATGGTTTAAAAACAGCAGCCAGATATTCGGGATGTCAATAATAAGGTTTCTTAATTCATTCTGGTTGTTTAGAATTACTAAATACATTTAGTAAGCGTAGTAATGACCTATCGAATATAGGACTGCCGTTGTTGAACCGTACAAAATCGGTCAAGCTTTCGTGAACAAGTCGTAGCTTTTTAGAATAATTTTTAGTTATCACTTAAGAAACTTAAAGATACATCAACAAACGAAACGTTGTTAACCAATTAACAAATAAAAACAATGAAAGTCGGAGATTTTAGTGTTAATGAAATTACAACATTGCTTAACATCTTTAAGAAAACTAAAAGTAAGTCAAAACAATCAAAAAATAGCTTTAGGTAATTTTGTCCTAACAATACCGACATTAATATTTATAACAGAAATAAAAAACAAATAACCAAATTTGTTTACACAAATTTTTATGGTACCTTACTTATGTTTTTAAAATATATTCACTTAATAAAAACACTAACACCAACAATCTGTTTATTATATGAATTGACCAATAACCATAGGCTTAAAATAATTTGGGGTAGAAATGGTTAATTACTTAATGCTTAAAATTTTTGTTTAAATAAAGCGGTTAGTAACATAAAATGTATTTAAAATTTATTTTCAAAACTTATAACATTTTTGTATTAAAAACAAGTAACTAATTTATAATCGGTTTATTATATTTGATAAAATGTATCTTCTACGGAAAAAAGGTACTACAAGAAAGATAAATATTTTTATATATTTGACATCTTACACTCTAAACATCTACCATCACTCTTATGGCAGCCAAAATTATATATCTAATGGGAGATTCTGTTTGTACTAAAACATATTATGAATACTTTCACAGACAGCCATCCATTTCCTATTACATGCCCCAAACATAGCTGAATAATGAATAACAACTGGGCTTTGGAAACCGGAACGTTATCTAAGATAAATTAATTCAAATTTATTAGACATGGCATCTGTATTAGATTTATATCACATTCGACTTCCGTACTTTAATAGTTACTACGTGTGATGTTGCATATATGATCCGCAAAAATGTTACCCTTATTGAAACGACAACGCAACAACATTCAAATTCTTAAATTTTATGTTGAAGGAAAATTACAATGGTTTTATTTTGATAATGAAATAACAGAAACTTAGTGTTTTTTTTTTCGGAAAATCTGCGGCCAAAAAATCTGCAACACTTTAAGATATGTACTTACATTTTATAATTAATATTAATAACTAAAAAATTTAAACTTTGTTACAAAATCTGAAAGCTAGTAAAGTTTGTAAACGCTTTCTATAAACTATCAAAAATATATATTTTTTTGCTTAAACAGTGCTTTAATCGCATATAATTAATTGCACATCGACATTTTTAATACGGTCACATTAAAATATACTGTGCTTTAAAAATACTTTATATAAGGTTAAGTAATCCTCAAAATTTTAGAAGGTTTAATTTATTAAATTGTTATTAATGATGTTCAGGAAAATATCTCTAAGCTTATATTTGAATTTGTCTGGTGTAAACTTTGAACATTTATTACATTACGGTGGGTATCTCTTTATATAAGGTAAATGTATGTCATCTTTTTATGTCCTATACGAAGTTAGTAGAGTTCGGCTTTAAAATTCTGAAAAAAACTTTCTCATAAAAAATTTTAAATATTTTTTTTGTAAAAATAAGTACCATATTAAAAGATTATTTTTATTTAATTAAAATATTAGGCCTATTTTAAATATTTGGGTTTTTTAAACTTTGTTGTCCATCGCTGTTATAATCACTTCAATTTCATCATTTATTTTAACACGATAGAAAACCTAGCAAATAATCTTATAATCCATATTAAATCTATAATCATTGTTTTTATATACAAGAATTTTAATTTTCAATAAAACTTATAACTTATAAACTTGGTATTTTTTACGCTTGTTTAATTTATAAGACCTAAACTGATTGCCTAATAGTCTTGGTGGCTCAAAGGGGCGAAGTCTTTTTACTTGTAATGATAAAATTGATTACTGATTTGAATTAGGAAAATGACAATTATTTTAATTACTAAAGGATCGTGTAAAGTAATTTTTTGTAATTAACAGAAATTAAAAATCAATAACTTTTTTAAATATGAAATAACGGATAAAAGGCTATATTTTAAACAACAACAAAAAAAGTTTAATATTATATTTTATTTTTTACTGTTACATAAAAAAGTTATGCTATGTGGCTCGGACTGCATTATAATTGGCGTTTCTCGCCTCATAGATAAAAAATGACATACATTATTAAAACACTTTAACATCGTTTACAAATGTTGTTTAGTTAAAGTGAAAAAAATAAAACATTGATGATTTTATAAATAAAATATCAATTTATGTCAAAAATCACCAAATCAAGACAAAATATTGACTACATTAAAAAAAATAGTATTTGGGCTTCTATCTAGATAAAACCATTTCAAGTTTAGGTACCAAGGTATGGTATTATAGGTACATGCATACATTTTTAATTTAAAATTATTTGACACGTGGACGTAAATTTTATTGATGTAAAAATTGACCTTAGAGTCTTTTTTTAAGACAGGGTTCTTTTTGTAATATTTATATATTTGATAATTTATGTAACATTTTATGGAAAACTCTTTTCTTGGATTTCTAGAGTCTATAGTAAAATGGCAAAGCGAGTGTTGCTAATCACAAATCAATTGAATTTGACGTTTTGGACGTACGTTGTCCTTTTTTAGACAATTATTATAAATAGGTCAAAAAGAGATCGTAACATATTTTTTAAGAAAATGTTTATAATATAATTTACCTACAAGCAGAACTTTAGCCGAAACCAAAAACAGACATTGTTTTTACATATTCAGTTTTTCACAGTTTTTTTTAACCCGTATGTTTCTTGGGCTTGTTACACCCTTGATCACATTCTAGTAACTAAGCTTATACCTACTTGCATTTTAGGAGATGAATTAATAATAAAATATTTTAAATTTAGTTTATAGTTAGTGTCCTTGGGTTTTTTCTATTAATAGTAGGACTTTCTAGTGTGTTGTAAATATATTATTTATATTATTATAAGTGTGCAAAATTAGGTTCAAAAGACCAGAAACTTCATTATTAAATCACGTATTGGATATACAAAACAAGAGAAAACTTTTTTATTCTATGTTTATATTTTTGATATTAATATTGTTATCTTTTTAATAATTAATTTGGTTTGAGATTTATTGTTTAATTATTTTTATTATCTTGGGACAGTCCACGAAGGCTGATGCCTAAATATTAACGTACCGTGGGTGTCTTAAGTGTAGTAAGAGGAAGATTGTTCACACGGGACTTAAATTTTTGGAAATTGAGAGGAAAAGGAAAAACTTCTGCGGGAGGTTTCACAGTCT
Source organism: Listronotus oregonensis (assembly GCA_019359885.1). Lineage (NCBI taxonomy): Eukaryota > Metazoa > Arthropoda > Insecta > Coleoptera > Curculionidae > Listronotus > Listronotus oregonensis. The sequence continues at coordinate 62,201 of JAHBCN010000664.1, forward strand.
TGACACTCTAGGGATGAAAGAACGAAGAAAGTGTGAAGTTCGGGCCCCTCTAACTGAACTGTAAAAGGATGCATAAAAGTTGCACTACGTGTTGCTCTGTTGAGAGCTGCCAGAAAAGGAATTATATTGGCCAACTCCTCTAAGCAGAAGCCGTAAAAATACCTATAGAGGAGCGACAGATCTCCTACAGTTCGACGGTGGGCAAGAAGAGGAAGCCTTTCTGTGAGCGTGGGATCATTAATAAGACCAACGGCTTTGAATGGAGTCCAGAGAACAAAATTCTAAAGAGGGTCTGATTTGGGATACATACAGAGTATAACGGATTGGAAGAAGAGAAATACTTTTTGGCTCGAAAGAGGAATCCAATCTTTTTGAAGCTGCCGAGGCTATGAATGTAATGTGTTTGTGACAGTTAAGGTTATTCTCAAAAATAACACCCAAGAGATTAAACGACTTTTTGTTCTGCAGAACTTGGCCGCTCATATGTAACGGATTAGCATTGGCAGACTTTTTTCGCGACAGAGAACATGACTGTGTTTTCGAGGCATTTAACTGAACAAGATTTTTGGCGCCCTTTATTCCAAAGAAATCAAAGAACTCGGTGTGGGAATTGTCAGACGGGGACCGGTATATACAGCAGATGAATTTGGTAGAAAATTTGAAAATAAGTTTAAGCCAAAGAATATCAGGCTTACTCGATTCGAGGTTAGAAACCTTAGCACAAGTCAGGTCGTTGCGAACGTAAGCACAAACGCCGCCATGGGGTCGAAAAGATGAAAATAGTTCATTACCTCGGAAAGGGAGGTGGTTGGTTGATGTTTTGGGACTTATTTGGGTTTCGGTAAGAAAAAGTATGTGGGGTTTGGAAAATTGAAGATAATGGTGAACAGAGTTTACGTTGGAGTTAAGTCCACATATGTATATGAAGGATATCAGACTTCGATGGTGGCTCCCAAATGTACCCTTCACCCGGAGATCCGAATGGAGGCGTATTTTACCTCCGGAATACTTTACTTTCGGATGTGCCATCATCATTATTTCCAAATTTTACTATAGTGGAAAAAAAGGAAGAAAAAGAAAGAGGAGAAAGAAGGAAAACTAAAAGAGAAAGAAAGAAGAGGAAGAAGGAAAACTGACTCACCCGCCCGGAACTCAAAACGTCCTATAGGATATGCATCTATAAGACCCAAAGGCTTTACGAGTCCTTTAAAGGGCAAGTGGGGTGGTACCGCCTCAGGCAAGGAAAAGCTCCTCTACCACCTGCTATATATGTTATGATAAATTGTGAATAACAGTTTCGTATCGGATTTAGAATTGATTAAGTTGCGATTTTTCTAAATCTCTATTATTTCATATAATTACCGTTTTTTTTTGTTTGGTTTCCAGTTTTAAAGATTTTTCTATTTTTAAAATCAAAGTTATAGGTATTTTCTATTGTATAGTGTGTAAGAGCCGTTTTATTTTTTATAATCATATTTATAGCCTTTTAAGCGGTTTTTTAGGTATTGACTAGTTCGTCCAATATAGAGGCCTTGGCTATCCTCACAGGAAATCATCATTAATGGAATTCTCTGTAAAAAGTTAATACAGAGAAAATTTTACTTAGGCAAATGTGGACAATGGCCATTATTTTACACCTATAATCACTCTTAAAAATGAAATTGGGTTGTATCTATTATCTCGGGAATATTAAACAGCTTGCCTGTATTTAAAATTAGCGTCAATAAATATTGTCAAGTATTCACTAAAGTTTTTTAGACAGAAGAAAAAGAAGCCAGATGGTCAGTTTACTATCACACTAGAGTTAAATAGACTTGCCAGAAATAATAAAATAAATAGGCACGACGTTTCTTCTATAATGGAAACCACACTACTACTATACTATAAGTTTATTTTTCTGGATTGAAACCTTCAATAGAAATCTCACGTTTAAGTGTTATCGTCATTATTTTTACCTGAAAATCTTTTTGGATTTCTTACTCATTAAAATATTCACACAGCCTGGACCTGATGAAAGTTAGGCAATCCATGTTTTTACGTACTTCGTCGGTTTCTTTCATCATATCAAATTGCTGCAATTAGAGCTTAACGAAAAAGAAATTACAAAACAAGTAAGCCAAGTATTTTAAACGCCTTCTGCAATTACAAGTAATTATGTAAGAAACCCATTATAACTTAGGTTGGTTGGGCTAGAATTGTAAAGTGTTCCAGACAAAGACAAAATTTATTTAAAGGTTTTTAAATGCCCATAATTGGTTTTTTTAATTTAAAATACACAACAATAATTATAAAAAACTAAAATCAATTACTACTACTAAATTTAATTTTATATATTTTCGACAATATCTTGTCTCAAATAATTTAATGCAATTAAGGTATTGAGACGACGCCCGATAGAAGCAGTTCATCTAGTAACTGATTTAACCCATATTTTGCATGATGTGTTTGACAGGTTAGTTCTTGGTGTCTAAGTTGCTACCTGAATTATGATACCTTAATATCAAATAACGAACACTATAGAAAGTAGTACAAGTATCACTGTGTGCGCCATTTTGTTTTTACCATTTAGTTTGGAAACTACAAAGCAACACGTTTTTAAACTGAACTTTATAATAACTTTTGTTCTAAACTGACCATTTTTTTTATGTAAAACAACCTTCGATTTATTGAAAAAAGCAACAAGTAAATTTAATAAAAATTATATACATAACATAAACATAATTTACTAGAAAATACACATCTTTTAACTAAGACAGAACATCAATTGTTTTTTGGTAATTAAAGAATGACGCGCCCAACAGGCTAAAGAGTCAGTACACAAATAAACTTTTTACCTTTTCTCTCTCAAATATCCATTTATTTAAAACACTAATGTGGATTTTTCAATTTTTTAAATTTTAACATATTTTTATATAACACAGGCCCACAAAAAAAAAGGTGTGTGCTTGGTGTCGGACTAGGATTTTTTGGAATATTTTTTTCCGCTGGACATGAATCTAAGGTCAAAATTTGGGGTAAAACAGCAAATAGTCGAGAAAATGCGTAATTTCAGATATTAACGATTTTTTTTTAATTTAAAACGTCTATATTTCCAGGATTTTTTCAAGGTATACCTCTAACAAAAATTTAAAAATATTTTATTTTTTATTTTTGGATTTTTGCTGCAAATTTTAAGTGATTTAGGATTTGAATGAATAATTTTTTTTTCTTTTTTGGACTGAAATTTCTTGTCAAAATTACATTTTCATTTATATATCCTTTATTATTTATTTTATCAAAAATGTTTTAATAACTTTTTTATAGACAATTTGAAAAGCTCTCTTTTTTGTTCCATATTTTTTTTTACTCTTATAGTTTATATAGTCGTAGTACAAAGATTCCGTGGTTCCGTGTCGGTCTTTTGGGGTTTTCTTGATTTTTTGCTGTTTGACCCCCAATTTTGACTTCCGATTCGGGTTCAGCGGAAAAAAATACGCCAAAAAATCGTAGTCCGACACCCAGCACACACCACTCATTTTTTTGTGGGCCTGTGTAATTGGTAATAAGTTAGAATTTTTAATAAACTACCCATAAAGAATCATGACGAAATGGAAAACTCTTACAAAAAAATAAAGCATTGGGACATTCGGCAAAAAACTCTGCTCAGCTGATCGGTGTCCTCTAGAAATTTTCAAATCTGAAGGTCAGTTTTTCTTTTAGAAAAATTACTAAAGCTTTTGTCAATTTTGCTGCATATTGCTGCATATTATTCAATATGAGTCTACATAGAATGTTCTAAACAAAAAATATTGTTATAAATTTTTTTAAGAAGGTTTTTTTTTACAGGAGAAGTATGTCTACATAAATCGATTAATTGAAATATGTTGAAATTAGTTACTCTTTATTTTTTAAATATGTATTTTATTTTAAAAGCATTTTCACTCAACATAGGGGCAAGAAGTGATATTAACCCCTTCATTTTAAAAACTTACGTGTGCATCAAACTTTATTATTTAAAAACAAATAAAGAAATCCTTATACAGGGTGATTCATAAGGAAATGTCAATATTTCAGGTACAAAGTCAGGGTCCAAAAATAAACATAAAAGCCTATACAAATATGGGTCCGCAAGGCCTTCGTTTCCGAAATACGGGGTGTTAAAGTTTTTATTTAATTTTTCTATTTTTTAAATAAAATTTATGATAATGTAAATATTGGAGTAAAAATTGGTATCCGGGGTTTTTTTGGTATGACGGATTCGAACCTAATTTTAGTACGGCTCTTACTTGTAGGGGGTGCCACCTATACGTCTTTTTACTATTTTGAACAATCAAAATTTTTTGGTACATCCCAGTTTTATATTTTAGAGTCAGTTAAATAATTGTTTTGTCATTTTAACGTCAAAAAGGTATACCTGTTAAAAGTTGAAATGGGTAACCGTTTTCGAGATATTAGGATTTAAAAGAAAATAAGACGCATCTGATTTTATTATGGCAAAATTAAAAAAAAATAAACAAAATGTATAATTAAACCATATGTATTTTAATTTTTAATAAAATTATTGTTTTTTATAGTTTATATTGATTTCTGGGAGTATCAAATTAAAAGAAAAATTATTTGGCTTTTCTCCAGAATAAAGCTGTTTATATATTATTTTAAAAAATTATACTTTTTTTTTTTTAGAGATTATTATGGAGATCTAGTCTGCTCTCGCAATAATAGTAACAAAAAACATGAAAAGACATAAAAAGGTTTAATTCTTTATAAAATTGAATTGTTTTAAGTACTATAATAAAATAATTATTTTTATGAAATTATATAAAAATAGAAAATATACTTACTTGAAAACATTATCAACGCGTTATAAGATATATATGTTATTTCAAACTTATTGGTTATCGACGGACGGGTGTAGCACATAAATTATTTGATTATATTACTTAAAACAGATAAGAAACTAAAAAATTGTGTTTTATTAATTGACATTGACTTCTGACATGACTTTTTTTAAAAAATAGTTACTGGTAAAGGTACACGTGTAGGTACCTTTAATATTTAAAAAATATGTATAAAAAAGTAAATAAAACTTTTAGCCATATAGATAGGTTTTTATAGTTTATTTTGATTTCTGGGAATATCAAATTAAAAGAAAAATTATTTGGCTTTTCTCCAGAATAAAGATTTTTATATATTATTTTAAAAAATTATACTTTTTTTATAGATATTATTATGGAGAGCTAGTCTGCTCTCGCAATAATAGTAACAAAAAACATGAAAAGACATAAAAAGGTTTAATTCTTTATAAAATTGATTTGTTTTAAGTACTATAATAAAATAATTATTTTTATGAAATTATATAAAAATGGAAAATAAACTTACTTGAAAACATTGGCAATTTAATAATATTTAAAAAAAAAGTCATGTCAGAAGTCAATGTCAATTAATAAAACACAATTTTTTAGTTTCTTATCTGTTTTAAGTAATATAATCAAATAATTTATGTGCTACACCCGTCCGTCGATAACCAATAAGTTTGAAATAACATATAAGTATATCTTATAACTCGTTGCCAATGTTTTCAAGTAAGTATATTTTCTATTTTTATATAATTTCATAAAAATAATTATTTTATTATAGTACTTAAAACAATTCAATTTTATAAAGAATTAAACCGCTTTTATGTCTTTTCATGTTTTTTGTTACTATTATTGCGAGAGCAGACTAGCTCTCCATAATAATCTCAAAAAAAAAAAAGTATAATTTTTTAAAAAATAATATATAAACATCTTTATTCTGGAGAAAAGACAAATAATTTTTCTTTTAAAATTATTGTTCTTAAATTATGTTTAGCAAAACATAAGCTAGGTTTTATAATTTTCAAAAATTCCACTATTTACTTCTAAGCATATGTCAGCTCTGTGGTGAACACCCTGTATTTTGGAAACGAAGGCCTTGCGGACCCATATTTGTATAGACTTTTATGTTTATTTTTGGACCCTGACTATGTACCTGAAGTATTGACATTTCCTCATAAATCACTCTGTATATAATTTTCGTTAATATTTTAATCTATTAAATGTTTTTTATAATCCTAACCTTGAATTATGGAATTATATGGCAGCCCTAATTAAAATAAAATATAAGTTTCAAATATTATAATATGTCAGCTTTAAATATAATAAAAAATAAGTAATATTTAAAAGAACTTGTGCAAATTTGAAATTGGTTTTAAATCAATTATTTTAAATTTTTAATACTGTTTGGGCTATGTTTTTCCTTTTAAAAATCTAACTACTATTGTTAATTTGGTAATATCTATCATTGGTTTTAAATAAATAAATACATCAATTAAAATATACCAGATTGCTACCGTGGTATGTATTATGTTAATAACCGTAGTTTCTGCAACTGATTCGTGCAATTTTTAAAAGAGTACATCTAAAGACAGGCTCAGAAAATCCTATACGGGTTTATTATTTGTCGGACTATCTTAAAGCCCAAAGTAGTGTTGTGCAGATTAACTAAATACCCGAATTTCAAGAATCTGACTTATTGTTTTTATGAGACGTTTAACTATAAAATATTCATTAATACTAGGAATTACATATAGAAAGTTTTTTTATATTAATCTGTAAAGCAAGTAATCAAAAATAATATTTTTCTGTAAAATTTAAGGACCTAACAAATTTTATTTAAAAAATACAATTATTTATGTAAGAACATTAAATTTTAGTAGGAAATATCTTAATTTTCTGTATTCTAATACGTAAAATTACCTCTATACATTTAGCACACTACTTAAAGAGTAAGTTAAGTATTCAAAATAAAGTAGAAGATTATATTATATTTACAATAAAATAAGCGAAAATGTTTTGGCAACTCAAGAAATAACTCTTGCTTTTACATAATTGCCGAGCGACTGCCTAATTTCCGGATTAACGAATTGGCGTGATTCGTCTTGTGATTTCTAGATGAAATATTTTTCCAGTTAATAGGTTTTCTTAGGATTTACATTTAAGTGCCTTATTTAAATGATTGAGTGTTCAAAGTGTATCCAAGACGTAAAAGGATATTTTCTTTTATTCCTTAGGAACTTATTATTTTGTATGTTGGGTTAAATGAATAAATTAAAAAAAAATAGGGTATACTTTAATATAATAATATTCTAGTAGGTTAAAAAGTAATATCTAAAGTTTTTAAAGCTGATGATAAATTAATACCTAATATTCACAAACAAAACATATCTCAGTAAAGACAACTAGTCTGTAAATATTATAGGCTTACATTTAGTTCTAGCTAGTTGTTCCCACAAATACCCATAATTTTATTAACAATTTTCCCCTTTATTTAAACAACTTTCACCTTTACCATTTAGTATAGTTTAATAATTATTTTTGTACTCTCTTAAACCATGCAATTCACTTTTTTAACAGTATATTTGACAGGTTAACCCTTTTATACACAGGTACTGCAAGATGTCCAATACCTAATATATTTTTTTATAGTTTCAATTACTATAAATTTTAAAAGAATTGATTGTTGGGGTATTGAAAAAACTACAAAAGATAGAGCAAATTTAATGTCACATTCTTAGGTTTGATTTTTAAAACACCTGTAACGATAAAAAAGACCACGACTAACTTGATTTGTCTCGGCGATACAGGGCGTTTTTCAAATTTTGACAATTTTTAGTACACCAGTATACCATAAAAATGATAAGTAGCATAGGTTTTAGAGATATACTTCAAAGTTAACTTTATTTAAATAGGACACTTGGTATAGTACTTGACTCTTTTCAATAAAATTAGTTATTTATTGATACCACACAATTTATATTTATTTCTAAAGAAATTAAATATTTATTGTAAAAAATTCTAGGAAAACCTCATAAGATTTAAATTTTGCACACCCTGTATAAAATCTACATTGCAATAAACTCATTAATTTTTAGGTTGATTACGTTTATAAAAATAATAAATATTATTTGGTTATTGCCCCTTTAGTCTTAATTTTTAATCTTAATTAAGTAAGTACCCATTTTGTTTAGTAGAATGCAAGTTGGCTTAGTAACAAATGAGTGTTGCAATATTTTGTATGATATTTAAGCAAGAAATAAGAATTACATACTGCCAGTGTTTTGTATTCTTAAATAAAATTGAGTTAAAAAACTTTTAGGCGAGGAGCCACCAATCCTAAAAGCTCCGTGATTAAGCTACTATCTTGGTATAACTGTCGGAAGTATCGCGCATACCAGATTTTATAAAAGTCTTAATAATCCAAAATTTAAAGAAGCAATAGTTACCTTTTAACATAATAGTTGGACTGATAATACATGTAGCTCAATTATTAACGACAAAAAGTTTTTTTAATAGTCGAAGACCAGTGTTTTGTCCACAGTCATAGTAATGGAATAATGAATTGAATACTAGATGGAAATTATACATGTTACCATGAAGAAGCTGATACAAGAATTTTTTTCCACTTAAACAAATGTTCGCCTTAACATAAAATCAGCAGATACTGACGTCTTAATTATTTGTCTTGAAAACATACATAAATTCAAAGAGCAAGAAATATGGATTACAACCAAAACCAAAAACGCAATTAATTACATAAATTGTACACAACTCGCAGAAAAGCTAGGTTCATCAGTAGAGCTCTGCCGGGCTTCCATGCCTTCACAGGTTGTGATTATACATCAGCCTTTGTTAAGGAAAAATTAAAGCCTACAACCTCCTGTTAGACAACCTCCTGTTAGAAAATGAAGACTATCAGAATTTGTTCGAGAATTTGACAAATCCAGAAGATATAAATGATAAAGAAAAAACACATTTAGTTCAAAGATTTACAAATAAAATGTATAAAATTAAAAATAATGATGTTAATGCTGCAAGATTTAAATTATTTTTGAAATTTTTCCCAAGTACAAGCGACAAAGAAAAATTTTACAAAGGTATGATAAATTTTAATTCTAGTAATATTTCTTCATGCTGAAAAACTGACGCAAAAAAATTTACACAATATGTTTGTAAACGCAATGTGGCAAAATGCTGCAGAAGCTATTTGTATTTTATACGATCCAACGTAATGTTGATGGCAATTAAATGGCCCATTGGCCCATAGGCACCATTAAAAGTTGAAGAAATAATAAGTTGCCAACAGAATAAGGAAGAAAGCGAAGCATCAGAAAAAGAGAAAAGTTTGTAAATGCATACGAAGATATTTATGAATCTACCATTACGCATGAAATGATAAACAAAAAGGTTTACGTGATAATGGATAAATTTTACCCCCTATCACACCATTCAAATAGCTATGCGCGACCCTTCCGGCTAGAAATCATTGGTCGGTCGGATTTTTTCTTAATTAATATGATATTTTGCACAAAATTATCTATGGGGTTGATTAAAATCCGTGATGACGGAAGAAAATTATGGAAATTCAGTAATATATAATTTATTTTAAATATTTTTGGCCAACCAAATCCACGCCGACGAAGCAAATCTTATTCGTCCAAGTGTTAACTTTTAATTTTTGCTAAAAATTTTAGTAAGCTTAATCACGGAGCTTTCAGGATTGGTGACTCCTGGACTATTTGAAACCAAAAAAGGCAACCAAGCAATTATACTCTTACGGCCGAGTGATGATCGCGTTGTTAAATTTAGTAATGGACTTAGCAGTTTAGAATGTTTAACAAAACGTCATTGTCAGTGTTATTCAATGATTTTAGTAGGCAACCTGTCAAAATCTGGCATTTTGTTAAACATTCTAAACCGTTGTCAACTTAGCAAACTGTTAAAAGTTAACAACGGTTTAGAATGTTTAACAAAATGTCTGATTTTAACAGGTTGCCTACTAAAATCATTGAATAACAATGACAATGACGTTTTGTTAAACATTCTAAACTGCTAAGTCCATTGCTAAATTTAACAAGGCGATCATCACTCGGCCGTAAAAAGACTAAATTAAAAGCTAGTTTCTTATGGATCGTTAAGAAAATAATAAAAAACAAATAGATGATAAATAATCAATAAAATATTTAAAAAAATTAATAAAAATAAAATTACAAGGGGTGCAAAAGCTGAATTCTATGTTCAGGTTTTTGATGTCTTTTTTTTTAATAAATTTTGTTTTTTCCAGAAATAACTATTTTTTAAAAAATGTAAATTGTGTGCTATCAATATTGAGGTAATTTTATGTTGAAATAAATAGTAAAATAAAACACAGGGTGTCCTTTTAAAAAAACAATTTTGCATTATATCCGCTAAACTGTAACCGATAAAAAAAAAACAAACGATAAACAAACTTGCTTTTAATTATTCTTTTACCTTTACTAAGAGCCCATACACAAAGATGTGCAAAAATCGTCAAAATTTGAAAAACACCTTTTACCGTCGTTATCATCTCGAAAATCAAACATCAATATCCTTCAATATCATTATATCCTTCACAAATATATGTGGGCTTAACTCCAACGTAAACTCTGTTCACCATTATCTTCAATCCTCCAAACCCCACATACTATTTCTCACCGAAACCCAAGTAAGTCCCAAAACAGCAACCAACCACCTCCTTTTCCCAGGTTATGAACTCATTTCATCTTTTCGACCTCATGGCGGCGTTTGTGCTTACGTTCGCAACGACCTGGCTTGTGCTAGGGTTTCTAACCTCGAATCGGGTAGGCCTGATATTCTTTGGCTTAAACTTTCTTTCAGATCTTCTACCAAATTTATCTGCTGTATATACCGGTTCCCGTCCGACAATTCCTACAACGAGCTCTTTGATTTCCTTTCAATAAAGATCGACAATATTATTTCCCAGTTTCCATTGGCCGAAGTAATCGTTCTCGCGGATTTTAATGTTCATAATAAGGATTGGCTAGGATCCACAAAAACTGATACACAAGGCAGAGCAGCAGAAAATTTCGCAATCAGCAACTCGCTCACCAATCTAATTATGGAACCTACCTACTTTCCTAGGGTTCCCACCCATAATTCAAACCCCCCTAGATCTCTTTCTTACTTCCACCCCGAACCCTATCAAGCATCAGTAACTGCTCCCCTTGGTCGCTCTGACCATGGTTTGGTCACCGTATCTTACTCCACTAATTTTGAGGCAACTGAAAGCATGCCGCCACGAACCGTCTGGCACTACAATTCGGCCGACTGGGATGGTCTGAGAGATTTCTTTGCCAGCTACCCTTGGGATCCTACCTGCTTTTCTACTTTCGATCCTTCCGAAATTTGTAAACAAATTACCGAAACAATTCAACTAGGCATTGAGACCTATATTCCCTACACTAAAAAGAACCCCATAACATCAAATCACAAACCGTGGTTTTCTAAATCCTGTGACAAAGCCAGACTTTCTGGTCCTTTGCCAAAAATATTAGTCAGAACTTTTGCACAAATTCTTTTCCATCCCTAATCTCTGAAGATGGAATTGTCTCTACCTCCAAAGGAAAAGCCGAACTATTTGCCAAACAATTTGCTGCCAATTCTACACTTGATCCTCCTATTAATTTTCCCCTTCCAACAGTTGTCCCTGTTTCTCATAAAATGTCCGATATAATTTTTAAAGTCAAACAGATCAAGCGTATTCTTTCTTCTCTTAATACTAAAAAAATCGTCTGGGCTGGATGGCATACCAGCAATCGTCTTAAAAAAATGTGCTCCAGAGCTTGCACCCATCTTAACTCGCCTCTTTCGAATCTCTTACGACACGGGCATTTTCCCGGAGAGTTGGAAAGCTGCACGTCCTGTGCTCCAAAAATCTCCAAAAAGGGATCCAAAAGTCTCCCTTCCAACTATAGACCTATATCTCTTCTTTCAGTTGTTTGCAAAGTAATGGAAAAATTCATTAATTCCCAAATCTTAAAGTATCTGGAAAAACACAAGATCTTACATGATAGACAATATGGATTCCGTCACAGTAGATCCACAGCTGATCTTCTTTCCTTTGTCTCATACACCCTTGAGTTTCTTGGTGAATCCCAGATCGTTGCTCTTGACATATCCAAAGCTTTCGATCAGGTCTGGCATGATGGGCTTCTTAACAAACTTCCTTCTTACGGTCTTCCACCTAAGCTTTGCTCTTGGCTTTCCAGTTTCCTTTCTAATCGACGTATATCAGTTAGTGTAGATGGTCATTCCTCCAGCTTCTACCAAATTAATGCTGGGGTGCCCCAGGGCTCAGTGCTGGCGCCCACGCTGTTTCTTCTACACATTAACGATCTTCTTTCTTCCACAATCAATCCCATTCATAGTTTTGCTGACGATAGTACCCTCCACTCTAGTATTCAATTTCTTTAGCCACCGTGTAATCCTGATTTGGAAAACAAGCGCAGGTCAATGCAGATATCTCTTTCACAAGACCTCAAACTTATCTTGGATTGGGGCGCCAAAAATCTTATTCAGTTTAATGCCTCGAAAACACAGTCATGTTCGCTGTCGCGAAAAAAGTCTGCAAATGCTCATCCCTTACATATGAGCGGCCAAGTTCTGCAGAACAAAGAGTCGTTTAATCTTGTCGGCGTTACTTTTGAGAAACACCTCAACTGGCACAAACACATTTTATCCATAGCTTCGGCAGCTTCAAAAAAGATTGGATTTCTCTTCCGAGCCAAAAAATATTTCTCTTCTTCCAATCTGTACACTCTGTATGTATCCCAAATCAGACCCTCTTTAGAATATTGTTCTCATGTCTGGGGAATGGCGTCCCCTACAACACTTAGCATTCTGGAATCCATTCAAAGAAGAGCCGTTCGTCTTATTGATGATCCAACGCTCACAGAAAGGCTTCCTCTTCTTGCCCACCGTCGAGCTGTAGGGGATCTGTCGCTCTTCTATAGGTATTTTCACGGCTTCTGCTCAGAGGAGTTGGCCAGTATAATTCCTTCTCTGGCAGCTCCCAACAGAGCAACACGTAGTGCAACTTTTATGCATCCTTTTACAGTTCAGTTAGAGAGGCCCCGAACTTCCCGCTTTCTTCGTTCCTTCATCCCTAGAGTGTCAAGACTATGGAAGTTTTTCCTTCTCCTCCCAATCTCCAAAAATTTAAGTCCCGTGTGAACAAACTCCCTCTCACCACACTGAAGACACCCACGGTACGTTAGTACTTAGGCATCAGCCTTCGTGGACTGTCCCAAGATAAAAAAAAAACTCTAGAATGTACCATAAGATTTGCTCCGGTTGAAATAGAAATCGGTAACCGTTTTTAAGATTAAAAGAAAATAATATAAAATGCAAACAATACTTAAATTTTGCTTTCAAATTTATACATATTTTGCATGTTTTTTTTTAATTCATAACTTAATGTTATTCAATGCAAGTAAAAAGTGTGAGGTCAACGACAGTCCGCACTATCGTTAGGAAATGTCCATGCCGTCCCGCAGGCAAGTAAGTAAAGATCATAAGTTTATAATAGATTATTTTATTATGTGTGATTTTTTAGTTCGTTTTGCACCTTAAATATTAACAGCTACTTACTTATTTGAACTATAGACGTGCTTGTACGTCAGAACTAAAGTGTGAAGGGGCTGAGAGGATTGTTGCCAATATAAGTATATGAAGAGGAACAGGCAAAGCACAGTAGCGACCATCAAAGCGCGACGCAGATCCCCCTGCTTCATACTTTCGTGACCCTGCAATAAGAAGATTATGTAAGGATTTAAAAAAGCACATTTGGATTACGTTTTAGAAAAGTTAAAATGTGGGTCTGTAAACTTTTAAACTCTTTGAGGTAATGGGAATATAATTTAGCGTTATTTTCTATGTGCCTGGATAAATTATATTAATGTTTTTATAATATTTAGTTTAGGTAAATAATAAAACCTTTTAAAAAGTTGCCACCTTAAATGCACATTGTAGGAAAAAATTATAGAGATTTGACGTGTAGAGTACACATAAACTGGTTATATAAAGTCATAAGGGGTTTAAAATGTATCCCAGGAATAAAGAAATAATACACTACAAGGTAGGCTTTAAACCATTAATTTATAATAATTTATAAGTACAAAATAAATATGAATATATTTTTATAAATAACCGTAGTAAAATCTACGTTATTTTTTTCTTTAAATAAACTCCCGCAACATCATAAATTTGCCACAATTTTGATGCTTTTTTTCTGAATTTATGATCCTATTTAAATGTTTTTTTTTTATTGTAGGTTGGTTCCCTGACAATGTCATCGTTTTCGCTATTTATGATAAAAAGTTCATTTTCGATTTATACCGGGTGCATTAAAAATGTTATGTTTTTTTACTTTGTTTTATCTTGTACCGGTTTTAATTTAAAAATACTTATCGTAATAATGAATCCCTCTCACGATATTGTTTTATCTTTGCTTGAAACCCCTTTCTCGCGACGACCTGAAGTGGAAAAACGGCAAATATTAGAGAGTCGGCCAACACCAAAATTAATGGCGGTTATTAGCGAAAAGAGGGTGGGTCGGGAGACTTCGCGAACGTTTCAAACTTCTTGGTATGATAGTTATAAATGGCTTTGCGGGAGTTCGTATAAACAGAGTCTGTATTGCTGGCCGTGTATTTTATTGGGTAAGGCGAAAAATTCATGGTGCTCAAAAGATGGTTTTAGGGACTTGAAAAATTTTTCTCGTAGTACCAAAATGCACGAGGCTTCTAAAGAGCACATAAAAAACTTCATGGCTTTGGTGCGGTTAGAGCAAAATAGGGCCACCATTCAGGATGCATTAAAGGAAAACGCTAGTTTAAACAAAATTTTATACAACGAAAATGTTCGCAAAAATCGATTATTAATTAGTTATTTAATTGATGTTACACTTACGTTGGGAAAACAAGAACTACCTTTTCGGGGACATAATGAAAGTTTAGAGTCAATAAATCGAGGAAATTTTAAAGAAATTTTTAAATGCTTAATTAAACGTAATCAAGACCTTACTGAACATTGTGAAAAATTTAGCAACATTTTTACAGGGCAGTCTAAAACCATACAAAACGAACTAATTTCTTGTATTCATGAATATTTGACAGATTTTATTAAAAATGAAGTAAATGATAAGGAATGTTTTTTTTTCGGTGTAATGGCAGATGATACAACAGATATAACAGAGCGTTCCCAATGTGCGATAACTATTCGATACGTCATAAAAGGGTGTCTGTATGAGAGATTTTTGGGTTTTTTGATGTCAGCGAAAATCGAACAGCAGATGCTCTTTATAATTTGTTAGAGAGCGTTCTGGAGCCATATAATTTTAGGGAAAGATTAGTGGCTCAGTGTTATGACGGGGCCAGTGTTATGTCTGGCGAGCTAAATGGGCTTCAAGCAAAGATAAAATCTTCAGCCCCCTTGGCTTTGTTTACCCATTGCTGCGCACATAGATTAAACCTTGTGCTGCAGCAAGGCACTAAACAAATCGATAAAAGTCGAATTTTTTTTGTACTTTGTTAGGTATACCAACCTATTTTCATAATTCAGCGAAGCGCGCCTTTGTTCTCGATCAAATAGTCGGAAAAAGGATACCAAGATCGGTCGAAACTCGCTGGTATACCCGTTCCAAAATTTTAAATTTAGTTGCCACTGAATGGGATAACTTAAAATTAGTGTTCCAAACTATAATTGATGACAAAACTTCAGGTTCAGAATCAGTAAATTCGGCAAAAGGATTTCTAAAACATTTTCAAGACTTCGACTTCGCTATTTTGACCAAGATCTATTACGAAATTTTCGCGTGCACTGATTTACTTTTTCAAATTCTGCAAAATAAAACTCTAGATATAAACTACTGCTCTAACCAAATCAAAATCGCTGCTCAACGAATTTCCGAATTAAGAAATGAAGAAAAGTTTAAAGGGTTTTTTAATTGGGCAAAAAACAGAACTGAATTACCAAGTAAAAGGGGAAAAAGTGGTCATGAATTAGAAATCTTTTCGGGCTATAAAATATTGTACTACGAAATTATAGATTGTATATCCCTTCAGTTAAGTACTCGTTTTAATAATCTCCACGATTTAAATTTTCTTTCATTAGTAGATTCTTCAAAATTTACCGAATATTCTAAGAATTTTCCCGAAAAATCATTTGAATGTTTATTAAAAATGTATCCAAATGTTTTTGAATTAGACCGACTAAAAAACGAACTTAATGTTTTATACAGGGACAAACAATTTTGTAATCTCGATGTTCAACAAATAATAGAAATATTATACAAGGAATTTAAAATGATCTTTTCGGAAACTTATAAACTCTTTTGCCTAGTATTAACTATCCCCGCAACAAGTGTAACGGTAGAAAGAGATTTTTCGTGTCTTAAGCGCATTAAAACCTATTTAAGAAATACCATGACACAAGAGCGTTTAACGGGTTTGTCAATGATGGCTATTGAAAAAGGAATTTTACAAAGTGTTAGTGAGGATACCCAGTTTTATGAGGATATTATAGATAAATTTGCAAATTTGAAAAACCGTCGAATAGACTTAATTTACCAAAAGTAAAAAACTCTTAATTATTCATTATTTTGCCTAAATTTAATTTTTAATTATTTTCTTAATTACGCGTATAAGGAACTTATTTTGTGATGATGATCATTTTTTATTCTCTCTTCTTTTTCTCTCTCTCTCTCTCCCTCTCTCTCTCTATGGGTACTGAAGGTGAATAAACACAAATAAGTGTTTATTTGTCCCTATCAATATCCTTACATAATTATTTTTTATTTTTTTAACAATAAGAGAATTATTTTTTGTTTTTTTAACAATAAGAGAATTATTTTTTGTTTTTTTTTTAACAATAAGAGATCTATTTTGTGTTTTTTAGCATTTAGTACTACTTAAACAAGTAACATTTTTTTGTTGTCGTTAGACATGTTTTATTTTTTGTTATTATTTTTTTGTACTTGAATAAGGTACAAATTTGTAGAGTTTTTAAGTTATTTTTATTATTTTATTATGGTTTTAGTAGGGCTATTGGCGATGAAGTCCATAAAAAAAAACTTCAACGCGTCAGTGAATAATACCTCAGGTGTTGAAGCACCAAGGTGACGTGGAAATTTATTCTTTTTTTGGGCCTCACCTGTTTTAGGTACCACGAGCCGCCACTGGGAGATACACCGTTTAATAGCGTAACATGTTTTTATAGTCTGTATTATTATTTGACACAATTATTGTTAAATGTTTTCCGGTAGGCTATGGACCTTTTCTGACATTTCAAGCGATGTCAATAGATGTTGTGTTTTAAAGATACAAAGGTCAAATAAAATTTGCCATACTGTTAAAAACTGTTTCGCAACGGCTTATTAAACTTTCAATTCGTATGTTCAGTTGATATTTTAATCTTGAAAAATGAATCGGCCAAGAAATATATCGGTAGAAGAAGCAGTAAATGCCTTAACTTTGGTGGATAAGGGCTATTCGATGTTTCATATTGCTAATATGATAGGAAGACATCGTTCGACTATAAGTCGTATGGTTGAACGATTTAACCAGACAGGATCTTACTCTCGAAGGTCAGGACAAGGGCGAAAACGATGTACCGATCCAAGGGATGAGCGTTTTATTAGGCAAACTGCTTTAAGAAACAGGAAGATCAATAGTGCTAGGCTAAAAAGTGAGCTTAGAACTGGTCACCATCATACAATATCGCCTCGAACAATCAGAAGGCATTTAAATGAGGCTGTTAAGTCCCGTTTGGTGGAGGCTCTGTAATGTTTTGGGGGGAGGGAAATGTTTCAACGGACGCACAGAGTTAGTTCCTATACGTAGAAGATCAATGAACGCCGATTTTTATCTAGAAAACATCGTAATTGAACATGTAATGCCATTTGCTCCTTTTTTGGGACCGAATAGTTTATTTATGAGGATAATGCTCGTCCTCACGTAGCCAGACAAGTAATAGACTACATGAACTTTGTAGATACTCCGTTGATGGAATGGCCACCTCACAGTCATGATTTAAATTCTATAGAGCATCTATGGGATGCTCTTAAAAAAAAGGTTTGAAGTCGCAATTCCGTACCGGTTAACCACAATCAATTAGTTAATGCAATAAAGTATCTCGTTAATTTTGTTTTTATTTATCAAAGCAGAAATTATACAGATATATAGAAAACAAATAATGTATTTAACATTGACACATTGCTTGAAATGTCAGAAAAGGTCCATTGAAAACATTTAACAACGCATGTGTTGAATAATAGAGTCTATAAAAACATGTTACGCTATAAAACGGTGTATCTCCTTTAATAACAAAGATAATGAAGTAAACCAAAAAAGAAAATGTTTGTAAAAGATAGACCTATCGTCTAATGTCAACTGCTATATGCTTCGGTTGCTAGTATACTCCACAGAGTGATACGAATTTTCGAAAAAAAAACAACATTTTTATTAGACCCGGTATAAATCTAAAATAAACTTTTTATCATAAATAGAGAAAACTATAACACATTTCAAGCAAAAAAAAACCGATCATAAATTCAGAAAAAAATAGCATTAAAAATGTGGCAAATTTATGATGTGTTAATTTTGTCCAGGAGTTTACTTTTACGATTATATAACTTTATCAAAACAATATCAATATCTACAACATAAACATGGAAAAGTTTTTTTTGTAAATAGCTGGATTAAGTTATATTTTGTTAAATATCTATAAAATAATATAAACATATTAATATTTGCAAAATTTATGAAAAGCACTTAGTAGTACCTAATTTTCTGTACTCGCATTTAAAGTGCATATTAAGGCTTATCAGATACCTTTAAATTTACGTAATTAGTTTGACAATGACATATAGTGGCAAGAAGAAATACTTTGTAAGTTTCATACAAATTAATATATAAATAATGTTGGAATATAAAATAAACACACCACCCTCTTTTTGTTTAACTAAAGGTAATAAATGTATTAGTCAAAAAAACTAATATATATCCTTAATGACAAAATGTCATAAACCTTTTACCCAAAACTTTTCAGAATGTCTTTAATTTTATATGAGACTTTTAGCAATGCTAATTGTAATTAATATTTGATTTTTTTATTTAGGTTTAACCAAGTGGCAAACTTGCTACCGAATCGTAGATAAATGTTTGGACTTATCTGGATTTTTGTTTTTTTTTTGTTTAAGGTATCCTACTAGTTTATAATATGCAATAGGGCTGAACACAGTCAGTCCTGTGGTCAGTCTCTATACCCCCGGAAACTTTTCTGGCGGGTACCCAACAAGATTTAAAATACAAATATTATCTTAAAATTTAAAATTACCAAATTTTAACTTATTTAGTTAAAATTTTAAGTTATTGTGTTAAAATGTCAACTTATTATCTTAAGATTTTAAGTTACTAAATTTTAACTTACTAAGTTGAAACAAGTTACTATGTTAAAATTTTAACTTGATAAGTTAAAAAATGTTAAGTAGAAATTTTAACACAATAAGTTAAAATTTTAATATAATAAGATAGAATTTCGAATTAGTAAGTTAAAATTTCAACTTATTTTTTTTTTAACTTGGGCCCCTCTGGGGTTTTGCTCACTTCGGCATTTAAAATTAAAATGTTTTTTTAGTTAAATCTAGTTTTTCTTGTTTATTTTGTATGGTAGAATAAAAATATCTAACTGTGGCGCTTAAGCGGGTTTTGGTTTAAAGAAAAAATGTTTTATATCGTTGTCGCATTGTGACATTTAGAGTAGCGTGCAATATTGTCTAGTTAACTACAATTCTCATCAAGACGTTTTTTTTTAATAAAATTATATTTAGATATAATGTGGTTATGTATTTCTTCCCTTATTAATGTTCAAATATAAACCACCGAGTTAAAGATGAATCTAGAAACCGATTTGTTTTATGCTCAATTTTACCCGTATCAGAAAAGTTAATAGCATAAAGGGCAAATATTAAATGGGCTGAATATTTTTTTTTGTATGTATATTATCATTCACCAATATTTTAGTTTGGTTTTAACAAGTGGTTGAGATTATTAAAGAACATTGTAAAAGAAGAGTTGTAATAAGCTTTCGCGTTCGTTGTAATTACTTGTATTTTTTTCTTAAACTTGATGTTTCCTCTCAAAAGTGGTTGACATTTCTAGAAGATCGACTTTCTCGCAATATATGCAAATGTGGCTCAAGGCGACGTGTATATAAATTTATACTCATCCAAAGAGTTATGGCATTCATTTATAACTATATAAATCAAATTCTCAAAATAAATATGATTATTAACAACAAATATTAAAATTTTGGTTTATAAACTAGGATTAATATATAAAAAGTAAAAACAATTTTTTAGTCTTAATCAAGATAACACAATATATAAAAATAATACAAAAACTAATGAAGTTAACTTACATATCCAAAAACCAAGCTAATAGTACTATTTTTAACCAGAGTTAGTGGTTTTACCTTGTTTCTATTGAAAGTTTTATTAATGTATACAGATAATTAAGTTTATAGAAGCATAAATATGTAAATTTTATTCGAAAATTGCTTTTATCAGGCTTCTAAAACAGGATAAATACTTAAATAATTTACTCTTGGTACGTTAGAGGTACATAGTTCAAGAACCCATGACACATGTTTCGTGAAGTGTTTGATTCAGGTAGAAATTTTACATAGTGGTCTAAATAGAATAGATAAGCAAGTAATCGACTCATTGTCTGACCTACGTGGGTACACCAGGTACTGCGAATACGGAAAAGGTGTGAATTTGTTTTGCCAAAAAAAGTGTTTCGTTCAAATGTCAACAAAGACCATCCGAAAGTTAAGTTGGTTTAAAACAATAACTTACAAGGCAATCACTTTGGGTGCGGTTAATTTTCAACCAAACCGCCCCAAAGTTATATTTCCAATAATAAAAAAGAAGTGTTTAATTCACTCTAAAATTTTAATTGGGTCTTAAATTATGGGTCTTATATTAAAATATATTAAAATATATTTGCAAAAAGCCAATAATTTTTTTTAGGGTTTAACATTTAGCAATCATGAAAATAAAAGTTGCGCCGCCTTTCTGTATGCGTAGTACCTAGTGTACCCAGGTAGTTTAGGCAATCAGTCGGTTAGTGACTTATTTAGTCTATTGAAACAACTATGTGAAATTTCTACCTAAATGAATATAAATAAAGCCTGTATATCAAAGAAGTTGAAATTTATAATTTCTACAGAGTAATTAATACCAGAATAATTAACATTACTTGTACAAAGTAAGTTACTCCATTTATTTGCTATTTTATTAGGTTGCTTGAATTCGATCGACGACGTTACAGTGACGTCATATTGAGTTTTAAAAACAAATGTCTATATATGTCATTAAAAAGGAAATTTGTCGATTTAGTGAATATAGTAAGAATATGTACAGGGTTCTATTTAAAATTCTCGATCTAGGTCTATTTCCGGTAAAATCGGAAGCAATATTTAATAATTAATTAAGTATGGATCCTAACAAACTATATCTTTGATCCAAATATAAAAATTCTAAAGCAGTTGGATGACGTTCTGACCAGTGAGTTTGTTGTTAACCGGTATATTTTTCAATTACTTGAAGTAATTTCGCACAGCTAAATTAAAATAAAGATTAAAAAAAAATAAAAATTCTTAACACAGTAAATCTTATAACTATAACCCAAAGTTTTAAATATACTATCAATGTTTAATCCAGACTTAATATTAATATTAAAAAAGCTCTAGCCCACAGTGCAGTCATAACAGAATATTCCTCTTCTTAACATTTAATGAGTTTGTATATCAAATTTATTTATTTAATTATTCTTTTTTTTTAAATTTATAAACTATCAATAAAATTTTAAAATATATCCTACTCCATTTTATATAACACAAAAAAAAAATTAATGCTGGTATTAATTATTTCTTGGACAATTTTACTATTTTAAACGTAAAAAGTTCATGTCTGAAGAAATTACCTACTTAAAAAAAGTGGTCAAATTATCACTGCAAATACTTAAATATTTTAATATCAAGAAAATATTAAAAACGTGATAATATATTATTATTTTTTTGAGGGTAAATATATTATAATAAATAGTAAATACGTTATTATTACAGATCCCAAAGTAAAGCAGTATACCAGGAAATACGTAGACTGTCTAATAGTATAAATATGTCCAACCCAAAACTACAAACCTGTCTCTTAAACTTCGTTGCAAATAAACAACAATAATGCCAAATATAAAGTTACTTGGCTAGAAAACTTAAGCAAGAGAAACACAGAAAAACTAAAGATAAACATTTGTTTGCTTTTTGATTGACTTATTTTTGTCTCGTATTTCAAGGAATGTAATATATAAAAATAGAACGAACAAAGTGGTTTTACGTACAAACATTTCCTGTAATTTTATTTTTATAAAAGTCTAATTTATTGTTGAAGACTTGAAGGATTAAAAGCAAAATAGGTTATTGCTTTAGGTGCAGCTTTTAAACAAAAATTTGACTTCCTCTTTGTTAGGCACTTTAGTTTTTAATAAGATATATGTAAATCTTACGATAACAATAAACATTTTTTTGGAATATTACTTTATAATTTGACTGCCTTCCTCAATAATAAAAATTACACAGGCCCACAAAAAAAAATAAGTGTTGTGTGCTGGGTGTCGGACTAGGATTTTCTTGCGTATTTTTTTTCCGCTGGACCCGAATCTAACGTCAAAATTGGGGGTCAAACAGCAACAAATCAAAAAAACCCAAAAAAACAATACGGTACATTTACCATATAAATAAAGCTTTCTAAATTGTTTATATAACTTTTTATTTTTAATAAGATAACCAGTTAAGGAGATATAGACAAAAATGTAATTTTAACAAAAAATTTCAATCCAAAATAGGGATTTTTTTTATTATTGTAATTTTTGTTTTTTTTTATTATAAATCATTTATTTTATTTATTTAAATCTCAAATTACTTAAAATTTGCAAAAAAAATCCAAAAATGTAAAAAAAATTCCACGTGTATACCTTGAAAAAATCCTGAAAATTCGGTTTTTTGATTATAACTCAAAAAATATTGCATTTAGACAAAAAGTTTATATAACTTAAATTAAAGGCTTTATAAAAATACATTGTTTATGTCGTATAAAGTTTCGTGTATCTTTTATAGTTTTTAAGGTATTGTCGTTTTAAATTAAAAAAATCGTTAATATCTGAAATAACGCCTTTTTGATTTTTTGCTGTTTGATCCACAATTTTGACTTCAGATTTGTATTCAGCAGAAAAAATACGCCAGAAAATTTTAGTCCGACACCCAGTAAACACCATATATTTTTTTTGTGGGCCTGTGTTATATATACACACAATATACAGTAAAACCTTTCTTGGGCAGACACTTGCGGGTCCCTACAAAACTGTCGGTTTACGAGAGTTTTACGTTCAAGAGAGATGACATAAGAGTAAAACTAAACAATGTGCTAACAATAAATGAATTATAATAATCAGTTTTTATAAAAACAGCTAGTAGTAATAATTACTAAGTAATCATATTTTTTTTAAACTACTTATACCTATAAACGGTTTTACAGATTAAAACATACATAAACGAGAACTTAAAATGCATGTACAGGGTGGCGCCGTTTCGATGGATTTCCGTATCACTAAGAAACCTACAAGAGATAGAAAAAATTTGATGGCATTCTCAAGTTCGATATAACTGCAATGGTGAAAACATGGCGTTTTTCAAATTTTAACTACTTTAGCACATCTTTGTTTCTCGGTTATTAGTAAAGATAGTAAAAAAGTAAAAAGGGAAGTTTGTGTAGAATTTTACGTAAAATCCAGTGGCATGCTATTTTTTTTAAAGCTTACAGTTTAAGAAATATAATGCAAAGTTGTTTTTTTTTAACAGGACACGGTTATATTAATACTACACACTTTATATGTATTATTTCCAAGAAAATGTGTTATTTTTAAAAATAATAAAATTTATGAAAAAAAGACATTAAGAACCTGAACATAGTATTCTAATTTTTTACTCTTGGTATAAATTTTTATTATTCATTATTATTTTTTATGATATAAATTATTAGCATTTATCATTTACCTATTTATTTTTTATCATTTTTTAACGATCAATAGGCAACTAGGTTTCATCTAGTTTTTAAAAAGTATTAATGATGAATGTTGCCTTAATTTTTGATATCTAGCGAAATACATTTGTAAAGGATTTGCACTTTTTCTTTACTCTCAAAATAAAATATAATAATATAGGATACTTTCAAAGGTTTAAAACTTCATTTCATTTAAATCAAAATTCATTAATATGAAAAACTGGCAGTACGTAATTCTTATTTCTTGTTTAAATATTACATAAAATATTGCAGCGACCATTTGTTCCTAAGCCAACTTGCATTTTACTATTGCGTACTTAGTTAATTAAAAATAAGAATAAATAAAAAAGGGCGGTATCTCTTACCATTTCCCAGATCCCAATGGTGAGAGGCAGGCAAAAATACATCATTGACAATGCAAGTTCGTAATATTCTTACCCAAGATTATGTTGAAATTGTGTTTTTCCTTCGTAGAAAAGTCTATCAACGTACGCATTTAACCCACAATCTAATAAAATAAAAACAACTTTTAAAATATCTATTACAAAAAATTTAGTTGAATTAGAAATCGGGTTTTTCTTGGGACGATTTTTTTAATTCTTTATTTGTGATCCAAATAGAGTTGTCGAAGACATTTTCGCTGTTTTTTCTTACTTGAGATTCGGTTAATTACTTTTGTTCATGTTAAAACTCGTCAAAAGGGTCTTAGTTTATATCACCTTAGAATAAGTGGATATTTTTTTACCTGTTTGATTTCTAGTTAGGGTTTTTTAAGATAAGATTTACAACACTTGTACTTATTATAAGAGATGAACATATGAATGTGTAATTATGCTTCTAGGACATTAAGAATCTTTTCCTCTTAATTTGTTTCGGTTATCATTCAGTATTTTTGCCAGTTGGCAGCTGCAAGTATAACTAAAACAAAATTATCTTGATAAACAGATATTTTAAGGTATATTTTTATATATTTTTTATCACATTTTTGCTTTAAAACAACATTTACGGATTTAAGAATAAGATAAAAAAATGTATATTGTGATGCATTATTTTATATTTTCAGACTTATTGTGCTACACTAAATGCTGTATTTTTTGTAACTTCTTGATATTTAACTCCAAATGCAGTAAATTAATAATTTTAGAATTTAAAGTTCCTCATAAAATAAAAATTTAATAAATAGAAAAATATACATACAGTGCTTTCTTCAAATGCATTTTATAACGGTAAAAAGTATGCACATCCATAATCTTGTATCGGTTTTTTTCTTTTAAAAATTATTATTATCATCCAGCTACATATTGATGGTACTTAATTTATAATAGGGTGAATAACCCACTAAAAAATTAATAGAAATTGTTGCTAGGGGCAAAGACTTTAAGAAAACGTAATATTATCTATGGATTACTTAATTCACAAAACCAACTTATTACACATTCACTATAAGGGCAAGGTCAATACCAAAAAAGTTAACTTGAGACGCATAATTATTTAAACCGCTTAAATACGCATAAATATTAATAAGATTTAGTCGCTATAAGGAATGTAAGCAAACAGTTGTTACTCTTAGAGGAGTTAGTCTAACAATAAATCCAAGTCTGTAAAACTAAGCAGTGTACAGGGTCTTTAATAATATTTACGTGGCATCGGAAGCCTTTATTTTTGAAGATAAAAAAATATTTTAAATAAAAATTGTAGGTTTTTTTCCATATTATCTTTTGAAATTATCAGTAAAAAATATTGCATAAAAAAATGAAAAAATATAGGCAACTTAAAGTTTTTTAAATAGAACACCCGATATTATGGCTACAACGAAGGATCTTTTTTCTGATCTTAAATATATATATATATATATATATATATATATATATATATATATATATATATATATATATATATATATATATATACTTTTTATATTAATATTTTAAACCCTTTTTTGAGATGTTTTGACTTAAATTATAGATAAATTTAAACAAAATCCTATTAGTATCAAGAAAGCCTTAAAAACAATAAAATTGTTAGTTATAATAAATTAAACGTCTTGATATTGTAAAAAGTTAAAATTAATCATTTTAACTATTAATAATAATTTATATCGTTTTTTTGGCGATGGGCTACTTAGAAAAACAAAAAATCGCTATTGAGCGTCTTTTCATGGCAACAATAATAATGCGACGACAGTGCAAAGGGAATTTCACTTATTATATCCTTAACTACGGGTACCATTTATAGACACTATTAAATATATAGGAAGAAAGTTTAATGAACGGAAAAGCTTAAAAATAAAGAAAAGGACTGTAGCACGAAATAAAAACGAAGATTTAGATATCCTCGTTATTTTTCCAGGATAATTATTATACTTTTACTACTGGACTAGCACTACTACCTACACAAGATAGGCTCATACAATGGGGTACCCAAGTTGGAGAATGTGCGACGAGGGGGAAGAAACAGCCTACCATATCCTGTGCGAATGCGAAGCATTGAATCACAAAAGACAGGCATTATTTGGGCAACCGGAAATGGGCCCACAGGAATATATCAACCAACCAGTCTCGGTGTTATACAGATTTGTAGAAGGAACAAAACTAATTGGAGGATTGGTATAAAAGATAATGGGAGATTAGGCTCAAAAAGCCCAAGAGGCGGCACTGCTTTCGCTAGTGAATTAAGACGGCTCCCAGGAAAGAAAAAGAACTACTTTTAATAATATTATAAAATCCTAAAATATTAATCCTAGATGCGGCATCTGAACTTAATAAAACAAATTATAAAATTGATTTAACCTTAAAATTTTACACATTTCATCCTTATAAATTTATGTTCGTCCAGAATCTTTCTGAACAAAACATGAGGACCGACCTGAGTATGCATTGAAAATAGCTAGATTTAAGCAGCACGCTCCAAAGTTTTTACATAAAATTTTGTTTACCGACGAGTCTTCCTCTACTATAGCAGGAATATTTAATCGTAAAAATAAACATTATTGGTCTAGTCTCCACAAATTCTAAATTCAGCAATATAACAACTTTATTGTTTCCATGGCTTCTTGATACTAATATGAAACTTTTTTGCAATTTATTTATAATTTAAGCTAAAATATCCCAAAAATGGTTTATCCAAATATTATCAATGTGTATATATTTGAAATCAGAAAAAAATTTCTTTCGTTGTAGCGCATAATATACAGGGTGTTCATCTAAAAAAGTTGAAGTTGCCTATATTTTTTCATTTTCTTAATGTGATATTTTTTTACTGATAATTTCAAAAGATAATATAAAAAAACGACCATTTTTATATGAAACATTTTTTTATCTTTAAAAATAAAGGCTCCAGAGGCCACGTAAATATAATTAAAGACCCTGTACATTTAAAAAATATTTTATAAAGTGTTCATAATCTAGTACGGTTTATAAACAAAAAAAATGTAAAAAAAGTTATATTAAATGGTTAGGCGCCAAGTAGTATATTTACTAAGCTACTATATAAACCAAATTCTGCGTTATACGTTAAATAATAAATTTGAACTTATTTTATTTAATACGATGTTTTTTCTTTAGTTTTAACAAAGGATAAGAATAAACCTATGGGTGTGATTTAATCAGACATCAAATTAATTACATTTTGGTTATCATATAAATTGGTATGGGATCGTCCATTAATCACGTAAGGCTCAAAAGGGGGAGAGGGGGTTTGACCAAAATCACGAAATATCACAAGGAGGGAGAAGGGATGAAGTGAGATATCACGTGTATTTATTTTGCCGTGGAACGCGCGATTTCTAAACAACCAAAAAACGAAGTGTGAGCTCGACTCGAAGTTGCCAGGCGTAAATAGGATCAAACTTACCTGTAATTTAAGATATTATTTTAAAATTTTTAGGATACCTTATCCTAAAAAAATACACATGATTTTTGATAGTGGGAAGTGGTTAGTCCTAAACCTCACCACGTATCAAAGGGGAAGGGAGGAATTAAAAAAATGCCAAAAAAACATTACTTGATCAATGGCCGACCCCTTTGTTCTCGAAATGATAGATCTATCACTAACTTGTTAAATCTAAACCATTCGAAAATAATTATATGTAAATGTATGTGCGGTCAACCAAAAATGAAATTAATAACCAAACAAAAAATTACATTATCAAACCTAATTAGAACTTACCAGAACTAAGCAAAACTAACCAATTTAAGTAATGTTATTATTTTGGTAATAAAAAAAATAATCTGGAGAAAACTCTACTATTTTGGGAACATAGTTATTATTTTAAGCATGAAACCAATTTCTTGACGATGATTATTTATTTACTTATTTAGAATACAAACTTCTATTATTTGGGTACAGAAACTTAAAAAAAATATATTTGCTATATAAAAAAAAATATTTGGAATTTGATATAATAATAAGATAATTTCTTTTAGGAGAAAAAATTTCATGGAGTTACCAAAAAAAAAATATATATATATATATATATATATATATATATGCCAAAAAACATTACTTGATTAATGGACGACCCCTTTGTTCTCGAAATTATAGATCTATCACTAACTTGTTAAAGCTAAACCATTCGAAAATAATTATATGTAAATGTATGTGCAGTCAACCAAATATGAAATTAATAACCAAACAAAAAATTAAATTATCAAACCTAATTAGAACGTACCAGAACTAAGCAAAATTAAATATATATATATATATATATATATATATATATATATATATAAATATATATATATATATATATATATATATATATATATATATATATATATATATATATATATATATATATATATATATATATATATATATATATATATATATATATATATATAATATATATATATATAATATTATTTATATTTATTTTATATCATTTTTTAAAATTAAAAATAATAAATTTATCAAAAAATTTTTATCATATAATATTTAAAAAACACTTTTTTTTGCTTGTTCATGGATGAAAGTAAAAAAATATACTACTAACAAATATTTCTAGACATTTTCATAATCCCCCCTCAGGTAACGTCCGTAAAGCCGCGTTTACACCAAAGTCTTCCACTAAGTTTTCCACAAGTAGCGGCAATTTGTTGCTTTTTCTACAAAATATAGTAACTTTTTTTTTCACAAATCTTTCACTTAATTTTAGTTTCCCGTGGAGTGTCGGTAAAGATCAAAGAAAGTTGACAACTAAAAGTGGAAGATTTGTTGCTGCACGCTTTGGGCAAGCAACTTGTAAAAAACTAGTGGAGAACTAGTACCTAAACCTTTCGCGCCAATTTTTTGGCAACAAGTTTTCCACTTGTTTCTCTAAATTTAAGAAGAGCAACTTTTAGTTTTCTACAAAAAATCTTCCATTTGTTGCTTTAATTTGAGAAATGCAACTTTTAGTTGACAACTTTTAGTTTTCTATAAACAATCTTTTGACAACTTTTAGTTGCAACTTTGGTGTAAACTCCTTTTAAGATCAAAAAAAGTTGAAACTAAAAGTGGAAGATTTGTTGCTCACGCTTTGCATAGCAACTTGTAGAAAACTAGTGGAGAACTGAAAACAACTGCCTAAACCTTTCGCGCTAATTTTTTGGCAAAAAGTGTTTTACTTGTTTTTCTAAATGTGAGAAGAGCAACTTTTAGTTTTCTACAAAAAATCTTTCACTTGTTGCTCTAATTTAAGAAAAACAACTTTTAGTTTGCTACAAACAATATTGTTGTAAACTTTTAGGTGCCAACTTTGGTGTAAACGCGCTCTAAGTACACATTTTAATGTCTTATTATAACACCTACAAAAAAGAACACAGCCCAAAAACAACAACACGATATGCAAGACATTAAATAAAAATTAAAGGTATTTAACTATGGAAATTGTAGAAAAAAATCAATAGGATTGTTCGATTTTTCAATAATAAATCAATATTAATTTTTGTTTTATTATTTTAGCATTTCTTGTTATGTGTGGATGCCATAAAATAAAAAATATAAGTTAAAAAATTCTTAATTATATTTAACATCGTGTATCCCATTAACTACAAAGATATTTTTTTTTATGAAATTTTATCTCTTCAAAGTAAAAATTTACATAATTAAAATTTTAGTATTAAACAGCAAAAAAATATCTACATTACAACGATTTTGGCCTATTTCCCACAGAAATATTTCCTAAACACTAATTCCATTGTTAGAGCTTTGGCAACAGTGTTAATTTATATAGAATCGTGTGAACCATAGATTTTTGAATAGTAAAGATAACTAAATAAACACGAACTTACGGTCAAACATTGGAAAAGGACGTAACGCGTAACTAAAGTCGATACTTTCTGTTGCTAGCTTGTAAAAATTTAAACATTTCCTAATAAAATTGCCTTAAGTTCTATATTTATAATAAAAAATGGGCATACAAAATAGATCACTAGATTTGACTTTAAAAAATTAATAATTAGAAGATAATTTTGCTACTTAAACCCTTTTTTATTTATTTTTATTAAGTTAAATACGTTTCGCATTTTCACATTTCTCCCGTTGAGGAAATTTTGCGGGCAAAATGTGGCAATGCCGCTTTAACGCGCGTAGAAATTTTACAACCTGTCCGTCGATAAATTGAATGAACAGATTACGTGTAGTGTGACGTTGTCTTGGGTTTCTTTAAGTGCTTTGGAGTGATTTTATTAAAAATATCTGTTAAAACTATTTACAAACTTAAATTTATTTTAAATTTTACAAATATTAAAAACTCTAAAATGGTGCGTGAATGTGTTTTGTGTAACAAAATTGGACTATTTACACGAAGATGTGTCTTTTCATAGGTAAGTTAGGTTCTGTTCGCTAGGCAATGTTTTTACAAAGGTCAGTGGCGTAGAATTACAATAGCCTGAAGAAAAGTAACAAGACCAAAAGTAATTTATGCATTGTACTTGTTTTATTTTATCAGGATATTATCAAATTTATTAGTTTGTGGGTAGGTTTATAACATTGTGGGAGAAATTATACATTATACAGAAGGATTATCTAATATTTTAGGATTCCCTCAGATCCAATGACAAGAAACATTGTGGTTTTCTCTTGTGGGAATTGAAGAGGGACAACATTTACCAAAGCACCATGTGCTATGCTTGGACCATTTTGATCCACAGGATGTTTTGCTTAAGGCAAACGATAGCAAATATTTAAAGCCTGGAGCCATCCCAAAAATTTCATATCATACATTTGACAATCAATCTGTTAATGGAAGGTAATTATTATAGACTAATACATTCAGCTTTTTGTTAACCTCGTTTTGTATATTTACGAATCTTCGTAAACTTTGGTTCTTGATTTAAAAACACATAATTTCTTTGGTGTAGGTTTATCTATAGCATTTGAACTTTTATGTTTAAAACAATTACATATTTTTGACCTATTCATTTTTAACTTAATTAACAATAACTGTATTTTTTAGCTCTGACTCCACGTTACTTGAGACTCCCCCTAGGAAAGTGAAAGGGTATGTTATTAATAAAGCAAATATGGGCTTACAAGATCAGCAAGAATTCTAAATGTTTTAACGTAAATACCTTTGTACATAGATAATTGGGTCTCCCCCGAAAAACTTTTACCCCCTGATGAAATAAATAAAACTTTGACAATGTGTTCTTCTTTAGAACAGTCCCATTGGGTTGCTGGTCCCTCAGGACTACAATTGTAAGTGTTTATATTTATATTTATTATGTTACCTATTATATAGGTAATAAGAAAATAAAATATTAGAGACACCTTTAAAAACCGTTTCTTTAAATTTTTTTATAAACTATGTTAATGTTTTTTTATAGAATTTATTCTTCATCTTCAATAACTGTGATTGCTTCAGAAGGGGAAGAAGAAAGGAGATCGGTGGAAGAACAAACATCGTTGTCCTCAGTTAAATTTAGAGTCACATCCGAAAAAAACGTGCTTAAAAAAAGGTATTTTAGCTTGATAAATAATTTTTAAGCAAATACTTAAAATTTATTTAAAAAAAATATATATAAATAATGTATATCATTCTTCCTACAGAAAGAGAAGGTATGTAGGGGATATGGCCAGTATCTTTTCTAGGCCTCATCGTCACCTCATGTTGTTTTTAATATTTGTAAAATTTAAAATAAATTTAAGTTTGTAAATAGTTTTAACAGATATTTTTAATAAAATTACCCCAAAGCACTTAGAGAAACCCAAGACAACGTCGCACTGCAAGTAATCTGTTCATTCAATTTATCAACGGACAGGTTGACAACATTTCGCCCTCAAAATTTCCTCAACGGGAGAAATGTGAAAATGTGTAACGTATTTAACTTAATAAAAATAAATAAAAAAGGGTTCAAGTAGCAAAATTATCTTCTAATCATTAATTTTTTAAAGTCAAATTTAGTAATCTATTTTGTATGCTCATTTTTTATTATAAATATAGAATTTAAGGCAATTTTATTAAGAAATGTTTAAATTTTTACAAGCTGGCAACAGAAAGTATCGACTTTAGTTACGCGTTACGTCCTTTTTCAATGTCTGACCGTAAGTTCGTGTTTATTTTGTTGTCTTTACTATTCAAAAATCTATGGCTGACATATTTGAAAGGCTACCTAAAGGACCTACTAAACAAAAGTACAACCCAAGCTTAAGGTGTTTTGCATTAACGTTATCTTTTAATTCACCAAGGGCTTATAACTTTGTTCGAAGTGCCTTAAATAAGAGTTTTAAATTTATAGAAAAAAAATAATTTTATTTAATTAACTAATGTACCAAAAATATTTTATGTTTTTTATAAAATAAAATATTTCATAATTATTTATGTTGCTAATTAATATTTTTTAATAAACTAAAATTAAAGATATAACCATAATCAGAACGATTTAAAAATTAATATTTTTAATAAATTTATATCTAATCGAAACTTTTAACATAAACCATACGCTACTGGTCGCAACTGCAAGGCTCCGTACAATGTTGCCTTGATCTTTCCTAATTTATCTTCTATCCTTTTTCCCCTTTCATGATTTAATTGATAATGTGTGGGACAAAACAAAGTGTCACTTATGAATAAAATGTTAAGTCTTTTCTTTCTTTCGTCTGAGCTGTGAACGTATTTTCTTCTGATGGACGCTCGCTCCAGTAAGCGAGCGTCCAAACCTATTACCAAAAATTTAGCATTGCTTGGTGGGTCTATAGTGAAACTACAATAATTGTCTTTGACTTTACTTAAGATTAAGCTGGTATTAGCATATTCTTGTTTTTATGTTTTAGTTCATATTTACGCAATTTGGTTTAAGTACATTATTATAAGAAAAAAAAGAATGAAAAGTTACCCCTATCTTTATATAATATATGCTTGCGTAACCGCGTTAAACCTTATGGTCTTAATTTTCAAGAACATTTGCCTACGTAATCCGTGTTATACGTAATAGTATTTGTAGGTTTGGTTTCTAACGATGGACACTAGGCCGGCATATTGATTATTTCTGAAAACTCATTTTCCCTGTTTCAGTAGGTGCAGACCATTCGGAGGGGTCTTATAACCGTTGGAATCAATTTTTTTTTGTTTTATCGCGACATTTTAAGAGGCAGATTGTTGATTGTTTTCCTATTTGTCTTTTTTATGTTTTTTAAATATATAATTAAAACGTTTAAAGTGTAATTTATTACTCAACAACCACATTTTGAACTTTTAAAAGCAAGCAAGTTCACAGAAATTTAAAGAAAAATTAACTATAAAGGTAAATATTTTATATATTGATTAATAATTAGTTATAAAATTATTTGCTAAATATTCGTTTTTAAATGTTTGTGCGATGACACATGATTGTTGTTAAAAAACTTTTTTTTTAAGTTAATATGGTTAAAAAAATAACCATATATACAAATAAATAACCATACCCAAAATATTTTAGTAATTAAAAAAAAAACAACAATCAGTTTCTCATAATAAGTAAATTTCACGATGATGTTAGGTATATAGTGATTGGTAATAAAAAAAGCTTTAAAGACCAAGAATTTAACTATAAATTAAATTCTTATTATAAAAGTTTTGCAGTTTTTACAATTTTTAAGAAATTTCGTATTTACAATTTTACAATTACAATTAGGTATATAAACTTGCGTAGGCCGTAAACAATACAGTTTGTCCTATAAATATATTTAAATTACACTAAAATAAGAAAGATAGGTTGTAAACAAATTTGCAAATGGTGATTTAATCTTCACTCTTATAGTCCAAGAACCGAATTAGGGACGACCTGTACCCATCTGCCAACAAAATGAAAATTTACAATTAGGTTTTTTTATATGCCCAAAACTATAAGTAAAATTATTGTCTTTGTTTAACAGAATATTTGTGAACGTCAAGAGTTCTGTTCAATATCGTATATACGTATCGTATACACATTTTTTTTGTGGTTACTAGTTAAAAAAATAAAATCAATATAATTTTATAAATACGCGTCAATTTAAGTATTTAAAAAGAATTATTCTGTAAGTACTTTAAATAGGTATTTAATTAAAATATAAACACTTGTATCTATCTTGTATCGGACGTTATACTTTTTAGAAAATAATAACACTTCTATTAGGTGGTCATAACATTATATTTAAGTGTATTTAATTTCTAAATGACTTTATTTTATGTATTTTAATATGTTTTTTAAAATAAAGTTATATTACTTTTGAGCAGTTATCAATTTTTTGACTTACCCTGTATACCTTTTAATTAAATTAATATAATAAAATAATTAATAAATTAATTTTTTTGTGTATAACATCTCAAGAATATTGTATTAAATCTTGAGATTAATCGGAGCAAAATTGGCGGATTTATGATAGTTTTAATGACCGTTGCTCAGTAGCGTGAGCGTACAAAACTTTAAATGGATTTTTTTCCCAAACATCTAATTTTTAATTTAAAGTCGGTGACCACCATTTCAAAAAAAAAATACTAAACCGATCGTTAAAGAAATTTGTCCACATGTTCGACATACAATTAAGTATTAAGTGGCGTCGAGTTTTTTTGTTTTTCAATTAATATGAGTCTTAAAATAACAGATAGCTTGATTTTATTTTTAAAAAATCGACATTTCAACTTTAAATTGATATAAAAAATTTAAAAATTGACAAAATAAAAAAACTCGGCGTCAATTGAGAGAGAAACTAATTAACTAATTAAAACAATTTGTTTTTATTTCAAATAATCCAGTGCTGAGGAATTGCGCTCACCGCAATTTTTTTTAAGCACTATCAGAGAACAGCAATAAATCCGTTATTTGTTTTATATTTTTGTCCCAAAATTTTTAAAATATTTTTTAAATATTGTATTATACTAAGTTTCAAAATAAATCTGTAATGACAATATATTATAAAATATTTTTGACCAAACAAAGTTTACCCCCCCCCGCTCTCTTAACTTTAAATAAAACCGATGGTGGCCAATATATTTTTTTACATGTATATATGTTAAGAATATGGATGTCAAATTTTATAGAATTGTGAACTTTCTCTACGATCTTAAAACAATAATACCTTAAATGGTTTACAGATACTAAAAATCTGCATGCTTATATATAATTGTATGTTAAGATCAAAATTTAGTGCGTTTAAGTTTTTCAGCTAATATGAAAAAACTATGGTCTAAAAAAACAAATTAGTGGAAATTTGCGATTTTTATGGATAAATAAAACATTATTTAGAATTAAACCATCCAAAGTTCTTACAGTAAAAAAGTAAAAAAAGAAAGTCTCATAAAACCAAATTGTTGTTATAAGATAGGAATTAGATAGGGATTTTTTAAAAATCTGTAAACAATTATAACAAAATCGTAGACTTTTCGGTTTAAGTTACAAAAAAATATATAATTTAATTATTATTTAAAAAAGTTTTTTATATTGAAAATGTTACATATTCAAGTTGTGTTAATGCAATGGTAAAAATTCGTAAAAAAATCGATCGATATTAGGATTTCCTGTTTTTATTGTTAAAAATTCAATATTTAATTGTTTAAGATTTTTAAAATTATAAATGAATTATACTTTGATATAAAAAAATATTACGGGTAATCCAGAATTGCAAACATTTGCTGGTTGCAAATATGTTGATGTCATTTTAACTATTCCTTAAAAATCGTAAAAACACCTTGCTTTGTAAATTCCCACGTAAATATCCGTAAAAACATTAAAAACGGTATGCGCAACCAAACACAAAAAACTTAAGAATTTTTTTTTTGTTTTGTATTAATAATATTTTTTCTATCTGACGTTAAGCCTATTAGTCACTATCATCATCAATAATTACTACACACTATTTTATTTTTGAAAAGCCTTGGAAGCAATAATGTATTATACTTGCTATAATTATTTTATTAGATTATTTTTCCACAATAGAATTATTTAAAATGTCGCCAAAGTTTACTGACCTTTTAACATTAAATTTTTATTTGTTCTTTTCAGAAAAGCAATATTTGCGACCTTAAAGGCAAAGAAGAAAGAGGAAAATGTCATGATATTTGGATGATTAATGAATACAGGAAAAATCCTCACCTAGCAGTAGTTTTGCAACGGCGGCATTACTGACAAGGTAATAGAAGAATTTATTTAAATTTGTAATTTTTGTAAAATTATTGATTTTGAAAATCTCATGTTTTAATATATTTTAAAAATATGACTGCCAAAATATGACACATCTTTAAAATATAATATCTGTTTAAAATCATATCTTGAATTTTTGGAAATTGCACGTGCCTACCGTAACCATCTTGAAAAACACATCCGCCATTTTGGGTCCGCCCACCTTAAATATTTAAAATCTGACTTCAGTTTCGTAATCAGAGAACCAAACCCCCCAGTACGAAATTGGGGCAAGATTTGCAAAGACTTTGAAAATATGATATCTAGTTCGTTTTTCAAAGTTAAAAAAACAACTACATCTGCTACCCTCATTTTGGTTATGGATTTGGGTTCAGCAAATCCTTTAACACAAAAGTGTAAATATGGATGTAAGAAAAAACATTTTTTTTAATAAATTTTTACTATTTTTTACCAGTGTTTTAAGGTTAGTAATAAATAGTGACATGGTGGCGAAATTTTGACCCCGGATTTGTGATTAGGGGCAATATTACTACAAAAAGTATATGTCTCATTAAAAGTATACCCAACTTTTTTTGTGTGGCTGTGTTATTAATAAGAAGTGTTTTCAATTAATCAGAAAAGGAATCCAAAACTACCTAGGTAGCTCACCTTGATCTACACTTATAGGAAAAAAAAATCACTGTTTTTAAATGCCAAAAATTTAACAATTTTTTTAATTGTTAACTGGCGACGAATAATAGAACTGTAGTCAAAGATATGTCTATCTTATATCTTTTCTGTGTAGCAACGTATTAAAGTGGAACAAATAATGATATCTTTTTTTGGATCTATTTTCGATCTTCTGAGTTAAACATTTATAATTATTTATTGCGATGGCTTTGGACTAGAATTTACTGACAATACGTTTAATGGTTGAAATGGACCAGATAGGCTTGATGGAAAAATAAATTGTTAATATTTCAGATAGTAATATTGGTTTAATTAAATTCTAGTATGATAAAATTACTTTTTTAATGGTTGATAGTAATAATTGTTAATACTTAAACTTAATTGTTACATTAAATAAAAGGTTTGATAAAAAATAATGTTAACGTGTCTTTTACTTTGAATGTAATGGTTGTGAGATTGATGAAAAGAATAAAAAGATTCCTTGTATTCGGCTGTACGTCAGATTTAGCAAAGCCTTATAACAAATTGTTTGCTGGTGGCTGGTGTCTGTTTGGTTTTACCTGAAACGAAAATTTGGTAATTTTGCAATTGAATTTGAATTTTTTGAAACTTGGCATAAGGGTTTGTCAGATTAGTCTCTTTAAGAAGTCATCTTACATTTTTTTTGTAAAATGTACAGGGGAGCCAATAATAACCCCTTAAAATTTACATAGGATTTCCTATGTTCCGCTCGGCGACGCACCACCTGGTACCTATATAATGTTATCTATAGGGAAAGGGACTAAAAAACGTTGTTGTTATGGAGTATGTCGCAGTGATACGTGTAGTAAATCCTTTCAGGAGAATTTATATTATTTTATTAGTTTTTTAAAGCCTTGATTTGAATATGGCCAAAAGCTCATTAAAATAAGTAAGCGAAAGCACGTAAAACTGTGTTCCAAATGTGCTTAATGCTATTTGTGGGTGAAGCGGAGGTGATGGTCGATTTCAAGGAATTGATAATGTTAATAAAGCCACATATATTTGTTTACCTCATTTTGAAGGAGAATGTGGTCCAACAACCGAATCTTCAGAGTTTATTAGTTGGGTTTAAAAGAAAACTGGTGATAAGGTAATATATTTAATTAATTATAAATATAATAGCTCGCGCCATAACCTTAAATATTAAATTTTGTCGTAGGTAAAAGACACTAAAATTCCATAAGATTTTTTTTTGTAATTACTTTTACTTATTGCCATGACAAGTAAAATGCAGTTCTACTTAAAATCTAAATTTTTATCCTAACCTCTCAACTAGTTCGGCTTTATTTCCTCCTTGAGGACGACCACTTTTACCATCGTCGTAACTATACACAATTCCGGGTTTCTACCGGTAGGATACACTAATGAAGCACCATGAACTATTTTTTTATTTAATTGCACTGATATTAAAGGTGATAATGCTTGTGGCCCAGCCATATTTATAAAAAGTGCCCGAAACTTTCAAATTTAACATGGTGGACGCGCTTGTGCTGAGAATACCCTTAGAAGGCCTATTAATAACTATACCGGATGTTTTTATTTAAAAACAATGATAAAAAAACATATTTTTCCGTTCTCCCCATAATAAATAAGAATTATTAAAGGGGAATTTTTTATTAGACAGCAACCTTGGTATATTTTTTTAAAATGTTTTTGTTGTCTTACACAAATAAACCGCTCTATTATATAATAAATGTTCCATAATTAAATAAGATTACTAATCAATCGATAAAAAACAGTAATTTTACTTAGGCATATTAAACGCTAATGACTCTACCATGCCAGGCTGCCTATTAAACGCCGTTAATAAAAAACTAAACAACTAGAAATATTATATTTAGTGGATGTATAAAAGTATTAAACATTTTAAAATATCTTTACTCGATTTAGGAAAATTTATTGAAAATAGGGAGTTAATTAATAATATTTAGGTTAGTGAATACGCCTGTGTGGGTTTTTGTGTTATTTACTTTACTTTATTAAATAACTAATTAATAAGGTTAACTTTCAGAAGATAACTTCGGCGGTTACCATTTTTTGAAATATAAGTTTAATTTGAGAATAATTAACTGTGTAAAAAATATATAGCGAATGAAGTCGGTCCGCTCAACACAGCCTGACTCCCACTTCGACCTAGGAAGATTTTTTTTTGTGGATATCTTGCTTTGGTTGATACCTTCAATTTTCAAACTTTTCGCGAAGTTGGAAAGGTTTCGGAGGCAAGTTTCTTGGAAGTCAAAAATGCTCCTTTTATATATTTTAGCCTTAGGCGTGTTAATTTCATGCATCCGCATAGTATATGTTTCATGATTTCGCTCGATCTGTCCCAAAACAATAACAATTCCGTGTCCCTTGTCAGAAAGTTGGTGACTATCCTTAGTTTGTTTATTTAAAGTTCTAATAACTTCTTAATATACTAAGGCGATGGTGAGATGAATCTCTTTGCCTGTCTTTGTCCTGGAGCATTATTCCAGTGAGTTTCCTTTGGTCTCTTTTCTGATTTTCGGCGTTCTTCCAAACGGGGCTAGTGCGCCCACTCATTGGTCGGCAATTTCATTGCCTTCATTGATATCCACATTTAAATAACACTGTTGTTTGTGGCCATTTGGTTAAAAATTGTCGGCATTCCCAGGCGAGCCTTAAGTCAAAGCAGTATAAAGCTAATGTCTTTAAGGCAGCCCGACTGTCCGATAAGATGTAGATATTTGCTACCTGTAGGCCTTTCCTGGCATGCACATTCGGTTAAACAGATATCAATTTCATAGCCTTCAGCTTAAAAGATGGTGAGAGATTTTCTTAGGGGGTTTGCGAGTTTACATTTGGGTCCGTATACTTCTGTCCCAACTCCTTCTTTCATCTTGGATCCGTCCGTATACCAAATCAGAGTTCCACGTTTTACTTCAAAAGAGCGTTAAAAATCTTTGGGTTTGGTCAAAGTCTCTGTTAAATATTTTCTAATATTCTGAGGTAACTCACCAGTCAGGTTTTCCGACTTAGGTTTACTTGTCTGTATTACTTTGGAGGCACTAAGTAGGGCTTCTCTCTTTAGCGCTCAAGTGGAGCTATGGCGGCAAATGGAGTGGTTGTCATCGCCCCTGTAAGACAGGCAAGTCTTTGTAGTAGATACAGTTTAAGGAGCCATTCACAAAACCAAATGTTACTATATATTATATCGTTTTAAATAAATTTGTGCAAAATACGACTGTGGAAAAATAAAAATAAAAACTAACATTAACTTTAGGCTGACTTTCAGTCAAACTGAGTAATTATTAGTTGGACACCCGGTATAATTTTTCCACTTTTAAGGCCATGATTCTAATTTTGTAGAAACATATTAGTTGTTTGGTCTTTAATTTTTTACTTGCTTTAAAATACCTTAATTAGAGTTGGCTCATAGTTCTTGAACTGCACAGATTTAATTAAATTACTAGTATCAATAGTTTTTTTGTTTTACCTCTTGCAACAACCAAGATAGCACAAACAGTTTAACGTAAAATCCAATAAACTGCCATGACCATGTTATTCCGTAATGCAATAAGCGGTAAGCACCAGAAGTTTGTAAGGCATGACTGCAATGACAGATCATTTCTCTTATGTCTAATTAAATATTGGACAAATAGCTGTAAGAGAGTTTCAGAGAAAATTAAAGACAAAGTATTACTTTTTTTCTTGGTTAGTTTAACCTACTGTAACTAAAAATAATGCACTTAATTTTAAAATTTAATCAAATCATGTATGCTGTGATTTATCGCCCGTTTAATATAAGTATTTTTTTTTGTTTAAACTGCTGTATTGTAGCTAATATGTTCCGGTCGGTGTAATAGTAGGTAAAAGTTGTATATTTTAAGCATATAGATATTTTAAATTTAAGATAGATACCAATTCGTGACATTTACTTACGTATGCTTTCTATGGATGTGACAATAACATATGCCAATAAGTATACCCTACCATGTTCTGATCAATTTACTGGGTTAATAATTCAACTTTCAGTTCCTTTTAAATTGATCGCGGCACAAGATTGCTTTCTTAAATAAGTCACCTCCACGCTGCCTATATAGAATCAAATATAAGTTATGTTGTAATAGTGTAAGGATTAAAGTTAACTAAGATTAAATATATATTGGTTAAAAACAATTATCAGTGATTCTATTTCCATTTATATGATGGTAGTTTAAATGTCGTTTAAAAAAGCAAAATATCTTTAAAAATTTTGGGTGGAATAGTGGTCAGTAACCCTGCCCAGGGCCGGAAAGACATATATATGCTAACGGCATTTGTCGCGTCCAAACACCGCTTTCCGTAAGATTGGCTAAGTTAGGTGACGCTTGGCACGGTTAGTAATAGGGAGAGTGACCGCCAGTGAACATCGTGTGCCGTTGGTTGTGATTCGGAACCCACAATTACCCAGGCGGTAATGGAAGTAGTTCCAAGGTAGTAGTTATTTATGTAAAATCCATGATGGCACTAACGCGTTGTCCAAAAGTTACTGTGAAATGCTTGCTTTGGTGCATGGATAATGTTGGCAAAAAAGGGGGATAAAATGGGTTAAACATCTAAAAACCGGGACCCACGAATTTCGATTAAGAACAAAATTATATAAAAGTATTCCAATAATTAAATATTATTTAATAAAATTACTTAAAAAATCTAACATTTTAAGAACACACTAAAACTATTTTTATACTGCCAAAAATGGTTACAAATTATTTAAATACTAAGTGCTAAATTTATAGTATATTAATATTAAAAAAAAATAATAATACCTTAAATATTGTTCAGCTTTCACCCTATTTATAAAACATTTATTCAAAAAAAACATTTTAATGTCAGAGTAAACTGTAAAAATTAAATGAGTATTTGTGGTAGTATTAATGTGAAATATTGCAGTATTTGGTTATTTCATTATCTCTGTGCCTTAGACATAAAAAAACAGTGTAACCAGAATAAAATACTTTAAATTTTTTAAACGTATGAATTTTTCCGAACCCTTTAGCACCAAACATTGACGTGATAAACATTAAAATATACTACATTCTTTAAAAAGATACACCCGCAATGCCTACAACAATTTACGTAATATTTGCTTGTCTTTGTTTGGTGTCAACAG
Source organism: Listronotus oregonensis (assembly GCA_019359885.1). Classification (NCBI taxonomy): domain Eukaryota; kingdom Metazoa; phylum Arthropoda; class Insecta; order Coleoptera; family Curculionidae; genus Listronotus; species Listronotus oregonensis. The sequence goes on from JAHBCN010000664.1 coordinate 104,576, forward strand.
TTTATTAGGTTAGTTACTCATTTTCTCCTTCTAATTTGATTCGGGCTCAAAAATGTTTGGTGAACCACCTACAATCCTTTAAAAGGTTAGGATGTAATTTATTTAAAAGGTTTTTTATTGCGTAGAAAGACAAAAGATGTACTAAAATATTGTCCTAAATAAACGCCTAAAATTTGTTTATAGCATAAGAATATACTAAGAAAAGCCAATTAAAAAAAAACGAAAATAGGTCAACATATAAAGATTTACATTATTTTAAACTAATTTTTGCATAACAATTTTTCTTTCAAGTTTTAATTTATCATTTAACAAAAAAGTACTCAAAATAATTATATTGCAAGATATAGGCAATAATATAAAAATATGTATTATATGGTACTTATTAAAAATAACTTTTTTTTGCTACAAAGTGATAATAAAATGATAAAATTGTTATATAAATTAATATTATAATATAATATAATTATTGGGTTTCCATAATCCACACAAAAGTTTTATTTTAACCATAAAAAATAAAATAAATATTTTTTAGTACAAATTTTACAACAAAAAATGACAATTTAGTTAGAGGCAGCCTTGCCGCTCGGCAGTGCGAAAGAGAAAAAAGAATCGCTGTTTAACCTTTTCCTCTTACTCCAACGTGTTGATTAGTCGGTGAAAGGAGTGTATACCACACTCTGCGTCCTGACTGGTCGGTCCCTATCCGTCGACCCATCAGCACGTTGGAGTGAGAAAGAAAGGTAATGCCACGATTCTCTTTTCTCTCGCAGACTTGTTCGCACAGCCGAGCAGCAAGGCTGCATCTATAGGTATAGGTTAGAAGTGGTTTTCAATAAGATATATTCATTTTTAAGCTTAACAGTGTGTGTGAAATTTGAATTTACAAATTATTTGGAAAAATAATTTTAATGATAGTTACAAAGCTTAAAACTAATACGTTTTTATTTCTTTTGTATTAGACTAAATTTATGGTGTCCAACATATTTTTAAACCAATCAACTTTTAGGTGTAAAATCTATATGAAGAAATTCGCAATCTCTTCTCGATCCAATGAAGACTATTTAAATCAAACCGCTATGAGTCCCCCACCTGGGCCACCCCCCGCCCCGGTGCATGGGGTTAATATTATGCTGGGAGGGTAAGAATATTTTTTTTAATATTAAACAATTTTATCTTTTAACGTACTTACACCTGGTACTAAAATAAAGAAAACAGGAATTTCTATACTTTGCAATTTAAACAAAAAACCAGTTGACCAATAAAATAAATGTTTTTTTTAAATTTTCCAACATAAAATAACACTAAAACAATTAAAACAACATATTATAAAATGTAACGATAACTGATTACTATAAGAAAAGCGTAGCAAATAACATAATGTAATATATTATGAAAAAAAATGAACTGCAAATCATAGTTTGTTAAATTCTGTATGTTAATATTTAATTCATTGTGTATAATGAAAAAGGACGTTTTTTATATGCTTTTAAGTAAGCGATAAAAACATATATTCTTAATATTTTAAAATTGAATTCTTAATAATTCCGATTTTTTTCATGCTGCAATAATTTTTTTTTAAATTTTCCTATATTTTAGGTTAAACATAATACTTATAATTGACCACGAAACTATCCTCAAATTAAAATATATTTTTTTTATTAATAAGCTACACGGTCATTATTACGTTATGCAACTAACAACCAATAAGCCCATTATGTATATTTCCTAAAAACAAAATCATAGAAGATGTTATTATTAATAAATATTTATTTCAAAAAAGGTTTTTCAATTTCAAAATGTTTTGTTTGTTGATAAGAGTAATATTTTTTACACGAAAAATATCTGTTACAAGTTTAAGCATATAAAACCATACTTACCAAGATTTCATAAACTTAGAATCTCTAGTAGGATTTACACTGACAAGTTTAATAATAGGTTTGTTTTAATAGTATTCACATTTAGATATAACAACATAATTTTTAATTAAGTAGGAAAGAAAGGTAAACATTGTATAAGTTTAATAAAGAAGAATATCTACCAGTTTTATATTTTTAAATAACAATAATGTTATTAGCATAAAACAACTGTTTAATTAGAAGTTTTAATTTCCATGATCACCCTTGTAAAGTAACCCTTTTTAACTTTAGATAGAAAGAAAAACCGTTTATATAAATTACTAAAGATTTTGTTTCTTATAAAAATAAATTTAGAAGTAAGCTAGTAGTAAAGATGTTTCTTATGAAGTACAGGGTTTCCCATTTTGGATCCTTTTATAGGGTATCTCCGTAATTGTAAGTGCTATCAAAAAAGTAATGCAGGCGTAGGGTGCCCTTTTTGGGTCAGACATAAAATAATTAAATCAAAATTGGAAAATTTTAGCTCGCCTAAGAAATACCCAAACTAATATCATCCATGATGTGTTATATTTTTGAAAAGAGAATATAATAAGCTCTCTTTTTAGATTAAAATATACAGGATGTTCCATTAAAAAAAATAGGTAAGATTCTATACTTATTCTAAAAACAGCAGGTTATTTAGCAGTTATTATAAGGTAACTTTTGTAAATAACATTTTATTATCTCTTTTGACTAAGAAATAATTGTGTATAATAATAATCTGAAATTGACAATTTTTTTAATTTTTCACCATATCTCTTAAAAGAGCGAAAACTTTTTAATTATAATTTTAATATTTTAAGTTGGTCAAAAATATAATATGACGCCTATATTACGTACTAACAATTACGGAGATACCCTATAAAAGTGTCGAAACACCCTGTACATAGTAGCAAAAAAAGAATAGACTTTTTATAGAAAATTCATTTCTTTATAAGGTCTGAAAAAAATACACAATAACTTTTTGTATTACTGCCTTTTAAAATCGTATTCTGGTTTAGTCCTGTAAAGGTAAATTTTAAATAGGTCTCGGAGTGGGAGTTCTATTATTACTAGGCCAAAAATAAAAAGAAATTATCATATAAATTTTTTTAAATTTAATTTATAGCTTAGAAAGGTATTTAAGATTATTGTTTACAAAATATTTGGAGATTTGTTCTTTTTGGTTAAACCAAAAAGTAAATTAAACTTTGTAATTTAAAATGGTAAATATTCTTTTTTTGGTTCAAATTCCAAATATATAGTAATTCTCATCCTAATAATTTGTATCTATTATTTTTTAAGGGCAATGCTTAGTGGGATCATCTTGGTCATATTCTTTTTGTGTTATTGCTGTCATAAAACTAACAGGAAATCAAGTCCTAACCTTTCGTCGATGATTTGGAGAGACCCAGGATTGTCACTGCAAATCTATACAGTAGAAGCTGCTCAAAATGTAAGAAAACTTTTATAAAAAAATATGTATATTATTAAATATTTTCTATAAGAAAAAAAAACATTAAAATGTGTAAAGAAACTTTTTGTTTAAAAATATTATTTAACTTATTTGCCAGATAGGATCTTTGGCAAAGGTTCTTGTTTAATTTTTATCATATTTTTAGATTTCTTGTAACCTGTTAATGATTTTTTTTTAAATTTTATAAATGTGTTTTTGAGACTTTTTCTAGGTTATTATCAAGTTGGGAAAGGTCAATCGACTCTGTGCGTGTACAAGTCTCTGGAATTTGGACCAGAGCGGTCCCATCTGGCAAGTTATTTAAAATATATTTTAAACTTTATAAATTAATGTTTTTTTTACTAAAAAAAGGCTCTATGCCTACATTTTAAAATATATTTAAAATTTCTCTAAATTGTGGTTTAGGTAAAACGACCAACACTTTCTTCAATTTTTTTTTTGAAATTTTAAAATCGTTTGTTGTAGAACTGATTTATTGATAGGCCTATATATCCTTTTTTAGTAATAGGTCTTTGAAAATACACTTATTAAAAAATAATTTATTAACACAGGTCCACAAAAAAAATGGTGGGTGCTGGGTGGCGAACTAAGATTAACTGGCTATTTTTTTTTCGCTGAGCATGAATCTACGAAAGTTAAAATAGGGGGTCAACTAGCAAGAAATCGACTGTTTAGACTACGACTATATAAACTATAAGAGATACCAAAAATCTTATAGTGGAGGATCCGAAAAGAGGTCGATCTTCACCCATCTGATAACCGAATGAAATATTTTTTTTTTAAATTAAATTTCATACATAGACGAAGACATTGACATGCCTATCAAAATATGTTTAGCAAGCAGGTGTAAACAGGTCAGTTAATTTTAAAAAAAGGCACCGATATGTTAACCAATAATATAATATATAAAAATAAAGATTATTTAATAACAAACGTGATAGTATGTTATTGCCTGCAATTAACCGTTCATAAAATATTATTGCCGAGCTTTAAAATTTAAAAATCGGAGCAAGCAAGAGAGAGTTTTGAGTGTCCTATTCAGTGTCACAATAAAGGACGAAGAATCGCTGCGTGCGACGCGTTCGTTGAATAGGAGAGAGTGCGCATGCTTTTTTACATAATTTGAGAGAGATAGCATTTCCCTGTTGTCGTGGTAAATATATTTCATTTGTTTTATAATAAAAGTTTTATAAGCTATGAGTGTTTAAATTATTTTTTTATTTTTTTTTTAATTTTAATTCATTTAATTGTAAATGAAATATTTAAAATACGTTTTTATAATGAAATATCTACACATTAATAAAAAAATATTTGAATATATACACATGAATAAAAATAATAATTTAAAAAAAATGCATCTTAACTGAACCCCAAAATTGCAAAGTTGCTTTTTTGAACACTTACCTGCCCAAATATTTTTTTTCATCAAGTAGGACCTCTAACAAGATGTTTCCATGCGCGAACCAAAAAAAAATATAAAAGGGTATTTTTTTATCCACTAAATATATTTTTTTTGCAAAGGATATTTTCGCTGGTTCGTCACACCTTAGCTAAGTACGCTAAAAATAAAGATTCCGTAAATGTTTAACAGGCAAAATTGGTACCAATAGTTTTGTAAAGATCTCTAGAATACAGCTTAATCACTTAACTAGCTCAAATCGGGTTGTTTTAGATGGTTTAGGAGGTTATTGGTCCGGCCAAAGCGTCGTTTTAATGCCATTTACGCAATCTGACCAAATTTCGAGTAAAATCGACCTCTATAGGTGGGGCACACCTACTATAGGGGTATGGCTTCCTTATGGTTCCTACTATGCAACCCAGCTCTTTACTAATCCCAGCGAAGCGCGTTCAAACAACTATAAACGGTTATTTAGACCAAAAATAGCCTTTTTCTCACGATTTGGTCCGAATTTCGAGTGAAATCGACCTTTGTAGGTGAGGCACACCTACTATTTCGGTATCAATGGATTCCTTGTAGTCCCTACCATGCACCCCGATGCTTTACCAAGTCCAGCAAAGTGCGTTTAAAAAGCTACAAGTGGTTATTTAGCCCGAAAATAGTCGTTTTTTCACGATTTGGACCAAATTTCGAGTATAATCGACTTTTTTAGGTGAGGCACGTCTACTAATTCGGTACCAATGGCTTCCCTGTAATCCCTAGTATACACTTCGACTCTTTACTAAGCCCAGCCAAGCGCGTTCAAAAAGCTATAAGCGGCTATTTAGCCCGAATATAGCCGTTTTTTCACGATTTAGACCAGGGGTCTCCAAACTACGGCCCGAGGGCCACATCCGGCCCGCGGACAGATATTGTCCGGCCCGCAGAGAGCTAGCATACTTGAAAACTCCTTTTAGAGAACAAATAATTTTTATAGCAAATTAAATTTAGTTTACTGAAGTATTCTAATTTTATGTTGAATAATTATTAATATGACATCTACATGGATATGGTCAGGGGCTAACTCCGCTAACTCATAACATTCTTGTGGGCTTATTGTTATTGTTTTTGTGATAAATTGGATAAAGAAACACAGAATTGTAATGAGTAAAGACATGTATAATATGCAGAAAATTTAACTTCAGTATAAATAACTAACAAATTATTGAAATGAATCCAACTAACATTTTATACATTTTAAATAATCACATAACTTATAACAAACATAATGACATATGAAATACTAATGAGATTTATGTAATTGAGATTTTCCACTGACAATAGTTTGTAGTTGTGGACTAATTTTACTTGTACCAATTAAAAAAAAATTTAAGATGCTCATCAGTTAATTTCGATCTGTAAACATTTTTTTGTGTACTTCATTTTGGAGAAGGATTTCTCCACAAATAAGTAGTACCAAAAACAAAAAAAACAGACCACGAGCAAATTTATGCAAATTATCAAATTGTGTCAGTGGAAGACTCTTATAAAATTCCAACAAAGATGAGTTTTGATATTTGTTCTTAATTATATCACTGCATTGTAGATAATCTTTTCCCAATTGAAGTTCCGGGGCTAGGGTTTCAATGTCAGTATCAAAAGGATTCTAAAAAATCTTAATTTGATTCGCAATGGCATCAAAGTCCGAGAAACGAGTATAAAAATTTTTATCTTCAAAGCACTCAAAGTTTCGATTGCAAAATCGATAGGAAACTCAGTGTGGCTGAATATTTCACAGTTTTAAAATGTGAAAAACATTTACTTCGTAGTTGTGATTGAAACAGTCTCAATTTCTTCCGGAATGATTTGATATTGTGTATAAATCATTAAGATGCTGGTTTTCCCTTGCAATCCCAAATTCAGTTCGTTCACATGTTTTGTCAAATCAACATAGAATGCTAACTTCCACAGCCATGCGTTGTTTTGTAATTCAGTAAGGGGGCGATGCTTTTCATTCAAAAATTTCGATCACTGCACGAAAGCTGGCACAGTTGCAGCCTCTTGTTCAGTTTTTAGTTTTGTAAATGAAGATTGCTGCGATTTCAATCCGCGCGCATAGCTTCGAAATTTTTTTGTCCGCAAACTTCCTGTATATTTTGAGTAATTTTGAAAATGTTTTGTTTCATAATGACGTTTAATGTTCTATTCTTTGAGAACGGCTATGCTTCATTGCAAATCAAACATAGCGCCTTGTTACTGGACTCAATTACGAAATACTGAATGTTCCACTGATCTTTGAATTTTCTGCATTCACTATCAATTTTTCGCTTCTTTTCCATACTACTAATTCACACACAAAAGCAACAATTCAAATCAAAATACTGTTATAAAGATGTCTTAAACTTAAACACGCACAAACACGTTTTAAGGAGGTATGCAATATTTTATTTAACAACAGTGTCATAGGAACTGACTTGTGGTTGCGCCACTAGCCTTCTTATATATTCCAATTACTGCCATCTACAGAAATCTCGAACCAACGAGATTATTCTGTACGTGCTATTAGCGCCATCTGTTAGCGATAGAAGGTACAATTATTTCCGCTTTGTCCACCAGATGTCGTGTCACGTTACTCCTCATGGCTCGTACTCTACGACTAATCTAGAAATTACAGATAATGACAGAAAAATTAATAATATGCAGTGTTGACGATTTGCAGCCTTTTTAAACGTTGTGTACTTTTTCGACTTTTTTTTTATCAGTGGACTATTTCACTTCTTACGACCGGCAACAGATAATATGGTTTTTGGGCCCCCGGAACATGGAGTAATCAGTATGGAGCTAAGGCTGGAAAGTTTGGAGACCCGATTTAGACCAAAATCAAACTTTAGGTGAAGCACACCCACTTTTTCGGTACCAATGGCTTTCCTGTCATCCCCCAGTATGCATTCCCAATTTGGCCCCGTCAAATAGGGGGATTTAGCCGTAAATAGCCGTTTTTTTTTGATTTGGTCCATATTTCGAATGAAATTGACCTGGGGGTAAGGCACACCTATGATATCGGTACCAATAGCTTCCTATAGTTTCCAAACCATGCGACCCGACTCTTTACTAGGTCCAGCGAAACGCGTTCAATAAGCTAAAGAGGTTGATTTTACTCGATATTTGGACCAAATCATGCAAAAGCGAAAAAGGCTATTTTTGGGCTGAATAACCGCTTATAACTTTTTAAACGCGCTTCACTGGGTTTAAATAGTCGAGGTGCATGGTAGGGACTACAAGGGAAACATTTACCCAAATAGTAGATATCCTTACCTAAAAATGTCAATTTCCCCGAAATTTGGACCAAATCATAAAACACTATATTCGGGCTAAATAATTGCTTATTTTAAGCTTTCTGGGCCCGTAAAAGTCGGGTCGCATGTTAGGGACTATAAGGAAGCTATTGGTACCGATATTGTAGGTGTGCCTCACACCAAAGGTCGACCAAATCATAAAAAACGCTATTTACGGGCTAAATAACCGCTTATAGCTTTTTCGTGCCTTTTGCTGCTGTAAAGAGTCGAAGTGCATACTAGGGGTTGGGGAAGCCATTGGTACCGAAATAGTAGATGTGCCTCACCTAAAAGTCGATTATACTCGAAATTTGGTCGAAATCGAAAAACGGCTTTTTTTGGGATAACCGCTTATAGCTTGAACGCGCTTGGCTGGGCTTGGTAAAGAGTCGGGTGCATACTGGGGGATTACAGGAGCCAGTGGTACCGAAAGAGACGTGCCTCCCCTAAAAAGGTGATTATCCCTTGAAATTTGGCCCAAATCGGCGTCATTTTCGGGCTAAATAACCACTTGAGCTTTTGAACGAACTTTGTTGACTTAGTAAAGCATCTAGGTGCATGGTAGGGACTACCAGGAAGCCATTGGTACCGAAATTGTAGGTGTGCCTCACCTACAAAGGTCTTTCACTCGAAATTTGGAAAATCTTAAAAAACGGCTATTTTTGGTCTAAATAACCGCTTATAGCTTTTGAACGAACTTCGCTGGACTTAAAAGAGCTAGGTTATGTAAAAAATAAAAGCATTGGTACCCCCATAGTGTGTGCCTCCCCTACAGAGGTCGATTTTATCGAAATTCGGGTCAGATTGCGTAAATGGCATTAAAACGACGTTGGGGAAAATAACCTCTAAACCATCTAAAACAACCGATTTGAGCTAGTTAAGTGATTAAGCTGTATTCTAGAGATCTTTACAAAACTATTGGTACCAATTTTGCCTGTTAAACATTTACGGAATCTTTTTTTAAGGAACTTAGCTAAAGTGGCAAACCAGCGAACATACCCTTTTTAAAAAAAATATTTAGTGGATAAAAAACCCTTTACTTTTTTTTGGCCGCTGAAACATCTTTTAGCGGCCTACTTGAAAAAAAAAAACATTTGGGCGGGTTAGTGTTCAAAAAACAATTTTCAATTTTGGGGTTCAGTTAAGGTGCAATTTTTAAACGAATATAATTATATATATATTATTATATATATTATATATATATATATATATATATATATATATATATATATATTTTACATTGTAGGTTTTTCACGGATGGTTGAAAACATCATTCCGGGAATTAATCCGTTTATTTAAAATTTTCACAACGCGCCGAAATCCATTCGGCATTTTCGGATGTTTTTCCCTCTGCGTCTGGTGGTTTGTCGAGACGCAGGCGAACAACATCACTCAAAACCGAATGAATTTCGGCGCTTTTTGGAAAACAATTTTAAATAAACTTTAAAATATTTTTATATATATATATATATATATATATATATATAATAATAATATATATATATATATATATATATATATATATATATATATATATATATATATATATATATATATATATATATATATACACTTATGAAAATTAAAAATATATTAATATAATTTAAATATAAAATACTCAAAAAATTATTTTCTGTGTTTTAATTAAATGATTTACCACGACATACCGGAAATGCTATCTCTCTTAAACTATGTAAAAAAAGCATGCCCACTGTCTCCTATTCAACGAATGCGTCGCACGCAGCTGCTATTCTCCGTCCTCTATTATGACACTAAATAGGACATTCAGAACTCTCTCTTGTGCAACTTTACTTGCTCCAATTTTTAAACTTTAAAGCTCGGCAATAATATTTGATGAACGGTTCATAGCAAGCAATCCTATACTATTGCGTTTGTTATTAGAACATCTTTATTTTCATATATATTATTATTGGTTAACACAACGGTGCTTTTTTTAAAACACCTGTTTTGCTTGCCAGGTAGCCATGAATGGAAACACATAAAGACCTCACGGCATATTCTCTATATTTCAAACTTTAATTTTTAATAATATTTTTTTGGTTAACAAGTGGGGGGAACATTTGAAAAAATTAATTTTTTTTTTTTATTAAAGATAATAAACATTTTTAATAGGCAAACATGTCAAATTATTGTCTATTTAAATTTTAATTAAAATATTTCGCTCGGTTATCAGATGGGGAAAGGGGCGACCTTTTTGGGGTCCCCATTTTAAATTTTAAATTTAAATATACATATAAAAAAAAAAATTTTATTTTTTCCAATTAAAAAAAATGCAATTAAATATTATACAATTAAAGTTTTAGGTAGGATAAAATAATATTAATTTTATAAAAAAGAAAAATTTTTTTTTTTTATTTTTCTTTTTATCTTTGCTTTTAAAAAAAGTTTTAAACCACTTAAAATTCCCAGGGGTATAAATAAAATCGATACTCCATAAAATAGCAAGCATAAATATTTTATTAAAAGAGCCAATATAATTCGAATTAACGAGTTAATACTATGTTATTATTTATAACATTTGGATTATCCTCTTTGAAGTCCCATAAATAAAGTAAATGTAATCGTTAAAATAATTAAATAAAGTCTGTATGTAAATGCTGGTCCATACAAAATTAAAGCTTATCCCAAAATATTATTTTTATGTAAAAAAGTATTGCCTCCAAAAAATGGATTTTTACGTTAAAATTAGTGTACAAAATAATTTAAGAAATATTTTTATCATAATTATAAATAAAAAGCAATTAATATTTTTAGTTGCCGGCTGGTAATTTAAATAGCAATTGTTTCTTAAGTTTAATTTTTATCTCTTAAAAAATGTTACCTTTGGATAAATATATTTTTCCAAAGCAATCGTTACCTATTTTTACTTTGGATCTTCTAAAAATGTGATTAAATTGTTTGAAATACTCCATAGTAATTTCGGATAAAAATAAAATATACAATCTTTGATTTAGTTAAAAAACCTGCTTCGGTATTAGAATAACATCTGTATGTCGATTTGACGCTTAGATATCTTTGATATTTAAACGTGCCGTATTTACCCAATATTCACTTAAAAATTGCATAGATATGGCGGCCAGTTACTATTTTATTGCGAAAAAAAATAACAACTAGTCCAACTAGTTTTTTGAGTGTATGCAATCCTTTATTTAAAGTGCCCTTGTCCACACATAAGAGGTAAATAATGAAATTGAATTTGGAATAAAATTAAATATATTATTAATATAACTGATTATAAAAAACCCTAAAAATGGCATACAACTTAATAGATTTAAAATGTTCTGCTTAACACCCTCTTTGGTTTCCTTTTGTAACCCTTATAGAACTCAATCAGGCAGAGAAACAACTTCAAAAAACAGACGGATATGAAAATTATACATTTTTAGTAGAAACCCTTGAATATCTGTAGCAAACTCGAGGTGCGTTTTTTTTCGCGGTTACAACACTTTCTTCATAGCGGAGGAAATAACGTTAAATACTTTATATTTTGTTATTCTTATATATTTTTATTTACGATTTCAATTTATTTTTGGAGACAAAGATATTAGTAATAAATTGTTTAACATTTTTACAAACAGCGTAGTGAGATTAATCGCTAGCTCTTTATAATATTTTGTAAGCTAAAACTTTAGTCACATTATTTTACGTACGGTGTAGGCCGATAAATAAAGAAGTAAGCAATATTAGAAGATTTGCAAAATATATTGTTATATGACACGCTGGAATAAAATATAATTTAATATATCTGTCAAAAAATATGTTATAATAACATTTTTTGTACCAAAAAAAGATGCTAAGCGCCATTATACGTGACATGTCGCTCATAAGACCCTTTGATAATGTACATATCTTTTAATTTCACATTACTTCATCTATATTTTCAAAGAAGAGCTACCACTTATAAGTTGCATGTATATGTAAAGGTTCTAACAATAAAAAGTGTGGCAAAGATAAAGTTTCTTTCATTACGTCTTAAGATGCTGTAGCCATAAAACCCTTATGGAATAGCACATGAACAATATCATTCGAGACGTAGAACTGAAGTGCGGTAACACTGTATCTCTTATGGTAACCACATATGACATGACTGTAGGGAGTGAATTACCAACCAACCCGCGTAATTTTATACAGGCGCATTTCCTCCCCCCACGAGAGGAATGCCGATTACCGATCTGCACCCCTGAACTCTAGGGGAGCGTTCAAGGATTATGTAACGAATTTGGGGGGAGGGTCTTGTTAAACGTTACAATGACTTACAGGGGCGGGAGGGGGATTTGAACTACGCGTTACGTAACATTGTTTACGCCACATTATGGTAACTTTTGGGAAAAATGGTCACTTGGTGATAACGTAACATTTTACTAGGGTACAGAAAAACGTTACTGCGCGTTACATGGGGGGAGGGAGAGGTCGAAAATCTTCAAAAATTGCGTTAAGTAATACTTGAACCCTCCCTAGACCCTGGACTCTTGACTAACGGTACGGTTGCCTATTTTATATTAGATTTTTTATGACTATTTTAATACTTTGTTCTACATGTTGTTAAAAGTTTACACGTAAAAACTAGGTTTTTAATGATTATTTTAAATTATTTAAGCATTGTTACAAGAGCTTACTATTTTGTAAACTTTTTTTTAGTAACGATCCAAACATTGCTAAAAGTTGATGTACAAATTCATGTTCGGTCTTACTGGATAATTTTTATTTATAGTTCACAATATGTGTTAGAGATAATACGTATTCGAATCCAAAAAGTAATTATAATATACTGCTTTCTATTTAAAAAAAAAAGTAGTTTTTTTGACGCCTACAGTATTTCTGTAGGTAGACTTTTACAATAAAAAATCTATATTCTTTGTTTTATATACAAAGCCAAATTCTTTATTAACTACTTATTACAACTATTAAAGAAGTGGCTATTTTTTCTTTATAGAGACTAGTGGAAGTTGAAGATTACGCCGAAAGAGAAATGCCTAGATGTCCCACACCAGCCCCACCGCCACCATACGATTCTGTAATTAAAACTGATCAACACAAAGCAATAGAAGTAAAACCATCTGATAGTTCTGGCCTTCCTTCGTATGAAGCGGCTGTGCGTAATTTACATACTCCCGCGTCAGTGCATTGGACTCAATATGCATGATGTACACAATGTAAAGACAACACAGAATATGAATTATTTGACCATAAGTAACTAGTTCATTATATTTGTCAACGTTCTTTTATATGCTTATTGTATAACTTTTAAAATTATTAATAATTGTTCAGGGTTTAAATTAAAATCGCCAAACTATTAGGTTATCGTTGTATCAAAGCAGACACACATCTGATGCGCGTCAAATCCTAGCGAATTACGAGTCGCGAATCTGATGCGCAAATAAAAAAAAAGATGCGTGGCATTGGTTTTATATTTTGTATTCAAATTGACTACTTTCGGTTTTTGGATAGCAGAGCACCCTTGATTCGAATTAAAAGCCGACTGAATGTTGCCTCGCTCTGCATTATGCTCGGACAGTGGTCTAGACCAGCTATTCTCAACCGCTGGTCAGGCGGACCACCAGTGGTCCGCGGAGAAATTTTACTGGTCCTCGGACAATTTCTTCTATCCGTGAAAAAAATGTACTTAAAAAAAATAATAATAACTAAATCTTAATTTATAAAGTTACGAAATATAAATATTTTAAACTAATATTAATTCTATGTAATTAATGATTAGTAATTATTATTACAAACAAACAACAAATTATATTTTTTATAAATGCTTTTAATTTGCTTTTTTAGTTATCGTAAGAGTAATATTTTTCTTGTGTTCCAATATCCATGAATTTGTGATTTTTTTTATAATTTTCTGTGACTTTTGTTAAAGATTTATATACCCAATTTTTATATGTATATATAATTACATATCTTTACATTTAAATATTATTGTAAGTAAATGATAATAAAAATGTTACGAATAACTTATGTAGGAGTTCTTTAATACCTAGTAATATTTTGTTGTTAAAAAAATATTACTGGTCCGCGATTTTTTTTTACAAATTTTACTGGTCCGCGGGCCAAAAAAAGGTTGAGTACACTGGTCTAGACAATTTTATTCAAGGCGAAATTTGATACGTGCATCAAATGCCTATGCAAATTTTGCAAAATGTAATTCCACCTTTAAGAGTTAATTCCTGTTATCAAATAAAAGGTTTTAAAATCGTTACCTCCCTTAAAACATGGTAATTAACGAGGCTAAGTAATTGAAATATAAAAGAGATAATAAAGTTATAATTTTAAAATATGGACCAAAAAACTTAGTTTATACCCTAAAAATATTTTTGCAACAGCAAAATAAAAATGCTAATAGTTTTCGTCAATTTTAGTAGTCGTAAGTGGTAAGGTATTCGTAGAATTTGTCTAAAAGAAAAAATTGTTTATAAGGCAAACAAAATTAAAAAGAAGTTGTATGTAAATGCTGTAAATATTGTTAGGTAATTTAGTATGTTTTTTTTTAATTTTTTAAACATCTATTTAAAATTTATAATAAAATAATTAAAAAAAATAAATTTGTGTTAAAACAAAAAAAAAGTAAGTTATAGTAAAATAAAAGAAAACATATATTGATAACGTCTAGTGGTGTTTTCTAAACACATTTTAACATAACATATTGTACGTTGTTGTGTGGTTTAGCTGTCAATTTTTTTAAACCAGAAAACCAGGCAACTTTTATGTATGCGACAGTAATTATTTTACTGCGTTAGTGTTAATAATGCATACTCAATAACATTAGGCCTAAAAATATTTTGGCAAGTGCAGCGTTGCCAGATCTAACCGAAACCTATGACAACATTGTAATTTTAAATAGAACAACCTATTTTTTATTGCATATTCGGATTCTACACAAAATGTTTAGTAATTTTTGTTAACATCTTTCTATACCTATGTCTTACCGTTTTTTAGAAAATAATTATTTACTATTTTTTTTAAGAACATCGTCATGTCAAAAAGGTTTAATATTTACGTGCCTAACGAGCTGAATACTAGAATTTTTTTTGGGGGCTAGACAATGCATGTATTTAAAAGATCTACATGCTATTATAGCAATATATCTTACAGGGTGTCCCAAAAAAATGCATTTTTACCGATATTAAATGATTAAAATTAATTTTTTTAAATACAACATACTGTATTTTATCCCATTTTTAAATAGACCAATAATTTACCTACAAAATGTCTATACATGTTTCTATACCCATCTGCTACCGTTTTTTAAATACAAGCGAATTTAATGGCATTTAATTAAACAAAATATAAAATTTTTAACTTATATGTCAAAAAGTTGTCAGGATAATTTAAAATAAAAACTTCCATGGCCTACTAGGTAAATTGTAAATTTGGCCAGTGGTTTATTGTGGATAGTATTTAAAATCAGGGAAAAAATTAAAATTCGTTTGTATTTAAAAAACGGTGGCAGATGGGTATAGAAACATGTATGGACATTTTGTAGGTAAACTATTGGTCTATTCGAAATTGGGATAAAATACAGTATATTGTGTTTAAAGAACTGAGTTTTAATCAATATTTAATTTCGGCAATAATTCAATTTTTTTTGGACACCCTGTAAGATATATCGCCATTTTAGCATGTATATCTTTTAAATACATGCATTTTCTAATCTAAAAAAAATCTAGTATCCAGCTCGGTTAGGCACGTAAATATTAAACCTTTTTAACATGGTGATGTTTCTTAAAAAAAATAGTGAATAATTATTTTCTCAAAAACGGTAAGATATGGGTATTAGAAAGAAAGTTGAGAAAGATGTTAGCAAAAACTACTTAGAATTTTGTGTAGAAACCAAATATGCAATTAAAAAATAGAGTGTTCTATTTAAAATGACAATGTTGCCATTCGTTTCGGTTATATCTGGCAACGCTGCCTTTGCCAAAACATTTTTTTAATGTAGCTTATCACCTGTTATGGCCGTGTGCCAAATTTCAATAAGTACTTTTTTGGTTCTCCAGAACATTTAACAGAACACTCAACGTGAATTACCCTGTATATTTATGCCAATAGCAAAATACAATAATTATGGTTTAATTAAAAATTCTATACCGTTTTTGTAACTCTTTGCGTATGTGCTGCTCATTTAGCAGACATTAATTATAAAATATGCTTTTCGTTATTATCCTATAGGCTCAAATCGAAGCGGCTACTCCTTAAAGTCTCTCTTAAAACCAAAAAATATTTAATAATAAATGAATGTGGTGGATTCATTTATTGTAAAATATTCTTGGCCACATAACATATAACATATCTTCAGACATTTAATAAATGCGTGTGTCTGAATACATATTTTATTTTCATTTTGGCCTTTTTAAACTAACCTCGCATTTTAAAAACTACAATGCTTTTTTTGTAAAACGACTACTGTAGCCGCAGAAAACCGTGATTTTTACTCTCGAGGACTAAAGAGAAATTAACTCCATGTTTTAGTAGAGCCGGGAAAGTGTTATCAACTTTTGAGGGTAATTGCTAAGGTTTTTTTTCTTTTCTGCACGATAACCACGACTAACCAGACGCCTTCCATTTGACAGTTTAACAGAATTTTAAAGGATTTATATTTACGCCCCTACCCAAGCTGGGAGCGACTGGATGTCCCGTAAGGGTTGCGGTTGGTAGTTAGCTTTAAGCAAACAAAGCTATTATTGCCTTAAAAAAATAATACCAAATATGCATTTATTAAAGGTAAAAAAAAGTGTGTAAGTATTTCTTTCTAATTTTGACATTTGAAGTGACACTTTTCAAAACTTATTGACGTTGTCAAAATCTTTGTTTTCATAACTACTAAAACTAAAGCCGAAAAATCATCGTCATCAGTAATATGGAGTTTCTCCCATAAAACATGTTTATTTAGTATTGTTAATTATGTTCCCGAGCGGGCTAACAACATATTGGATACAGGGGGTTGCAATAAGGGGTGAAAGTGCAAAATATTTGGGGAAAAATCGTCATCAAAAATATGCTTTAAAATTTTCCCAGGTGAAGGTCTTAACCCCCTTAGTTGAAATCCCAAGGGGCTGACAGCTAGGTGGATACAAAAGGCGTGGCGGATAAGAGTAAAGAGGGTAAAAATTTAGGCAAAAAATCGTCATCGAAAATATGTCAGCCATTTTGACAACTTAAAGTTGTTGGGCAATTTTTTGGGTCCGTTTTAAGAAGAAAACTTTATATGAACCTATGTCCCAAACGTCCTAAGTTTTAAGATACAAGGTGGTAAAATTTTCAAAAATAAATCATTTTTTATCAATATCAGTAATATCACTATAGATATTTTAATAAAATTTGGCATACATGTACTATGTATCAAGACCCTTTTTTGAGTGTACTACATTTTTTTTTTATTTTCACCGTTCGTACGGAATTTGACCTGCCTATTTTGGCAGATATTAATGGTACGTCACTAATTTCTCTTAAAATAAAAAAATATTTTTGAAATCCCCAATCATTTATAAGCAAAATTGATCACTTGTTTTTTTTTCAATCCGATGCACGGATTCGCTTAAAAAAATAAAAACCTTTTCTCTGCATGATCATAACAATATTGGTAAACAATATCACCATGCAGAGAAATATTTAAATTTAATTTTTTAGGTGAAAACCATGCGTCGGACTAAAAAAATCAGGAGATCAAAACAGCTCATATTTTTTTTTAGTCCGACGCACGGTTTTCACCTAGAAAAATTAAATCTAGATATTTCTCTGCATGGTGATATTGTTTACCGATATTGTTACGATTTATAATCATGCAGAAAAATGGTTTTAATTTTTTTAAGCCAAAACCGTGCATCGGGTTAAAAAAAACAAGTAATCAACTTTGCTTATAAATGATTGGGGATTTTAAAAATATTTTTTATTTTAAGAGAAATCAGTGACCCACCATTAATATCTGCCAAAATAGGCAGGTCAAATTCCGTACGAAAGCCACTAGTGAAAATAAAAAAAACATGTAGTACACTAAAAAAATCATCTTGATAAATAGTACATGTACAAAATTTTATTAAAATATCTATAGTGGTATTACTGATATTATTAATAAATGATTTATTTTTAAAAATTTTACCCCCTTGTATCTTAAAACTTAGGACGTTTAGGACATAGGTTCATATGACGTTTTCTTCTAAAAATGGACCCAAAAATTGCCCAACAACTTTAAGCTGTCAAAATGGCTGACATATTATCAATGCCGATTTTTTTGCCTAAATTTTTACCCTCTTTACCCTTATCCGCAACCCCTTTTGTATCCACCTAGCTAAAAAAATTTTGAAGCATATTTTCGATAACGATTTTTTCCCCTAAATATTTGGCACTTTTACCCCTTATTGCTACCCCCTGTATCCAATATGTTGTCAGCCCGCTCGGGAACATAATTAACAATACTAAATGAACATGTTTTACGAGAGAAACTCCATATTACTGATGACGATGATTTTTCGGCTCCAGCTCTCCGTCTATTACGAAAAGTAAAATTTTTCGCAACTGGTGATAAAGTAAGATATTTGACAACGTCAATGAGTTTTAAAAAGTTTTTTTTGTATTTTAAACTTGAATTAAAAAGAATCATATCATATTGAAAATTAGAAAAAATATTGTGTGAAACGCGTTGGGAAACATTATTTTTTATAACTCACATTCTTATGCGAAACTCGAAAAATAGTGCTTTTTCCAACTGTTGCACAAATAACTATTAACTTACAGAACCTTTAATCAAAAATCATTTAAGATCACAGGATAACTTATATTACGCCTTCTATTTCTTAAGGTACTGTTTGTTGTTAATTCTCAAGTATAAATATATTTAGGTTTTATTTTTGTATTTTTTTTAATAAATTACAAAATAAGTTAATAAATTATTGAAACTTGGAAAGCTAAACTTAAAATGTGGTTAGTTATATGATCTGTTTAGTGTTTTTTGATATTTGTTATACCTTATTACATGGGTTAACATTTAAATAAAAAAAAACAGATCTATTTGGTATGTTTTTTGCAAGTTTTTACAACAATGATAAAAATTAAACTAAAATAATTAGTTTATTAAGCAGTAGGTGCCTTTTCCTAAAATAACGGTAGATTAGTCAAAGCTGAATTATTCTAAATCGTATACAGAAGGATAAAAACAAGGATTTAATTTAGTTTGTATTAGACTAAAAACTATAGTTATAAATTAATATTTTTTAACCTTTCGGGTAATTACACAAATAAGTCTAGGAGGAATCGGCGCATGAGTACCGAAACCTATTCCACCTCAATTTTTTTATACGATCCTTTTTAAATTGCCCTACTGATGATATAAGTACATGTTGCAATGGCGCCACCTGGTGCCATATTGTTTAAACCGAAATTGTTTAAACAATTGCAAGAAATTTATATTTTTTAACCGAACAAATTTTTTTCATATTCTTTATTGAAATACAAATAAAAAAGGTTTTATGGCTTTTTACGATAAAGTTAATATTTTTGGAGATATTAATTTTTAAAAGTTCGAAAAATCTAATTTTGGTACTTTTGACCCATAAAAAATATAAATTAAAAAAATAATAAAATATAAAAAATATATTTTTTTACTCTTTATACAATAGTTAATAATATACTAAATTGAGATTTAAAAAAAACTTATCGTTTATACAGGTTTTTTAATTTTAAAATAAAGCTCTAATAACTTTTGTAAAATAGATTTCGGAAAAAAACTTATAAAAACATATTGTAGATAATTAAATTATAAATAACATTGCTCTCTTTAACAATTTTGATGAAGTTAATAGTTTTTAAGATAAATGATAAGTAATGATTCAGGACACAGGGAGGCCAATGCAGCGTATGAGTCAGAGAGAAGGCGTTAAATACCGTAAGGGACATATTTGTGATCGCGCTTAATAAACAATCAACCTGTACAAACGATATTTTTTTTTCAAATCTCAATTATGGATATTATTAACTATTGTATAAAAAATAAAAGAATATATTTTTTATGTTTTATTTTTTTTCTTAATATATATTTTTCATGAGTCAAAAGTGTCCAAATTTAAGATTTTTCGAACTTTTAAAAATTCATATCTACAAAAATATTAACTTTATCGTAAAAAGTCATAAAATCTTTTTTAATGGTATTTCAATAAAGAATATGAAAAAAAAATGTCCGGTTAAAAAATAACAATTCCTTGCAATTGTTTAAACAATTTCGGTTTAAACAATAGGGCACCAGGTGGCGCCATGGCAACATGCATTTATATCATCAGTAGGGCAATTTAAAGAGGATCGTATAAAAAAATTTAGGTGGAATAGTTTTCGGTACTCATGCGCCGATTCCTGCTAGACTAAATGTATTTAAAGATTCACATACTGTAGATATCCGAGTCTGATGACATTTACAAGGTTAAAACTTTGTTTTTTAATTATTTTTTTATTTGGATCAGGCCAAAAAAATAGCCTCGGTATTCTCATAAAAAAAGTTATTATCGTAGTTTATAATCTAATATACATAGTAAATATTTAATTTCGTTGCCACTAGATACTGATATTTAAGAAAAAACAAAGGTTATGAAAATACCCATATTTATTAAAAAAACTAATATATTACACATTCATTTTATGACATTAAATCTAGGTACTTAAGTAAAATGAAATATAGATTTAAACAAGAAGTCATTGCATTTTAAATAATTAAGGTTGAAAGTTTAAGTTGTAGGATTATTTTATTAAATTATATAATTATATAGCAAGCGTACTTCTTTTATTACATTTAAAATTTATAAAAAAAAAATAAACAGTATATTATTATATATATAATATATATATATATATATATATATATTATATAATTTATATATATATATATATATATATATATTATATATATAATATATATATATATATATATATATATATATATATATATATATATATATATATATATATATATATATATATATATATATTAATACTAATTATTTTGTTAGTTGTTGTGAGAACAGGTAGCTCAGCTAAAATATATTTATGAAGGGTTCTTTAATAAGCAATACAGTAAAAAAATAGTCTTTTATTTAATTACAATTTAAATGGCCTAACTTTTCTTGGCTGCGCGCTGGCTAGGGGAATGTAAAACGAACGATAAACGGGAAAAAAAGTGTTTTAACTACTCTAAAGAATGACATGATCGTTAGGCCTAACTAATTGATTAATTTTTGGCATTCAGCCAAGGCCTCACTAAAAGATATAAAACTAGTATGAGATAAATTTTAAAAAATGGCATATAAAGGGATCTTTGAGCATAGAGTGTGTCCCAAATTTGGCCTACATGTACTGCCATCTTGCTTAGTATGAAATATGGAGAAATGTTTGAATGAGGAAAGTTTTCGAAGATTTGATGCTAATTTTGACTATGCAGCAACATTTTTTGTTGAAAATCGTCGATTTGAATTCTTCCTTATAATTCGTTTGTTTTAAATTTGACAGGTTTTAAACTATTAAATTATTAGAACCTTTTTAGCGACGAACATTTTTCCAGCATTTTTTTTCCTTCAATCGATTTTTGTTTTTAAATAACTAACCAAAACTTTTGATATTTATATGGCGGCCATCTTTGATTTTTCCACCTGCCACCAAACAGTTTAAAAAGAAAACTAACCGCCTTTAAATAGTTGGCAATAGTTAAGAAAACTGTATTTTTTTAGTTTCCACAAGATTTGAAAAAATCTTTGGTGTAAATAAATGCCTCTTGCAAATAAAAAAATAATTAAATTGTTTAGTGGCAAGTGGGGTATTTAAAAAGCAATCAAATATGGCCGCCATATAAAAATTAAAGCTTATGGTTAGTAACTGAAAATGAAAAGACGATCGGAGAAAAAAATTAAAGGCAAAATATTCGTCGCCAAAGTACCCTTATAATGTCTAACCACAACTGAATTACAAGCAAAAATTAAAATAGACGATTTTCACTTTTTCGCTAATATTATCAGAAATAAATTTTATAGAAAAAATTTAACCACACAGTCAAAATCAGCGTTAAATCCTCCAAAACTTTTTTCATTTAATCATTTTCCTATTTTGTACAGTAAACGAGATAGCAATATATGTAGGCTAAATTTGGGACAGGGTGTCCCAAATTCGAGCCTTATTATTGGGATCTCGAAAACTTGAAATGTTTCGAGGTCGGTGAAATGGAGGCAAAGTTGCGCAATTTCGTGCTGATTAAAATGCCACCTTGGTATTTTAAAAATTTAAAATATTTTCAAAGACTTTTGAAAAAAACAAAATATTCGCGATTTCATTTTTATTTTTTATAACTCTATCTAATTAGATGTAACAAAAAAAAATTACATTCCCATTAGGCTGCCATCATTAACTTTGTTTTTTAAATATGGTCCTAAATTTTTTAATATGGATTTTAAGAGCTTTTAAGATTCCAAAACCGATAATGTATTGCACTTATTCAAAAAATCCAGGACCGTACTTAAAAAAACAAAGTTGATGATGGCAGCTCAATGACGAAACGCCAGTGTGTAAATCTAATAACACTGTTTTGCAGAACAAAAAAAGTAACCATAAGAATGGAAATTTTATTTTGCTAAATCTATTTAAATAGAGCAATGAAAAATAAAAATATTCGTTTTTTTCCAAATGTTTTCGGAAGTATTACAAATTTTTAAACTTTAAGGCGGTATTTTGATCAGCATCAAATTGTGCAACTTTGCTTCCATTTAACTGACCTCGTATCTTTTCATGTTTCCGAGATCTCAATGATGAGGCTTCAATTTGAGACACCCTGTTCATGTAAGTGGAGGCAAGCAAAGTAAAAGCCAGCCAGCGCCTTAAAACGTATAATAGCGTCGCTGAGTTCCAAAAAATAATAAAACATTTGTCTAAACTTTGTTACAGGTTTTAAATCGTAACTTTGCACAGAAAGTTTTAAAACTTTAACGTGCCTATTTCGGAACTTATAAAAAATAAATTCTTGCTTTAAGTTTAATTTACTTCCATTATTAATCCCTGAACTTTTTTTATTTTCATTTTTAAATAACAGGTTGTTTTAAGAAATGTTATGTCCATGTTTTTAAATAATAAATAGGTTAGATACCATTATTTACCTACCATAGGGGCAGTTTTTTTTGGTAATTATTAAACATATATTTTAACCTTAATTATGTAGGTATGTCTTTATTTTAATAATACAAATTTATACCAGTACACGTTAAACTTATGGCAATGTTGTAAGATATTGTTTACACCATCGCGTTCTTAATAATTTTACGAAATTACAAGAAGTAAAAATCTGGTAAAAAGCTATAGATCGTGGTTTTGTTACCAATTTTAGTATATTAAAGTATTTGACTGCTAAATATCGAATTTGGTGAATGTCAATATTCGCCGGTGAATGTCAAATATAAAAAAACTGAACCAGCACTAACCAAAACTAAAAACTTTGATGCGTTCTGGTTAAAACCAATAGTTTTGGTTAGCTTTACTAGTGCCGGTTCTTGCTTACCAGAACGCAGCAATGTGGATTAGGATTGTGCCGATACCACATTTCAGATACCGATACCTTTATCCCCGATACCGATATTGTATTTGAAATATAAATAAAAACTTGTTTTTTAAAATACTGTTTTGATTTATTTATATTTACACTCAAAATAGTCAAAATTAAAACAAAACATTTAACAGTTTAAAAGAGCATCCAATATTTCTTAATTAACTTTTTGTTCATTTTCGTCTTCGGTAAGTAATTTAGCTTTATCACGAGGATTTAGGACCGTAGTAATTAAAAAAAAATAATTTTGTTTCATAAAACTGAAGTTGTTCTTCAGTCCTGCTAATAATTCTTTTGCGAGTGATTTTACACCTTCTACTTCTAAATAATGTTTTAAAACAATTTTGATGCTCTTAATGGAATATTCACTAAAGAAGTAAAATAATCACTTAGTGTCTTTGTAGCTTCTTGAAACGGTTTCAAAATTTTAACTACTTTTTCAGCAAGTATCCAGTCACTGACATGTTCACAAAATTTGCGGAGGAAGAAACAACGAACACCTAAAATAAATATTTCAGATGTTAAAAAATTAAAAAAAAATATTTGGAACATGAACTATATTACGGTAAACGCCAATTAAAAAAAGCGAGTGACGATGATCCTTGGCCGATTGAATACGAAAAAAGCAGTATCTAAAATCAGATACGTTTGTATCTGAAAATTAAGGTATCGGCGAGTATCGGAAATTAGTAAGTATAGGCCGATATCCGATACTGAGTATCGATATCGGCACAGCCCTATTGTAAATAGTTTTGGTTTGGACTCGTTTAGTTTTTTTTTAATATTTGACTTTTGCCAGCAAATGTTGACATTCGCCAAATTCGGTCTTTGTCGGTAGCATATATTTAGACTATTTATTATTTAGGAATTTAATTTAACGTTATGCAAAATGTACCTAGGAATTGAGATTTGTTATTAGATAGTAATAATTATTAAAAAACATTGTAGTTTGTTGTACATTTTAGTGCCTAGGCGATGTATAAATAAAAATAAATATGAAAAGTTTATTATAATATTGACTTTTATTTATACTATGACTTCGGCTTATCTGGTTTCCTAAAAATTTTGTGGTACCTTTAACGGTTTAATAAAGGTAGAGTCCGATTTAAAGAAGAAAAGGCCAGGAGCGTCATACCAAAAAAGTCCGCGAATAAGCCTTTCTTTCTCTACGCTCCGACCATACGTTATTAAACTTGGAACAGAGCGACGAGAACGGGAATAATTTTAAAGTGAGAGAAAACAACGCATGTTGATGACGCTGGTGGCCTTTTCAACTTTAAATCGGACCTATTATAGTAAAGTTAATTTTATAATAAAATATTTTTGGTTAGTTACTGTATACATTTATAAGCTTCAAAGGTAAGGAAGATTAAAAAAAATCTATATCTGTGCGTTTTTATGTATTTAAAATTACCTTTTAAATTAACTTTGTTATCATGACACTTAATCCACAATAAATTAATTGACCAACGGCTGAGTTGGTGTTTGGTTTTGTTATAGCAGGTACTAAGGTATAATGTTAAAATCTGCAAGTATATTGTAAGCTTCTTTTCTTAAATGTGCTTTTTTATTTTGTTAATTTTTTACGTTAAAACGCGTTTATATATATAAAAAAAATAATCTAAAAAATCTTTATAAATCAATAAAGTAACTCGTGAAATAAATTCAATACCTACCTGTGTACAAAAAATATGGTAATAGCTTATTACCAAATTTGATTATTTTTAAATTATTTTTTAAACAAATCCTTTTTTTCAGGCAAATAAAAAATATAAAAAGCCTGATTTTCTAAATTTTCTGATTTTCATACCTCAAATAACACATTTTTTGAAAAATATGTGTGTTTTGATTGTCTGTTTTACAAAAAAAGAAAAATAAAAACTTTTGTTAATAAAAAATGTGTTAGCAGTAAAAATGTTCTAAAATAACCGTTTATCTTAAAATTAGATAAACATTAATTAATTTTAAATCATTTTTTAAAACCTAACTTTTTTATGATAACAAATATTTAAGAAGCTAAAGTAAATGTTTAGTATCTTTGATATATAATTTACCGTCACAATACCCTTAATATTTTTTACTTTTGGTATATTTATGCTAATTTTTATTAAATTTAGGTATAATAATATTAATTGTAAATTCACTTTTTTTTAATATTTATTCTGCTTTAAATCCTATTTAAATTGACTTACTTTAATACCTAAAATACAGTTATTATTGAGCATAAGACAAATCGTACATTACTGTACATTAAGCTATTAAAGAAAAAGGTTTTGTTTTCTTGTAGTCTTAGTTAAAAAAAATGGCTGATACTTTTTTAACCTATGTCATTAAACAAATCTATTTGAAAATGTTCTTGTACCTTTTTCAAATCTAGGGTGTAGTATTTATAACTAATCGTAGTGTCTTGTATACAACATTAAAGAACCTTATAAACTTTATCACAAAAAGTGCATAATTATGGAAAATAAATTATTACTTGACTTACCAAGCAATAAATTAAATAAACCACCAACGCTATTAGTAGCTCACGATAAATTTTAAATATACATATATAAACATAGGCTTTTTGTTTATTATTTCACATAATTAAAGAGCGGCGTAGTTATTATTATTATTTTATTAATCTTGTAATAAAAAAACATATACAAAAAAATTCTAGCAGGGATATTTTTTCAGAACAGAAACGTTACTTTCTAATGGGACGTTAACATTTATTTTTTTTAATTTACTATATCACAGGATCACATTAACAATCAAAGGGTTTTTAGTTCAAATTCCCTTTGTACTTTTTGTATACACACAAGAACAGTTCGTCACCTTAGAGCCCCTTTAGTTTTTTTGGTATTTGGTATCTTCTTTAAGGTCATTTTTGTAAAGGCCACTAAGTTTAGTTATTTTTAGTATTTAAACCGCTAGTGAGAAAATGATTAAATTGGTTAGGTTTCTTCATGCTTTAGTCAAATATTTATTAAATAAGCTATAAAAGGGACATCAGCGTCATTCTGTGCTGGTTTCCTTAATTTCTAAACAGGAGACGAAACTAAAGTTTAGAGACTAAACTTATTTCAGATATTACACACATTTTATTAAGTTTAAATATCCAAGGACTACAGTAAAGTGATTTCAGATTAAACTGAAGCCCACAGATATCTGCAATGAATATCCTTATTTTGGTTAATGGTTAGATGAAATTAAAAGTTTCTAAGAAAAAAAGATAGAAATGGATAGAAAATAAAAAAAAAGAAAACCGACATGCACATCGAAAATTTGAATGTGTAAGTTGGGGGTTAAAGCAAGCGAAAACAAATGTTAAGCAACCCTCTACTCTGCTTTAAGAACAAGGTCGTGCATCTAGCCTAATGTTCGGACCTGTTTTTTACACTTTTGGCCAATCTAATGTGGAAGTCAAAAATATACAAGTTTTAGAATAAAATCTGAAGTCTAAAAATTCGTTTACTAAATTCAAATCAAACAATTATTACACTACTTGTCCGACAGCGTTCGCCTTTAGCCTGTTTATTTAACATTTTCTGGAAAAAGTCTTTTTGATATAATTAAAATAATTTGTTCTGATCAAAACAAAGAAAACAAAAAATAATTTTTAGAAGATATTTTAGTTTAAAATAATTATCCTCTTGATTTTATAAACGAATGTTTTCTTAATTTTAAACAACCAAATTTAAGACAAAATCAAAATAGACCTAATACAAATCTATTTTTACCATGTATTCCTGGCTTATCAAATAAAATTCAACGAATAGTTAATAAATTTAATATTCGCACTATCTTTAAAACACAAAACACTATTAGATCTTAAGTAACAAAAACAAAACCATACAATATAAACAAAAACACAAAAAATGTTATTTATAAGATCCCTTGTGAATGTTATAAATTTTATATAGGTAAAACATCCAGCCAGACCATTAGCTAAAGGCATAAAAGAACATAGAACATACATTAGAAAGACAGAATTCCAGAAATAAAAAATCTGTTAACACGCATTTAATAATAACCACATAATAAACTGGAATGCTTCGCATTTTGGCAATGGAAAGTTTTTCAAAAAATGTAAAATAAAGGAAAGTGCATTTATTTTATTAACTGAAGATAAATGTGTACCATCAATATCTGTTAATTTAAATAATACATGGTTACCTATGCTTGATGCTAGTTATGTGAACAGAAATGTACATCGTTCTCACGGGATTCTAGAAATGCTGAATCTACATTACGAACTTATAAATATGACCTATTTTATATTGTATAATTATTCTCCATTTAAAATCCATTCAATTAACTTGTATCTTGTATTTTTTAATAAAAATATTTTTTTAAAAGTACTTTGCGTCGACGAAAAACTTAACTGGCGCAGTCGTAATCGGATCAGTGCAGTTTTCGTGAAAAGCCACGGCATCGGGACCGATTTTCATAAAAAACGTGGATTTAATCCTTTAGTGCTGATAAAGAACCACCCCGAAGACATCTGGACTTCAGGACCCCCGGCTCGACGCAGGACAAGTGAATGGTGGAGAATCAACCCCGTGAGACAGGCAAAACGGTTGAGTGCCAGTATTTGATTGGTAAGTGCCAAGTATTCCTGTTTTTCACACCCCCTTCCCTGAATAGGAAGATCTCTAGTTAAGTTAGGGTTAGGAATTTACTAATTTAAAAAAGATATAAAATATTACTTAAACAAAATCAATAAATTAATTATTTAAAGAAATAATAATTCTAGTTTTAAAGCAATAAAAAAATATAAATATATAAATAAATATTAAGTTCAATTAAAAGAAAAATTTTATATTTTAATTTTAAAAAAATATATAAATATATTTTATTTTTATTAATATATATATATATATATATATATATATATATATATATATATATATATATATATATATATATATATATATATATATATATATATATTTAACTACCTGTTTTAGTTCAGTTTATGAGTGAGAACGATATTGACCAATTAGTTAGGTGACTTTTTCAAAAGCTTACTTTAAAAAACAAAAAAATGGCTCAAGAACAACAACAACAACCTAATTTAAGTATGTTAAAAATGTATGTTGATATAATCCCTAATTTTGACGGTGATTCAATAATACTGCCAAATTTTGTATCAGCTTGCGATTTTTTATTTGCTACTTATGGTCAAAATAATGACAATGTTTTAAACAATTATTTGTTGCGCGTTATTCAAACAAAATTAATAGGTAGAGCCCAAATATTGGTAGGTTGCCGAACCGAGCTAAATAGTTGGGAACTCATTAAAAACGCACTTCAAAATTGTTTTGGAAATAATCGAAACTTAGAATGTCTTGAACAAGATTTATTAATGGCTAGACCTAATAAGGGTGAAAGTGCCCTAGATTTTGCAAAAAGATTGCAGATTCTACGCAGTAGATTAGCACAAAAATTAACATCTATACCCGTAAACATAATTTCGGCACAAGAAAAAGTTATCCATTTACGTCAATATGAACAAATTACACTAAGAACTTTTATTCGTGGCCTTTCTGGACACCTGCAAAGTATAATACGTTTAAGAAACCCCCAAAATTTAGAAACGGCAATAACCTTAGAAGAGAATTTTCAGTATTCTCAAAATTTGTTTAGACCTTTGCCACAGGCACCGCCTAAAATAAACGCGAATAGCTATAATCAAAATTTTATTCCTAGATCAACACAAAACAATCGACCTAATAATTTAAATTTTTTGGCATATAATAATCAATACCAGAATTCACACCCAAACCAATACCAAAATCAAAATTTATATCAAAATCAAAATTTATACCATAACCAATATCAAAATCAAAATCGATTTACCAGCCAACCAATTCCAATACAACCACGACCCGTTCAACAAAGACGTTTTCCGACAAACAAAGAAGTGTTTGGACCCCCAAAAATGTTTTTAAGCCCACAGGGCAAGTGCCAAACACAAAACCCGAACCAATGTCAACGACTTCAAAAACCCAACTATAAGACAACCACCTTATCAAACAAATAATTATTTTAAACCAACAGGACCGCGTAATTTTGTGTCTCAAGAACTATTTCAAATTGATAACCAATGCGATTCATCACAAATTGCCGAAATGAATCAATACGACGAGGCTGCAGGCCAACCACCCCAAAATAATATACAAATTCAAAATTATAATGAATCTGAAAATAATTACCCGGAAAATGAACAAGTTAATTTTAACCAAAACGAAATATTTTATGATGGGTTTACTGACCCAGACACATATTTAGACAACTATACAAATTTTCAGGATACCACCCCGATCAACAACCCGATATAGCAGAAATGCATACGGAAATTAATGATAGTTTACCCTATATAAAAATAAATAACCCTCCAATAAAACTTTTAATCGATACTGGTTGTACAAAATCAATTTTACGACCAATAATTGAGGAAAAATACTTTCCGGAAAAAATATTTAATCACCCCAGTAAAATAAAAACAGGTACCGGAGAAACACTTGTTAAAAATAAAGCAAATATTCCTGCCTTTTTAGAGCTAAAAGGAAACGATGAAATAACATTTACTCTTTTTGACTTTCATTCATTTTTCGATGGTATTTTGGGCCTTAGCGAATTAAAAAGATATAATTTCGTTATTGACTTAAAAAATCAAACATTGACTAATAACAAAGTATCAATACCCCTAAATTATAATAAAATTGACAACAAAAACTTTACTATCTCAATAGGCGCCCACGAAGCTTCCTTATTACAAATCCCCGTATCAGTTTACAACGGTGATATAATAATCCCAGAACAATTCGTAGAAGATGTTTATTTTCCTGAAACATTGACAAATGCAGAACGAGGCATCGCGAGAACGGAAATTTTTAATAGATCTCACGAACCTGTAACTTTAGAATTCTCAGAACCCATTAAGGTAATCAGCTTCCCGGACTCTAAAAAAGAACACTTTGAAATGTATAATATCGAATCATTTTTACCAGATAACGAACTTAAAAAGAATCCAAACATAATAAAAGTATTACGTACAAATCATCTTAATAACGAAGAATATAATTACGAAATCGTGTATAAAAAAGGAAAAAATAACACTAACGCCGACGCACTCTCTCGTATAGAGATAAACATGACCGAAAATGATTCCATTTTAGGTAATCCCGGTGAAATTAATAACGATATCGAACAATACTTACGTGGAGACGACGAACAACCTGTAACAATCGAAGATTTAGACGATCTCGAACAAATATTTAATTCCAATCAAAATCAGTCTAACACTCCCGAAAATATAGAGCTACCCACGGCACGAGAATTAGACGATAACGAAACAGTTCATTCTGCCGCAGAAAACCCGATACTTAATATTCCGATAACCGAAAACGCAGTAAATTATTACACCAATCAAATAATATTTAATCAAAAACCCTCCGGAAATTACCATATAATTAAAAGCACACCCTTTGAAATCAAAACCAGGAAAACTGTCCGTCTTTCAAAGAATTTCGAAACCGAAATAATTAAATTCTTTAAAGAGTACGTTGACCCAAATAAAACTCATTGTTTACATATACAAAATTCTGAAATCAATCTGTTACCCCAAATTTCTAATATTTTAGCACAAACTTTTAAAAATTATTCTTATCGATTATTAATTTCAAATACTCTTTTAACCGATATACTTGATGAAGGAAGAGGTAAAGAATTACTAAAATACTTCCACGAAAAAACATGTCATCGAGGCATTAACGAAGTATTAATGGACCTTAAAACTCAATATTTTTGGCCCGGTATGAAACGCGATATTATAGAATACATAAATAATTGCGAAACTTGCCAGCAAGCAAAATACGATCGACACCCTCCAAAATAAAATTTGCTCTAACAGCAACCCCTTCACAACCCTTAGATGCAATTCATTTAGATACCTTTCAATATCAAATACAAAATTTTTGACAATTATTGATGTATTTTCTAGATACGGACAAGCTTATATTTTAGAACCCGTTTGCAATGCTGCAACAGTGTTCGACGCACTTCTTACATTTATCACGCATTTTGGCATTCCATTATCAATAACATGTGATAACGGCACTGAATTTAAAACATCACTTTTAATTGATTTTTGTAAACTACATAATATCAATTTACATTTTACCACACCAGGTAACTCTAATAGCAACAGTCCTGTAGAACGCCTACACTCTACATTTTTAGACAATATCAGAGTTTTAAATTTAGAAAGACCAAAAATAAGTATCAAAGAGATAATGAAATATGCAATTATAGGATATAACAGCTCAGTACACAGTGTTACTAAACAACGCCCTTTTGACATCATTAATGGTCGACTTAAAGCCATTGATCCTTTTAAAACCACCGACGAAATGATTCTAAATCAATTTATTAGTGATAGACGCGATAGGTTAAAAGTTTTATATAATAAAATTCACGAAACTAGTCTTACTGCGAAAACACGCGTAATAGAAAAACGCAACGAAAATCGCAAAGACCCACCTACACATACCCCCGGTACATAAGCCTACATTAAAAATAAAAGAGCATCACGCAATAAAGCTAAACAAAAATTTATTAAAACAAAAATTGCGGAAGATTTAGACATGAAAATAAAAACTAAAAAAGGCAAAATTTTACACAAATCACAACTTAAAAGACCACGTACACTCATACCTTTCCACAGGACATCGACACTCAAGACGACCATGACCAACCTCAACCTTCATGCAGTTACGCTACTGATAACAATTAATATGATATCCTGTAAAGATATACAAATAACATCTTTAAAATTCCCATTACTCCCTTTTTATTTAGGAAAAGCCAAAATAATAGAAAGTAAACGTACCTTTATACATTACGTAGAAATATTACCCTTAGTTAATCAATTAAAAAATATAGAAAACTTTTATTTTGCTGTAGAAAAATCGCTTAATAATTCGCCTAATTATACAAATAATTCTTCGCATTTTAACGTATTACCTAACATGCTTTCGCATACAAAATATTTAATTTTAAACGCTAGAATTAAGTTAAATAATATAACCCCTCATAATCGTTCTAAACGTGGATTAATCAATATTATTGGAAAAGCTTCCAAATGGCTTTTCGGAACCTTAGACTACGAAGACGGTGAGAAATACGATAAAGCTATATCAATTTTAAATAACCAATTATCAGCAAATAAAGAAATATCCATTCAAATTTCGCTAACAAAACAACTCATTGACAACTATAATCAAACAATCACTCTCCTTGATAAAAATCAAAAGTTAAAACAAAATCGTATCGAAAATTTTGATGTAAATAATTCCATTAACGACATCGTAGCATTTTTATGGGCAGAAAATACATTAAGTCAAATTATTTTAAATTGCCAAAATTTAATTACTTTTCTTGATAATTTAGAAAATGCCATTATGTTCGCAAAACTAAACACATTGCATAGTACAGTAATTTCGGCTACTGAACTAGACAACGTCTTAACATACTTAAATAAATTATATCAAAAAGAAAAATTAATTTATTTTAAAAATATTATATCTTACTATCAGTTAGCAGGCCTACAAGTTAGTTTTTCAAAAACAAAATAATTTTTGCAATACATTTTCCAATATTCTTAAAAGAGATCTTCGATAATTATCACCTATACCCAATTCCTGTAAACCAGTCAATAATTGTCCCAAAACAACCCTACCTTATACTTGGCACAGATCAATTACAATATGGTAACGAAAATTGTCCTGCTATTGAGCAGACCTACATTTGCCAAAATCACTTGGAACCATCAGCGAACACTTGCATTGGAACCCTCATTAAAGAAGCCGAAAACCAAGATTGCCACGCCCTCAAAGTTCAAGTCCAGACCACTATCGTCAAATCAATCAATAATCAATACGTATTAGCTATACCAGGGATAAATCCACTGAAAATCCACAAAAACTGCCAATCAAACAACTACGAAATAATCACTGATCCAAGCATCATTGAAATACCGCCAAATTGCCAGATCAATATTTTAGATCACCAATTTATAAATAAAGAAGAAATAATTATGGGGACGCCGCTGACGCTACCAGAAATTAAAATTGGGCATTTCAATAGAATCTATTTAAAAGAAGATCCAATCAATCTAAATTCGATCGATTTGGAAACTATTCATAAATTACAAGAAAAGGCTACACTTTTGAAAAATCCAACCCAAAAGCAAATTCACCCAGTTGGATGGAGTTTCATAAGTACCATTTGTACAATCGCAACCCTTATTGTACTATTTTTGATTGGATGGAAAATTCATCAAAGAAGAAAGAAAATTTTGGAAAAAAGAAAAGGCCCTAGCACGCAACCACCCGAAAACCAGCCATCTACCCTGCTGTTTTCGTCTTAAGGAGCGAGGAGTTATGTGAACAGAAATGTACATCGTTCTCACGGGATTCTAGAAATGCTGAATCTACATTACGAACTTATAAATATGACCTATTTTATATTGTATAATTATTCTCCATTTAAAATCCATTCAATTAACTTGTATCTTGTATTTTTTAATAAAAATAAAAAATTTTTAAAAAGTACTTTGCGTCGACGAAAAACATAACTTGCTTAAGTAAATTCAGGTAAACCTAAAATCAATTAACACATCCAGTCATTTTTTTTGTCTTTTTGATTACTATACATATACCAGGCAAATAACCTTATGTCATTTTTGACAAAACGTTATAAAAGCTATAAGAATTTCCTAAGTTTTTAGAGCGAAAATTTCTTATTTTAGTTAGTAACGAAAATTATTTTTTTTGATTTTTTGTTTTTTTTTTTCTCTTTTGTTGCAGGCGATGTGCAATTCATATGGGTCAATAGGGCTGAACAGGGTCAGATCGTTATAACTCGGGACCTAGACCGAAGAGGTCCCATTTTCCAAAAAGTAGTAATGTGAGTATCCCAAAGAAAACAAACTGAAATTTTCTGAAAGAATAACTTTTTAATGGTCTAACTTATGAATTAAAAAAAAATGGTTCATTTATGCGGGTTTTTTGGCTATTTTCTGCGAAAATCGCACCGAATAGGTTTTATAAAACAATATTTTTTTTGTTCTTTAATTCTTTACCAAATTCTTATTGACACTATCGCGTTTAAATTACAATTAAATTAAATATTCTAACTCTAAAAGAATAAATTACTATTTTTTATATGTTTTTCCAAAAAACAGAGAAAAGATAACTTTCGTACAGATTTTACTGTTTTATATTTTATGTACCGCTATTTAAAACATAGCACTTTTAATTTGCTGTTAAATTTAGGGTACTAAAAAATATATGAAGTAGCAACGTTCTCCAAGCAGCCGTTTATACGTTCGAGACTAAAGGTGTGGTTCCTTCCACGCGGCCGTCGCATGCGACTAACGCAATGCGACTAACGCACTCGCAACTCGCGAGAGCAAAATTATTAGTGAAAGGGAATAATCTTTGGTAAGAGTCGTGATGGATGATCTAGCAATATATTTATTATTAGAAGAAGGAGGAAGGGGATGACGAAATACTATTACAATTAGCCAATCTGAAACATAGCAATACCTCTATAAATCCAATATTTCAGCAAAGAAGCAATGAGGGTTGTTATACTACATTAATAAATCGACATCTGACACAGGATGAAGTAAAATTTAGAAAATATTTTAGAGTGAATAAAGCAGAGTTTAGTTTTATTCTTGACTTAATAAAAGACGATATAAAGTCCGAGCCAGACAACAGAGTTGAATATCCAATAACCTCAGAGGAAAAATTAGCCATTGTATTAAGGTAAATCTGTACAGGGTGAACCAAATTCGAGTCTCATCATTAGGATCTCGGAAACTTAAAGAGATACGGGTCGGTTAAATGAAGGCAAAGTTGCGCAATATGATGCTAATCAAAATTCCACCTTAGAACTTTAAAATTTTGGAATACTTACTTTTGGAAAAAACCGATTATTCGCAATTTCGTTTTTATTTTTTTATGACTTTATTTGAATCGATGTAACAAAATAACTTTTACATTTCCATTGCTGCTTTTCATGTTCTACAAGATAGTGTTATTAGATTTATACACCGACGATTCGTCTTTGAGCTGTCATCATCAACTGTTGTTTTTTAAATACGGCCCTGGATTTTTTAATTATGTATTTTAGGAGCTATTAAGTTTCCAAAACCAATAATGTATTGCACTTATTCGAAAAATTTATATTAATGGCAATTTTTATAACAAACCATGTTAGAGAGAGTCAGACAATATATTTTTGGCAGGATCTTGGGAAAACATTAAACTGATTTTTTTGAATAAGTGCGAAACATCATTGGATTTGGGATCTTAAAAGCTCTTAAAATACGTAATAGAAAATCCAGGATCTCATTTAAAAAATAAAGTTTCAATTTTTAACAATTAAAAAAACACCGGATATTCCACACAAAACAACACAAACAAAATATCAGTCGCAGACACGACTGCGTCTACACTGCTTCTTCAGCAGTTCAGTCGCATCAATTGCAGTCGTTGACAGCGGACGCATACGACGGCCGCTTGGAAGAAACCGGGCAGATTTAAAAACATTAGTAGGAGTGCTTTGCCGCTAACGTAGTGCGTTGGCCGCATGCGGCGGCCGCGTGGAAGGAAACATACCTTTAGTCGTAAATGTAAATTCCGCTTTATTAAAGTATCATATTCTTCCATTAACTAGTATGGCTAAAACTAACGAGTATATTAGGTGTATATATTTTTGGCGAATGCGCAAGCTGACTAACCAACATTTTTTATACAACCAAGTCACACAATTAAATGTTACACTCCTCTATTATTGTATGCCACACCTAATGCTATGTCAGTTTAGGCAATTTATATTTGTATACATATTTTAAATACCAAGTAAATATACTCTAACTACACCGAGTACGTCACGCTAAAAATTTTTTTGGGGTACTAAATATTAGTTGACAACTTTTTAAAAATTTTGGTGTATTCAGAACAATTCAAAGAATTTAATTCCGTTAAAAATTTAACTTGAAGTTAGTTTTGCAAAAAGTTAGACAATTTTTAATTAACAAAATTATTTTGAACTTTCGTCCTAATTGTACATAAAAAAATGTTTAAGCAATTGTCGGATAAATTTTTTACGTAATGGAGCCCTTCTTATATACATACCTAACAAGATCACGTTTTAAAAAATGTAATGCTTTGTTTATAATAATTTTATTAAACTTTGACAAAAAATGAAAAATCAGAGTAATATTATTAAAGTTATAAAATTATTATAAACAAAGCAATAATTTTTTAAAACATTTGATTTCGTGATCTTGTTAGGTACGTATATAAGAAGGGCTACACGACGCGAAAAATTTATACGACAATAATTCAAATATTTTTTTAATGTACAATGAAGACAAAAGTTCGAAACAATTTTGTCAATTAACAATTGTCTAACTTTTTGAAAAATTAACTTTAAGGAAAATTTTTAACGGAAATAAATTCTTTGAAGTGTTTTAAATACACCATAATTAAAAAAAAAATTAATTAATATTTAATACCTTAAAAAATTATATAGCGTGACGTACTCGGTTTAGACACCGAGCGCGCAACCAAAAAGGTCGCGCGGAGGTCCCTTCTCGGCGTTAAATTAAAATTATAAGTTATAAAGATAGAACACTGGGAATTTTTTCTCAAAGATTTCCTCCTCTTTAAGATTCTTGTTTGCAATTTCCGCTATTTCTTATGGTTTTTGAGTTATCATCAAAATTCAAAAGTTTTTTTGTTAATAACAATTGCAATTTGTATTGGCAAAAAAATCCTAGAAACGTCTTTTTCAGATTTCAGATTCCGCAAATGAGCTATCGCTCATATTTTTCGAAGCCTTATAACTATTTTTTGCAGGACACACTTCTCGACTAAACTATACAGGCAGGGGCATCCTACTAGGTATATAGTAATGGACCGGACGAATTTGCGATTACCCTCTAAGCACTGCAGCCGAGGTTCGCGCGACCAGCCAGCGCGCTTTCGTTTAATCCTTAGTGACTTTGTAACCACTGACGGGTTGGGATGTACTGTCGTATTTCATGTTTTTCATAATTATTTACGCATGTAGGAGATAAAATTCGCTATTGCTTATCAGAGTTTTTTTGAATCAAAACAATAACAAAAAAATAATGTTTCGATTCTAAGGAAAGAAAACATGTTATTCTAAAAAACCCCAACTAAAAACGAAAAAAATAATTCTACATAAAAAAACTAGGTAAAAACAAAAAAAAATCTAAATAAATTAATTAATGAAGCAAGTATTTAAACAATCCACCGCCTTCCGCTAAACAATGTCCTAAGCGATCATAGAAACTTCTTCGAACATTGTTTAACATTACAGGTGTAATTGTTTGAAAAACATAGCGAATTTTTACACACAATTCATCAAGATTCATAGCGCGATCATCCCGAAAACCATAAATTTTGGATTTTGTATAAACCCAAAGAAAATAATCATTAGGAGCCAGATTAGGAGAGCAAGCGGGCCACGGTATTGTAGCTCTCAATCCAGCAATAAAACGGTTTGGAAAAGTATTATTTAAATAATCCAAAACCAAACATGTACTATGTGCTAGACAGCCCTCTTGTTGAAACCACACTTCATTAAATCGAGTATCTGCCAATCGTCTAATTTCTGGAACTATTTGTGTTGCAAAAGATCCAAATATTTTTGACCAGTTAAGTTACCATCAATGAAGAATGGCCCAATAACATGTTCCCCATAAATACCGCTCCAGACATTTACCTTTTGAGGACGCTGAGTTCTAAGATCAAAATATCTATGTAAATTTTCCTGAGACCAATAACGGGTGTGAGTGGGATTATGCCTACCATGGAGTGGAAATGTGGACTCATCAGTAAAGACAATGTTTCGAATAAAATCTTTATTTTCATTTGCCTTACTCATCATGTTTTCACAAAACTCCATTCTCCTGATATTGTCCTCAGGATAAATTTCTTGGGTTTTTTAAACTTTGTATGAACGATACTTATTTTTTTTAACATTCTCCTCACCGGTTCTGTACTTAAATCAACCTCATCCGCAAGCGCACGTGTTGACAAAGTTGGATTTTCAATAATTTATGCCAACAAATTAATTTCTTTCGCTTCCCGTTCCTCATTAACTTCTTGGACGTTTTGTATTTTATGGTTTCTGGGAGAAACGCACACGTATTTTTTGAAATTATTTATAATTCTTGAAAAGTAATTGCAGGGTGTGGCCTATTAGGATAATTCTCAGCAAATATATTTTTTACCCGCTGTAAAGAATTACCCCCATAATACCACTGAACAATCTTAACTTTTTCCTCAATTTGATAAATATCCATTTTAGGTTTTAAATGTTAAGGGTTTTTTAAAAACACACGTGTTCTTACCTTAAATTCGCCCGGCGAAATAATTTTTATACATTTATAATTTCCAACAAACTGA
Source organism: Listronotus oregonensis (assembly GCA_019359885.1). NCBI lineage: Eukaryota > Metazoa > Arthropoda > Insecta > Coleoptera > Curculionidae > Listronotus > Listronotus oregonensis. Next base: position 143,729 of record JAHBCN010000664.1, read on the forward strand.
AAATTGTGTTACTTTATTGTTTCTTACTGAACAAAAAAGAATGCATACACAAATAGCGGACGATTGCAAATTCGTCCGGTCCATTGCTATATACCTAGTAGGGTGCCCCTGTCTGTATTGGCCCAAGCAGTAATGTGTTGTACAAGTTATGAAATTGCGCTACGCGCTATTAATATCTAAAGAAAATGGGCTCTTATAATAAAATTTTATGTTAAGTTAAATATAAAATCAGTAGTTAAATTACAATTAATTGTTGATAACTCAATGGCTCTCATCACTGTTTAAGATCCGGCAGCTTGAATCTGCAGGTATCTGTTTTTTAATAAAAATTAATTTTCATAAATGATACATGATAGTCAAATAGATTACAGCAGAGTTGCCTGGCAAAATTAAGTCGCAACTACGTTAAGTTATTAATGGTTGATCCAGGAGCATATAAAGCGTAAGCTTATATTTTTCTGCACTTTTTAAGGTAGAAAAATAAAACTTGGTAATATCATGTAATTTCAAATTTGACAGTTTTTGAAAAGTCACGTGCCTTTCGGTGACTTAACGGCCTTAACTTTTGATTTTTAAGTAGGAGACCCTGCATATTTTTGCATTTTTGAAAATATTCTGTGTCCAACAGTATATTTTGTTAAATTTTGAGAGCTTTAATTTTTTTTTCAATCTAGGTAGTCATGATGGGCCAAAAATTATTATTGAAATGTCAGTTATTTTAAAAAAATAAAAAAACACCTTGTAAATGCTTTACGCGTAATTAAATCGCAATATAAAATTTTAAAATGGGAATACTTCATTTTTTCAAATGGAAGGATATCAGTTGACTTTATCAGTAAAAATGTTTAGTGTAGAAAAAACATTGACAAAAATAGCTTTTATTTGGTATTGTATAATTTTTTTTCAAAGCTATCAAAATTTGACAAATCTGGTACCATTAGACGCAGAATGTTCCCAGGAATTCATAAACAGGGTATCTCATTAAAAAAATTAAAATAAAGGCCGTTTTTCGTAAAACCGAAAGTTACAGTAAGTCACGCGACTTGTCACGAAACCTCAAATGACTTTTTCGACGTTATACAGGTTGGTCCTTAAGTACTTTCCGATATTAAAGGGGGTCATTCTATAAACCATTTTAAGGAAAAAAGTTTTGGTATTAATTTTTTTTCTGTTGTTTCTGTACCTAATATTCTGTGTTACCAAAGTTAATACCATTTATTTGTATTGTATTGTATGGTAATTAGTTTTTTTTACAGTGAACGCAAAGAAAAAATCCTTCCTACATTTTATTTGTTTTGTATTCTTAATTACTCTAAATAAACGCAGATGATTTTATTTTTTTCCTTAAAAACGGCTTATTGTATCAAAAAAAAAACCAAGATACCTTTTTTTGTATTTTAAGTTGGCACATAAAAAAAGTGAATACAATTTGAAAAAGTCAGTGGCGTACCATCGATTCCGTAAAAAACCTTGGCCGACTTCTATTATCTACGCCACTGCTGAGTACCACAAATTTTTAATATCTGCAAAATATGGAGTTTAAGGAGCTGTTATTATGTACCAAGTTTGAATAAATTGGGTTAAGGTGTTGGTGATAAATAAAAAAAAATACTTGTTTTGCGAATTATTTTAACACCATGTATCTTGCAAACGAAGCGTTTGCGGACCTATAATCATAAAAACTTTTTTTCTTAGAATTGTTTATAGAATGACCTCCTTCAATATTGGAACGTACTTAAGGACCACCCTGTATAATATCTTCGTTTTTTTTTTCAAGAGCAGAAAAAAAGAAAGCCATGCTCCCGAATCACCCGGTATATTTAATTAAAGATAGTTGCGGCTAAATTTTGGCAGGCAACCCTGCTGTAATCTAGTTGTCATGAAAATTAAGTTTTATTTAAAAACAGATACCTGCAGATTTAAGCAGCCGGATCTCGTATTACCAGTCGATTAAGTTTTTTAATTCTTTTAATCTTTATTTATTTATTTATTTATTTATTTTTTAAAAGTAAAACACTGCTATTTTATTTGCAATTTTTTATTCATTTAAAAATACAAAAACAAAAAACAATTATTTAGGCGCAGATTGTATTTCTTACTTTTTTGGCGACCGGTGAAATTTACACAAATTTTATTAAAGGACTACAAAAAAAGCAATTTTTATCATTGCACCAAAACTTTAAACCTACAGGGTGCGCCTCTAGAGCTAGGTATAATTTGTGTCTTGCTAATTTGAAAAATAATGGTTTGCTAAGTATTAACTGTATAAAAAGAGTATATAATATTAAAGATTTTACATTTTTCCTTTATATCTATAAGGTAAAATAAAAATACAGAGTAAGCCAAAAAATCATATTCTAAATCCTAAATAATAATTTTATTACACTGTATTTTATACAGAGTATCCTAAAGAACAGCAAAGAACAATTATGTTGCACCTACAGTGCAGTAATTATTAGGAATATGACCCCACGTATCTAATATCTTATGGTATCTTGGTTATGCAAGATTTAAAAACAATATACATTATCTGCCAAGAGATTTATTAAATGTTATTGCTGATGCAGCAAATAGAAAGCGGCAAGCGTAGGTTAGTAGATCTGTAATTAAAGTGGTTTTTTAAGCTATACTTGAAAGATCGATCACTTTTGGAATACTCTGTATATGCTATTGTAAAAATATGAGTGCGCTAAATGTAATGAAATTATTTACTTACTTAAAAGTACTTTGTAATTAATTGTTTTTTACATTTTATTTATTTTTTATTTTTAAATCGAATTGTTTTATAACCGTAACGCATCCTTAAAAATAGCTATAATTTAATTTTTCTATATTATATTTGTGGTACCTTGTATAATCTGCAGTTAAAAGATTACTTAAAATGCCTACTTGTGTACAGGGTCTTTGATTATATTTACGTGGCTTCTGGAGCCTTTATTTTTGAAGACAGAGAAAAATGTTTTATATAAAAATTGTAGGATTTTTTCCATATTATCTTTTGAAATTATCAGTAAAAAAATATCGCAATAAAAAATGGAAAAATATAGGCAACTTTAACTTTTTAAATGGAACACCCTGTATATTATGCGCTACAATAAAAGATATTTTTTTCTGATTTCAAATATATATACATTGATGATATTTGGATATACCATTTTTGAGATATTTAAGCTTAAAATATAAATAAATTTAAAAAAAAACCTTATTGGTATCAAGAAAGCTATGAAAACAATAAAATTGTTTTAATAAATTTGACGTATTGGTATATGGTAAAAAGTTGAAATTTATCATTTTAACTATTAAAAGTAGTTTGTATTGCTTTTTTGTCGATGGGCTATTCAGAAAAACAAAAAATCGCTATTATGCGTGTTTTTTATGGTAACAATAATAATGTGACGACAGTGCAAAGGGAATTTTACTTATTATATTCTTAACAACGGGTACCATCTATAGATACTATTAAATACATAGTAAGAAAGTTTATTAAACGAAAAAGCTATAAAATGAAGAAAAGGACTGCAGCACGAAATGAAAACAAAGTTTTGGATATCCTCGTTTTTTCAGGATAATTATTTAACTTTTTCTATTGGACAAGCACTAACTAGTTTTAATAATTTTAGAAAATCCTGAAATATCAATCTGGGATGTGGCATCTGAACTTAATAAAACAGATTATAAAATTTATTTGACCCTAAAATTTTAGAAATTTTATCCTTATAAATTTATGTCCGTTCAGAATCTTCCGAAACAAAACGTGCAGGACCGACCTAAGTATGCATTGGAAATAGCTAGATTTATGCAGCAGGATCCAAAGTTTTTAAATAAAATTCTATTTATCGACAAGTCTTCCCTCACTTTAGCAGGAATGTTTAATCACAAAAATAAACATTATTATTTCAGAGAAAACCCTCACCTAATTCAGCAACATAAAAATTTTATTGTTTTCATGGCTTTCTTGATACTAATATGGCTTTTTTGTAATTTATTAATAATTTAACCTAAAATATCTTAAAAATGGTTTATCCAAATATCATCAATGTATATATATTTGAAATCAGAAAAAAAAGATCTTTCGTTGTAGCGCATAATATACAGGGTGTTTCATTTAAAAAAGTTGAAGTTGCCTATATTTTTCCATTTTTTTATTGCGATATTTTTTTACTGATAATTTTAAAAGATAATATGGAAAAAATCCTACAATTCTTATATAAAACATTTTTTTCTGTCTTCAAAAATAAAGGCATCAGAAGCCACGTAAATATAATTAAAGACCCTGTACAGTTATTTTGGCTTAATTTCCTTAGAGTAATATTAAAAATTACTTATTTAGGATACCTATTAATATTTTTCATATGGCGTTAAACAATTGGTTTTCTAATTTACACACTGCCGGATTAACCACGTAGCGTTGGGTCCAGTAGGATCTTTTGGAACATGCGCTAGAGTTGCTGGTTATCGGCAACTCCTTTGGCTAGCGTATGGAACGGGATCCGAAGCTAAGATGAACACAAGGCTTAACTCAAGGTGTTAGCATACCGTGCTGAGGAGTGAATGACATCCTGTGCCTTAAACAGGTGTCTCCAACGGTGCCTCTGAAATACGAGGCGACCTCTCAGAGTATCTAGCCTCTGCCGTGGTGGACTACTACTTCCCTAGCTCCAAACAGAAAGCGGACAGAGCCGCTTTCATAGGAAAAAAGTGACAAAAGTGCGCTGACCGAAACGAATAAATTCATTTCGAGAGGTGCCACTCAAGGTCACAAGCAGACAAAGGTGCGCCGACCGAAACGGGTGAATCCGTTTCGAAAGGTGCCCCTGAATTCACCGGCGTCTGTTTCACGGGGAAGGACTAATCCATCCCGAACACACAGGTGCTTAGGAAGGGATCCCTGAATCCAAACAAAATCTGGACAGAACCGCCTTTATAGGGAAAAGGGTTCCCTGGCTTTAAACAGAAAGAGCATTTGACCGTTTTTATAGGGTAAGACCGGAGATGCGGCCTCAGAAGGAACATCTGAAACTGGTAGCTACCCACGTCACTAGACCGGGAGAGGAGGACATGACGGATCTGATCGTCTGCTCGTCATACTCTCCAGGAGACAGGGAGACCAGAACACATCAGATGTAAGAACTAGCTCCCAATCTGAAATCGGATTCATTAGAAATCTGATCCTATTGGCAGAAATATAAAAAGGTGTGCGAGCGAGCGGTCGCAGTGAAGGGCGTAAAAAGTCCACTCACTTTAAACTTAACCTAACCTAACCTAACCCTAAGAGTAGCAATTGCTACGGGCCCTGCGCGAAAATGGGCCCCGCCTACTTAAACCCACACATCTCTGCCTGAGCGTAATTTTTTGAGTGAAACTTATTAAGATGTGGTATATTGGATCTACTAGATGACACAAAAACGTGAAACGTTATAACTTTTGCTACTAAAACAATCCACGTCAGATAATCGGTAACCGACTATTTCCTTGGGGAAAATGAAACACCGAATTTCATACGGTAAACGCACGAGTTGTACAAAAAGTTGCTTGTATAAACGTGTAAAATTTCATTCATCTTGATAATCAGCTTTACAAAAAGTCCTACGTATGCAAGCACTCTTACCCGACAGTTAGTGTGGATGTGTAGCAGAATTGAAATGGCTTGATTTAAAGTGTTAAAATTATCTATTTATTTCTAAGATTAACAGTCTACATTGTTTTAGTATAATTTAGTAACCCTATATACCAAAAACTTATTTTCTAGAATATAAGTATATAGAAGTTATAGAAGTTATGACTAAAAAAAAATATTTTATTACTTTAAGAGGAATTTCCTTCAATAAAATTTTTTTTTTAATAACAATTGTTTCGTAAATTCCCTGACCAATGAAAGTAAGAATCCCATTTTAAACCAAATTTTGCATAAAGATCATACAATGCATAAAATAAACTATTTCCAGAACCAAAGAAGTTTAGATACCAAGGCGCGAAAGTCTCACGCTTTTTTTTTTTTTAACTAATGTTAGGGATCCTACCCCTTATCGGTACAATGGATACCCGACTAATGGATATATGGCGGCAGTGCCGGATTAAGCACGTAGCAAAAGTAGCAATTGCTACGGGTCTCGCGTATCCAAGTCCGCCCACCTCCGCCTGAGCGAACACCATTTATAAAATATAATATTAGCTATTCCTAAAAATATGATATACCTTGTAATAAATATAGATTTTAAAATATGTACTTAAAAACATTAACATTTTTGTGGTATCGTCAGTTTAACTTTGTAAGTTTCTTATCAAAGTTATTTCAAATTGCGAGGGCGATCTTTGATGGCTTTTGTAATTGTCAGCGCCCAAACACTAATTAAATTGTAATCTATAAATAGCAAATAATCATATTATTATTTTTTTTACTACTTTATACTTAAGAAACCACAGCAGATCAAGGATTCCTTGATAGAATTTGCTACGGGTCCCGCGCTTCCTTAATCCGGCACTGAATTAACCCTGTTTTTTATTTTGCCTAATAGCACTTTATAAGTTAAATAAGTTAATATACACGGCAAATATAAAAAGTTTTAGTATTATTTGCTATTTAAATGCAGTAAATACATAGCAAACCATTATTTTTTAAATTAGCAAGACACAAATTATACCTAGCTCTAGTGCAGTCTTTCTCAAAGTGGGCGATATGAATATAAACTAAAAATATATTAAATATTTATTATTTATAATGCGTTCGCAATGCTATTCATATCTTAAGTTATTTAATAATAGGTAGGTATAAAACACTGAAAAATATTCGTGTTGTTCAGTGTCGCAGGTGAGGTCCCCTCCTCAGAAGACACATATTAAAATAGGTATCTATGGTTGCAGCTAAGCTGAGCACTTGTCGAATGCGGGATTTTTTTGTACCTAATCTAGTAAAAATAAAGAAAAACTAAAATTGAAATTAGAAGGTTCAATTATAGTTCACGTTTGGCGCGAACAAATTTTGTACGATTTATTTGTGCAATCCTGTATTATAGTCCGTCAAGGTTCATGCGGTCCGTTTTTGCGGAGTGCAGGTGCGGGAAGGGACAAATCCCAAATATACAGCCGCGGCTCGCGACCGATCGACGACTGCTACCCCGATACTCTTAATACTGTATTATTATTGCTCAATGTTGATTATTGTAAACTTTAAATAAAAGATACTCTTAATATTGTAAAGTTGTATTATTATTGCTTTCCAGAGTAAGAAAAGTCAGGTTTAGAATAAAGGTTTAATTAAACGCCAGGCGGGACTAATATGTTATTAAGATTTTTAAGGTGAAAAAAAAGTGGAGGGCGCTACAAAAAAACTTATTTTTAAAGTGGGCGTTAGACGAAATAAGTTTGGGAACCTCTGCTCTAGTGTAGGTTTCGAGTTTTGGTGCAATGATAAAAATTGCTTCTTTTGAGGTCATTTATAAAATATAATAATTCAAATTAAAAACGTGTTAAAAAGGTCTCTTGAGACCATCTCTTTGAGACATCTGCTATCACTACATAACAGTTATTTAATTAAATTATAAAAATAAACGTTAATGGGATATTATTGCATACATTTAAAAAAACCATTATTTTATAACCACAGCAGTTAACTATTTCAAACTATAGCAATAAAACTTTTTATTTAAAACATTCATTTTGGATTTCCGTAACCAATTTAGTAAAGCCGTTAGTAAAAAGTGACATGAAGCAAAAATAAAAATAAAGTGTACAACTAAACTGAACGGGTCAAATTTGTTTGGCCGAATCCTCTTAGGATGCGACACATTAACAAACATGCAGTTTTAATCAAAATGTTTGAAAGTTTATTGGATAGCCAAAAAAACTTTTTAAAAAGACCGTTTAATTTGTTTTAAAACTTGCCTCTTGTTTGTCGAAACAAATTATTTTCTTTGACTGAAAATTAGGTTGTGATATTTAAATATAATAAATTAATTAAAACAATATTTTAAATTTTTTTTTAGTTAGGTATATATATATATATATATATATATATATATATATATATATATATATATATATATATATATATATATATATATATATATATATATATATATATATATATATTTGAAGCTAATTTCAGAAAAAAAAAAACAAATCTCTTATATTAGTACTAAAGTGTGTGCCTTTTATACGAAGTAAGTTACTTATACCTAGATTTGCTTTTGAGGTGCTAATTCATTTTAAGTAACTTAGGTATACCTAGATTGAGATGCCAAAGAGTGACCGCAAAAATCGCTCAAAAACTGTCTGTTTTTTCACAATTCACAGAGAGGTGAGAAAAAGACATACAAGTATATATTATATACTTATTGCTCGTCGCAAAAAATTAGGATGAGCATTGCTTTTCGTTTTTTGCAATTTTTTAAAAATCACCCCTAGAGGTTGGAAAGTCGCCAAATCTAAAGAATTGCGTGGTATTAAAAGTTATTCTCACTGCGATTTTTGTTTTGAATGGACCTAGGAAAAATGAAATAATACACCCCCTTTCCTAAGTAGGTTTTAAACCAACCTCCATGGATTATGTGGGGGCGTAATCATCCCCTAAAATATATTAAATCATATGTAACTTTAAAAATTGCAAAAAAAAATCATATTTTTCAGGACATGGCTAATAAGAAAAAATGTATATCAATCACCCTTTTCTTAAGGTGAAACCACCCTTATCAATAGGAAAAATTGAATGAAATTCCAGATTTTTCATAAAAAAGTCATAGCTTCGTATTTTTTGATCCAAGTATATAAATATGTACCTAGATTTTTCGAGTTTACTTTTAACCAAAACCACTCTTTCAAGGGGGTATATTCACTCCCTAAAATGTAGAAAATCATATTCAACTTAAAATGGATGATTTAGAATATCTCAAATATGATATTAATTAACATAAAACCACCGTTTAGAGTGAGTTTTGATAATAAACCAGCCCTAAAATAAAGGGTAAAGACACCCTTATTATCCGTAAAGTAGTGTTACAATAATTTTGTATTAGACATGTATTAAAACACATGAATATATTTTTCCGGTTTATAAAGTTGCAAATGATTCTATATATTTTGGGGGATGAATTTACCCCCTTGGAGGGGTAGCTTTGATCAGAAATGAACTCGAATAATCTAAGAAGGCCTGTTTTATACACTTTGGATGAAAAATATGATAAAAAATATTATGACAAAACACTTTTTTCATAAGCTTACATTTTATTTAATGTTCCTTATAATAAGGCTGTCATTGCCCTTAATTTAAGGGGGGGCTAACCAAAACTCACTCTGAACGTTGGTTTTATGATAATATCATATCTGAGATATCATAAAACATCTAAATATATTTTTTACAATTTTAAGTTGTATGTGATTTTATTTATTTTAGGGGTTGAATATACCCCCTTGCAGGGGTGGATTGGTTAAAAGTGAACTCAAAAAATATAGGTACATCTGCTTTATATACTTGGATCAAAAAAATACGAAGCTAAGACTTTTTTTTTAAAGCCAGTTTTTCATTTATTTTTTCCTAATGATAAGAGTGAAGAAGACCCTTATAAGGGTGGTTGATTATCATATACATTTATTTCTTATTAGACATGTCCTAAAAAGTTTGATTTTTTTGCAATTTTTAAAGTTGCATATGATTTTATATATTTTAGGAAATGATTACACCCCCACATAGTCCACTGGGGTTGGTTTACAACCTTCTTAGAAATGGAGATGTATTATTTTATTTTTTCAAGGTCTATTCGAAACAAAAATTGCACTGGGAGTAACTTTTAATACCACGCAATTCTTTAGATTTGGCGACTTTTCAACCCTTAAATAGAGGTGATTTTTGAAAATTTGCAAAAAATGAAAAACAATGCTCATCTTAATTTTTTTCGACTAGTAATTTTCCTCTCCTCTCAGTAAATTGTAAAAAAATAGACAGTTTTTGCGGTCACTCCCTTTGTTGACAGTCAGTTTTTACTTGCATACATACAAGTAAAAAAATATGCAGTACGCACATCCAATATAATAATTTTGTGTGTGGTTTAATATTGTCAGGTCAATATCTTACGGACTATAACCAGTGACAAAGTAAAATTATGAAACCCTTATTAAAGTGTGTAACTTTACGGCCGACTTTGACTACATTATATGGGCTCTTCGGGCTTATTTGCTGTGGTCTGGTGGTAATTCAATAAACAGGCCACCCTGTACCTCATAATAACGTATACAAAATAATTCATTAATAGTCCTCATTAATGCATGTTTCTTTATTAATAATATATTATTTTATAGGCAACTAAACACACACAAATATTAAACCTATTAAAACCCCCGTCAAGTTAGATACCTAAAACCGAAATATATCCTAAAAATAATTCATGAAAAATTAGTAACAGTTGTAACTTTGTTGTTGTAACTACCTCGGGCATTAATTTGCGGTAAATGATCTCAAACCTTTAGGCGCTCGTTCGTTAAATGGTTAGTCCAATCATTATAGCAAAAAAGGTCATTTTTGTAATTAATGTTAAAAGATATCTGACGGCGACATGATTTCCGAAATAACCTGTAGATTGCTTAAATCAAAAATCCAACCAATTTTTTTTAGGTAATTTTTTTAAACAATAGTTATCAAAAAAATAGGCCGTTTTTTTTAATATAACAAAAATTACTGCCTATATCATTTTACAAAAACCTAGAAAATGATTTTTAAAAAATCCCGATCCGACCATTTTTCACCGAGAAAAGATGGCAAAACGCTTAAAACAGACCTTTTTTCAAAAATACCTATGTCCGTTAATTTTCAATATTAAGGGCTGATTTTTTGGGAAATGATAATCAATAACATATACTTTGAGCTGCTAAAAGATGAAAATTGTCGCATCAATAGTTTTTATTCAATCGCACTATAAACAAATTGGGCCCTTATTTTGGCAAGTGCCGTGAATATTAGGCAAATGGTCCAATTTGAATTTTTAAAACGGCTTTTTAAAGCTGAGGTTAAAAGCTACAAATTGTATATCTCACATTTTTATATAAGTTTAAAAATATCGTTAAAAATGCTTGTGAACCTAGCGCGTCGACCGAAAATTCGCGACCGAGACGTACTGAGTCGACCGTGGAGAGGGCACCCAGCAGCGAAGGAGAAGCAAGAGTACGTCTCGGTCGCGAATTTTCGCTTGAGCGTTTTTAACAATGCTCTCCAAACTTATATGAAAATGTAAGATACACAATTTGTGGCTTTTATTCTCAACTTTAAAAGGCCGTTTTAAAAATTTAAATCGGACCATTTGCCTAATATTTACGGCACTTGCATGATAAGGGCCTAATTTGTTGATGGTGCGATTGAATAAAAACTATAAATGCGACAATTTTCGTCTTTCGGCAGCTTAAAGTATATGTTATTGATTATCATTTTCAAAAAATCAGCTCTTAATATTGAAAATTGACGGAGATACGAATTTTTGAAAACAGGTCTATTTTAAGCGTTTTTCCAGCTTTTCTCGGTGAAAATGGTCGGATTGGAATTTTTTAAAAAGCATTTTGTAGGTTTTTCAATTCTCTACCAATAGTCTTTTATGAGTAAAGTAATATAGCCAGTACTTTTTGTTATATTAAAAAAAAAAAACGAAAAAAGGCCTCCTTTTAATAATTATTGTTTAAAAAAATTACCTGAAAAAAAAATTGGATTTTTAATTTTAGTAATCTCTCTACAGGTTATTCCGAAAGTCATAGCGCAGTCAGATTTCTATTAACATTAATTACAAAAAATACCTATAATGATTAAACTAGGTGTCAATCATTACCCGTCCTTATTAATCCCTTGTTTGTGAAATAGCTATATTTAGTTATTATATGAGTACCATAGTTTTGTTTTAAATTACAAACCTTAATTACCAATGATAGTATATTTCAAGACATAAGAAAATGACTAGACATAACGATTATCTCCGACTGCAATAAAAATCCTCGAAAGTGATCCTTTATGGCCATGCCAATAGAGTTCAGGTCCGCACATTACCCTATACGTTTTGATATAACCTGGGGCAAATACGGCACCATGAATACTTATATATTATTCTATAGAAATACGACCCTGTACGGTCGGGTGTGATAATTAGGTCAACCTACCCTAATAGTACCATGCTAATTTCGAGAGTTTTTACTGCACTCAGAAGCAGTCGAGACTTTTAGTCATTTTCTTATATCTTGAAAAATACTATACTATTAAAAATAATATTATTTTAAGTCCCAAGCAGTTAGAGCTTAATTTTTAATAGGTACATAGAATAATAAGGTATCAAATAGTTCGCACTATAATATGACATCACGGTCAATTTTTGTAATACTGCGTGTTTCCCATTCCTGATATTTGTCAAATTTTTAATACTTTATTTTTAGCCCAATAAAGAACAAAACATTATCCCCTTTTTATTTTTATGCTAGTTCTCTATCTTTAAAACTCACCCACTGTGTGTTTGTTGTAGCAGCACTACTATAATTTAATTTTCTAAAATAAGTACATACGTTTTTAATATTTTTAGTATTTCTGAATAAAAAAAAAAATTTTATTGTCACTAAATCCAAATAAAATACTACACACGTTGTCTGGGAATTTAATAACAATTGAAATGCATGAGTGGGTAAGGAAAGGATGTAGGTTGTTAAATTTAGCTTTAGTAAATAGTACTTTTAATACAATTGACTAGAAATACTTAATAACTACTGAACCTACAATTAACTAATTACTTTTAAAATGTACCATTTTTGTGTTCAAGGTCAGAAGGAAATCATTTATAATTTTTTTTGCTTAGAGGACCAAGTTTTTACCATTCAAGTATGTAAAAAAATGGCAGCAAATATATTTTTATTTTTTTAAATAACTAGTTAGAATTTTTATAGAAACCCAATGGATTTTGGTTAAAACTACTTGTATGGTTTTGCAAAAATCTGCTGTTATATTTGCATTTTTAACCAGTCCACATTACTAAGAATGCAAACAATAGATCCTTTAATAGTCCAGGAAACGAATCATTCTGCCTCGCATTTTTTTCAAAATTCATTGAATGACTTGAAATTTTGACAGTATATAGGAAATAGTCCAATAATCAAAATCTATATCATGCCAAAGGGCGCGTTTACCTTGAAGGTGGTTGCCAAACCATCACGGGGGTGGAAATTTAAAAAAAATTTGACCATAGAAATTGGTAGAAAAATTATTCTTTAATTAAAAAATCTTTTATGCATTTTTTTATAAAATACATAATTTTCGAGTTATTCGCGATCAAAGTAAGCGTTTTCCGTCGATAAAATCAACGTTTTTAATCGGTTTTTTGCAAATAACTCGATGAGTATGCATTTTGTCAAAAAACTGTAAATAACAAAATTGTAGCTTATAAGAAAATAAATAAAATGGTTTTTTGTAATTGCTGTGGGACCAAACAATAATCAAACACTAAATTTCAGAGTTTCAAAGGCAAATAACGCAAAATCTACGTATTTTTCGAGGAAAACTAATAATAAATTTTTTGAAGCCTTTGCAAAGACCTTTCATTTTTTTAAACGGTATGTATTATAAAAATTTGAGTAAGTTATGATTAAAATAAGGTTAGAGCAAAATTTTTTGAGTGCAAAAATTTTCGAAAACAACCCTATAATTACCACCCTTATTAAAATGAGTCGTTGCCCCCTTTTTCAATTCTCTGTATCTATATATCATAAATGCATTCTAAAATTTGGACCGATTTAAATTGCTTAATTTAAAAAAAATGGAGCTTCAAGTGAAAATCAAATTTCAGAATTTTAATAAAAAATACCTTTTCTTGTAAATAACTCGAAAACTAAGGAAGATACGTAAAAATTACTAGGGTATTAAATTGTAGCTTTTTAAATTACAAATATTTTGCTTTTATTTAATTAGTTGCATGACGGAAATTAAGTAAGATATAAACGTTTAAAAGGTGTGTGTATAGACGAGCAGTACCTTGTTTCAGCTCTTTAAATTCACCATTTTAAAAAAGTAAGGGTTTTAAACAGTTTTAATATATAGGACCTTATAGCTCTTAAAAAACCCAACAAAATGGTTTTTCAAAGAACTTTTTATTACAAAAACTTAAGGAGTTATGTTAAAAAAAATAATTTTTTGGAGCACTCTTAAAGCGATTTGATGCATTTTTTTTAATCCGCGGTTTTGTACTATTTTTGCATTATAAGATTGTAAGGGGTGGGTTTTTAAGCATTAAAAAATTATAAAATTAAATTAGTAATACTTTTGAGCAATTATATACATTTTCTAATTACAACTCTGTGACAATATGTTAATTTTTCTAGGGTATTTTTTTATAAATTATAATAAGGGTTGATTTTCAAAGGTTGAAATATAATAAATAGTGTTTCAAAGAATTAAATACGTATTTTAATGTATTTTTATATGTTAACTTATTTATATGAGCTATTTTTTGTGACTTAAGCTTTAATATGAAAGTTTTAAGGTTTTGCAATAAGGGGTAGTTTTTACCCCTAAAATATAAAAAGCTACCTTCAGCATAATGGAGATTTTAAAGAGGAGGGTAAGTTAGGCTTAATTCCAAATTCTTATGCAAAACACTGCTATATTATATACATTTTTAAGCTCAAATATTTTTTTAAAACCTAACAAGGGTTGACTTTAAAGACATATTTAAAATAATGTTTCAAAGAAAGAAAATACTACTTTTTTAACTTATTTCAGTCAAATTGTACTCAACTTAAGCACTAATGTATAGTTTTATAGGTTTTAGCAATAAAAGGTAGTTTTCACCCCTAAAAATAAAGAGCGCCCATCAACATATTATAGATTTTTAAAAGGGGCTAAGTTAAGCTTAATCCCAAATTTTTATGCAAATCTATGCATTTTGAAAAAATTGCCAGGTCTTGCACTTTTTCCAGCTCCGTTTTCTGGACTATAACTTCTTTTTTAAAACAATAAAATATATGCACGCAATATAGCGTAATGCTCTAGTAAACATTTATGATAGTAAAATTAGGGATACATAAACAAAAATGTTTTTTGCTATAGAACGGCTCAATTAAATAACTCTTAAATGAATTTGGATATATTCTTTAATTAAACACAAATAACATGTTCTATATAAAATAAAAATATTATTTTTACATCTAAATGCAACTGTCAATAAAATAAAGATACTACCATCCCGACTGCTATGTAAGAATCAGAATGGATGGAACCGCGAATTCAGGCTTACAAGCACTAGGAAATTGTTAAATCCCCATAAACACTATTATAATTTCTCTATTTTAAATAAGTGGTTATTTATAAATAAAACAGTGCGAATCTCTTACTTGGAATAAATACAGTAAATTAAAGATTTTTTTTCTCGCAAATATGCTTGGACACGTCGATTAGTATTTTAAATTGCGCTGTTTTCGATGTAATACAATTTTATACAGAATGTTTAAATTTAAGATATAACGTCAGCGACTACTTTGTCATTTTAAAGATATTTGACAAAACATCTCATTCGAATAATGAAGAAATCTAATTAAATTTAATTATATTTTTATGCAGTTTAAAAGTATAATGCCAAAAAGTATTGGTTCATCATTTTTGTCGATATGACGTTAAATTGAATCGAACAAGATTTCTTCAGTTTTTAAATTAGATATTTCGCAAATATTTTTAAAATGACAAGAAATAAAAAATTGAAATAAGGACACGTTAACTAGATATATCTTTAAAGTTAAAAAAAAAAAAATGTTGCCATATAAATACGGGTGATTCATGGGGAATTTAATATTCAGGTATCTCAGGGCCCCAAAAAAAGTAAAAGTCTATAAAAATATGGGTCCGCAACCCCCGTTTTCGATATGGGTTTAAATTTTTTTTAATTTTTTTTTTTTTTTATTTTTTTTTGTTTTGTGAACATAATTTAAGAAAAAATTTTAAAAAATTAAAATAATATTTTAATTATAATTTTTTTAATTTTTTTTTTTAAATTTTCTGTAATAAAATCAGATCGTGCATGGGATTTTTTTTTTTAAATTAAATATCTGAAAAAGTTGCTTATATCGACTTTTAAAGGTACACCTTTTTAACGTAAAAAAAGACAAAACAGTTAGAAAAATTTCAAAAAAGTAATACAGTGCCGGGCCAAAAAGTTTGATTTTCAAAATGGTTAAAAAACGTAAAAGGGGGCACCCCCACAAGTAAGAGCCGTACTAAGATTAGATTCAACCTATGCCAAAAAAAACCCGGTACCAAATTTACTTTAATATTCACATTATTATACATTTTTTTAAAAAAAGAAAAAAAAATAAAAACTTTAAACCCTGTATTTGGAAAGAACCGGGGCCCATATTTGTATGCTTTGGCTATTTTTTACCCCTTACTACACCAAATATTGCATTTCCCGAATCCCCTTTTTTTTTTTATTTTTTTTATTAATTTATATATATATATATATATATATATATATATATATATATATATATATATATATATATATATATATATATATATATATATATATATATATATATATATATATATATATATATATATATATATATATATATATATATATATATATATATATATATATATATATATATATATATATATATATATATATATATATATATATATTTATATATATATATATATATATATATATATATATATATATATATATATATATATATATTATATATAGAAAAAAGGAGTGGGGATGGTTTTTTAAATTTTTGAAAAAGGATTTAGTAATGAAACCCTTTTTTTTTTAAGCTTTTAGGTTTTTTATTTTTCCTTCTTAGGACTAACTAAAAA
>JAHBCN010000665.1:0-160772 GCA_019359885.1 Listronotus oregonensis
GACCAGAGGGGGGATTTCCAAAAAAAAAAGAGATAGGGGGTAGTTGTTTACAAAGTTGCGTAGGGGTTTTAATAATACCCCTTGTAAAATTAAATTTTTTTTTCATAAAAAAAATGTCAAGAAAACTGAAATTTCGATTTTTTTTTTTTTTTATTTATATCAAAGAAAAATAATTTAAAAATTTTTTTGGTTTTTTTTGTGTTTTATGTATTGAGGGGTAATTTTTTACGATTTTCTTTTCGTTAAACCATCATAAACTTTTTTTTCAACACCCCTAGTTTTTATTTTTTTTTTTAAACCCCCTTTTTATCCAATTAAAAATAAATAACACTTAATATTTATTTAACACGTATGGAACACCCCTATAAGAAATGGTGTGCGTTCCTTGTCTAACTCATTGGCTCCTATTGAAAATATGTTTTTTTCAACAAAAAAATATTAAGTGTTATACATCATTGTAATTGGGATTAAAACGGCAGCAAAAAATGCAATAAACAATCATGGGACGGATTTAAAAAAATAGGGTTAATGATGGTTTTACGAAAAAGAAATGTCGTAAGAAATTTTTGATTTCACCAATGGATGAAGCGCAAAAAGTTTTATTAAGAATGTATTTTTTTTCAAATTTATGAAATAAACACGTAAAAAAATAAAAACGAAAACCGAAAATTTCAGTTTTTCGGTCCCATTTCTGAAAGTACAAAATAAAACTTTAATTTTACAACGGTATATTTTACTTAATGTTTAAATTTATCTATTCTTTTTTTGAGATCCCCTAATTTCCATTTTTATTTTATATAAATAATAATTTAATTATATTTTATATATATTATTTTTTTAATTATAATTTAAAATTATTGTTTAAAAAAAAAATATAAAATTTTAAAAATTTTAAATTTTTTTTAAAAATAAAAACTTTTTTCCTTTGGGGTTTTAAAAAAGGAAATTTTTTTAAAAAATTTTTCTTTTTAAAAAAAAAGCAAAAGTTTTAAAAAAATTTTTTAAATTTTTTTTTTTAAAAACAAAATTTTTAAAATGCATTTTTAAAAAAAGAATTTTAAGGTTTTTTTAAACGCAAATAAATTTTTTGAAGGGGTTTTAAAATTTTTTTGGGGTTAATTTTTATCTTAAAAGGAAAAATAAAATTTAAATAGGTATTCTTGCTTGTCTTAAAAGGAAATTTTTTAAAACAATCGTTCAAATTTTACATTTAAAAAAAATTTTTTAAATTTTTGTCAAAATTTTAAAACGGTTTTTTTTCACAGAAGCTAGTGGTGATTTGTCAAAACAGTTCTTGTATCATAAAGAAAATTATTTAAAATGGCCTGTTAACTAAATACTAAAAATGTTATCTTAAATATTTTTCGGAAATTAGATATAAAAATTTAAATTAAAATGTGCAAAAATACACCATTATTACTGTTTTCCAAATACTATGAAATTCTTTAATTTTAATATGATTAAGATTGATACGTATGAAGTTAATAATAATTATAGAATTTCTGCCTTTTGTGTAATTTTAACAGTTGCACAAAAAGAACCATTTTAAATTGTATATATTTACTTATAAATTAACTTTTATAAGATTTCTCTAGCGTGCGTCCATTGAATCCCGTTGTTCAGATATCACCGGCATACTTGGATTAAATTTAAATGTAGTTAAATTTGGCCAATTTATTTTGGGTGTTGTTTAAAACTCTAATTAGAATAGAATAGAATAGATTTATTGCGTGTCGTACAAGTAACAAATTTGTTTACACATGTCAACTAAAATTTTAAATATGTTACCTTGAATAAGTTAAAAAAATATCACAGGTTTTATACCCTAGCATTAAAATAAAATTACAAAAAAAAACATTAATACAATTCAAGCTCCATTGATACTACATTAAAAAACAGTATTGAAAAGAACTTAAAAAATCTAAAGCGATTCCCATACTTTCAAAGCATTACTAATATGAAAACGAGCCTATATAGTGCAGATTAATAGTTATTTATTGGGTCTCTTTGATTCATATAAAGCATTCTTTTTTTCTGTTTAATAAAAAAATAAATTTATTAAATATATATATATATATATATATATATATATATATATATATATATATATATATATATATATATATATATATAGAAAAATCTGAAACCAACCAGAGTAGTGGAAATGCAGTCAATTAAAAGGCCATTTAAATAATTAACTTTTATTGAAAAATGAGCTTCCGGAAAAACTTTTTCCCATCATCAGGACAATCTAAAAATAAAAGAAAATGATTCTTGTTTGAAAACCAACAAAAAAATTCTCCTTTTACAAAGCTCTTACCATATGTGAGTTGAAAACATGAAACAGGTTTAATACCAATGAAGAACAAAACTTCATTCCTCCTTAAACTCATTGACTTTAACCTAGTTTTTAGATGGATCGTTGCCACCATTTACCAACAAGACTTTACGGAGTGAAAAAGAATATAACAAAAAGCAAAAGAATTTATAGTTAAAAACTTACAAAAAAAATACGATTTTAAAACTTAACGACCAATGAGCGCTGTCAGTTGAGCAAGAAATAAGAAATTTGATATAAGATTTTAAAAACCTTGGATTTTATTTTGAAGATATATATATATATATATATATATATATATATATATATATATATATATATATATATATATATATATTATATATATATATATATATATATATATATATATATATATATATATATATATATATATATATATATATATATATATATATATATATATATATTATATATATATATTTTATATATATATATATATATATATATATATATATATATATATATATATATATATATATATATATATATATATATATATATATATATATATATATATATATTTGTATATATAATTTATTAAATTAAAACCAAAATAAAACTCGAGCTTAGCAACAAAGGACTTTTTTAGTCGTGGTCTGACAGAAATCTGGTCAAGTATTAATGTGCCAGATCAGTTCCATTCAAAAAAGGAATAAAAACCAAAAATTCTAAAGTTTAATTTTTTCTTGTATATTATATAGAAAATGTGTCATGGCAAAAAATAGTTTGAGGGTGGTCTGGCAAAGATTTGTGTCAAAAATAGGGGTGCCAGACTTAAGTTTGTATATTCTACTAATCAAAACTCCTTCAAATATTAAAATATTGTAATTATGTCTTATACATTAATTGTACAAAAAAAAAAAAAAAAAATTAAAAAGAAATGGTCATATTACAGATCATCAGAACGTTGGTTATTACTTATCTAATATCCAAAAAGTAATAGTCTATTTTTATACATATTCTGGTTCATCTGCTTTTACGACGGTCACCGCTTGGACTAATACTATTTTTAGACTATTTAAATAAAAATAAATGTGCTTTCTTCACTGATCTTTATATAGACCCGCAAGGGCCATCAGTTGCTCAGCACAAAAAAGTTAGGTTATATAAACAAAAAAGTTTATAGGCTTTGGTATCAAATAATTTAAATAGTTTTTAATATGGTAGATGTGCGCAGAGCGGACAACCGGATGGATTTTGTTTACTCATTCTTGTTGGCCAGTTTTCTAGTTAATCCTTTTAACGAAATTTCGGGGCATCATTCTAAAATAATATTAGAAATTGCAAAAATTTCTAATACTACTTTAAGTACTGTAAGTTTGTTTTTTTACTTTTTGAATTTTAATGTTAATAATGTTGTTTTATAAAACTAAAAAAGTTGCCTGTTTTTAAATATTTTAAAAAAAATTGTAAAAGTAAAGGAGTAGTTAATTTTTCACTTTATTTTCAGTTTGTACTGTTATAAAATTATTAAAGCTAAAGTAGTGTTTTTATAATTTATTCTTTATATAATGACTAATATATCAGAATAGTTTTTGGGTGTGCTTCTGAACGTTTTGGTTCTATAAAAAATTCCACATTTGTATACTGGTTTACAGTTGATGCATTATTTTTAATAAGAAAAATTAAATGGTAAGCGCCAGTGGCGTACCCAGGGGGAGGCAAGGGGGCACTTGCTCCTCCCAAAAGACTTGAGAAAAAATTATTTTCAAGACCTGGTTTGTATCTAGCGGTGGAAGACTCTCCATTTGCCATTTAAGGGGGTGCTGACTCCTTGTTGTTCTTTTAACGATTTTAACGACTTCTTGGTAAAAACTTTCTTCTGGGTACGCCACTGGTAAGTACTACTTAACATAAAACTTTTTTTGTACCAAATATTAAATTTTTTGCTCAAATTTGCCTGTTTATGTATTTTAACTTTTCATATTTAGGGTGGACTAATTTCTATTTTTTTACTAGTTAAATTTGGTAATAGAAATTATGTCATTTTATTGTTTATATTACTAACTTTTTAATTTATATACGTATAATAGGAACGCAAAATAAAAAATTTTATAGGTGTGTGTTTAAATTTAAAAAACATATTTTTTAAATTATTTAATATCGTTACTTTTTAAAGTTTTGTAGAAATTTCTTAGACCGGTATTGGCGATTCTTTTTCAATCGGCACGCTTAAGGACCCAACGATTTATTACTGCGCCCCAGCTTTAAGTTACCACAAAAACAATTTAGTTAGTAGACATATAAAAGTTACGTTATCCATAAAAACATTGTTATTTTTTAATAATCTTATGGTTTGGTAATATTCTCTTACTTCTGATAATGGTTAGTGATGATAGAAAATATAGGAAATCTTTCAATTTCTCAAGCCAGTCAATCAGCCTGATTTGAAAACCAAGCGTAGGTCAATGCGGATGTCTCTCTCACAAGACCTAAAACTTATCTTGGATTGGGAAAAATATTGTGCAGTTTAATGCCTTGAAAACACAGTCAAGTTCGCTGTCGCGAAAAAAGTCTGCCAGTGCTCATCCATTACATATGAGTGGCCAAGTTCCACAGAACAAAAATCGTTTAATTTTGTCGGCGTTACTTTTGAGAATAACTGGCACAAACACATTACCTGCATAGCCTCGGCAGCTTCAAGTAAGCTTGGATTTCTCTTTCGAGCCAGAAAGTATTTTTCTTCTTTCAACCTGTATACTCTGTATGTATCCCAAATCAGACCCTCTTTAGAATATTGTTCTCATGTCTGTGGAATGGCGTCTCCTACAACGCTTAGCATTCTGGACTTCATTCAAAGAAAAGCCTTTCGTCTTATTAATGATCCCATGCTTACAAAAATGCTTCCTTCTGTTGCCCACCGTCGAGCTGTAGGGGATTTGTCGCTCTTCTATAGATATTTTCACGGCTTCTGCTCAGAAAAGTTGAACAGTACAATTCCTCCTCTGGCAGCTCCCAACAGAGCACACGTAGTGCCATTTTTATGCATCCTTTTACAGTTCAACTAGAAAGCCCCCGACCTTCCCGCTTTCTTCGTTCAATCATACCTAGAGTGTCCAGACTTTGGAAACGGCTACCCGCATTTTTTCCTTCTTCCCAGTCGCCAAATATTTAAGTTCCGGTTTCTCACCACTTTTAAGAGACCCACAATACAATACGTTAGTACTTAGGCATCAGCCTTCGTGGATTGTTCAAGGATAAAAAAAAAATGGTAATATCTTTTGACCAATTATTACACCAAATTTGCCTTAATTTTGTAGTTTTGTCCTCTTGGTTTAAAAATTAATTTTAATTTTTAACCGTTTGAAAGCCTTGTTATTGTACCTCTATAATAGGTTTCAAAATCTTGAACTCCTTCAGTTACTTTGATTATAAATGTATTATTAAGTTTTTAATATTTATTTTGCTTTTTATAAAAGAACTATTAACAGGAAAACCTGCTCAAAAAAATATTTTTAACGCTGATTTTTAAAGTTTTAAGCTTGCTCTACTATAGGACCGCAATTAAATCCTCTACATAAAAAGTGTTAAAAATATATGCTAGTTAGAGGATTTATGTTTTAAACGTTAATACTCATATGATGGGTATTAACGAATTAATGGTTAAGGTTCGCGATGCTAATAAAAGCACTGGCTGTTTCGTACGAAAAGGTGTTTAAATTTTAATGTTCTACTTAACACTTTTGTTGCGAGCTAAAATAGGAAGATATGCGTCTGGGCGGAAACGTTAAAAACAAAAACCTTACCTAAAAATACCTCTTTTTTAAACTGATTTTATATAGAAAAAGTATATTTTAATGCATTTAATTAATTTTTTTTAGGACTCGCATGCGCACTTTCCGCATATTCTTGTGAAATACCTTCATTATATTTTTTTAACAAAAAAACTACCTTGTTTAAAACATAATCCTCATGTAACTTTTATATATTTGCATAAACTTAACAAAAAAATTTGAACGAACAATTCGTCATCTGTCAGCTTATTTCTATTCCCTACTTCAATCTAACGCCGTTTTACACCCGATGGGCCTGTTTAATTTTCATCCATCTTGAAAAATACACCAGACGAAAAACAACCAACAAAAACAGACAAACGTGACTCCTGCTGCCGTACGGAATTTACATTGATGTCGTTTCACATCTAATGAGCCTGCTGCTTAACTTCATCCCTCTCAAAAAAATTTAATCGGCAAACTGCAAACGAAACGTAACGTTTGTAAATTCGGAATACTTTTTACTGGCGCACCAATATATATAGTTCAGGAGGCCACCGCAAAAAAACAAGCCTATAAGAAACCCACAAGAAACATTTTTTTTTTATATTACTATAAACCATAGTTTTTTTTAGTTTACCTTAAAAAAATTGTAAAAAATCGTTTTTTTAATATAACTTAAAAACTACTAATTTTAGGAAAAAATAGTATAAAGTTAAAATTAAAGGTCTAATAAAACTACGTCAGTTTTTTATATACATTTTTTTGTAGTCCTTTGGGTTTTTGAGATATGTATCTTAAAAACTTAAAAAGTTACGAAAAAAGTAAGAGAATATGCCTTTTGGTTAGCTTTATAAAAATAGTTATATATACATTTTAAATAAAATAAGTAATAAAGAAGATATAAGCAAAAAAGTGATTTTGGTCATTAAAAATTTCGCTAATAACAATATTTTTCTTGGTACAAGGAAGTATACCAGCACCGATCGATTTAAAGATTAATTCAAAATGTTATATTTATTGAATGGAACAAACTGATACACATATGCCTCGAGGCAATGGGGGATAACCTAGTAGCACGGATATTTTATTTAATTTTTTTTGGTCCAATAACTGTACCCATACTTATCAACTTGAAACTTTAACTAAAATTAAATATAAACCATATGAATATGGTTTATATTTGGCAGGACGCTTAACATTACTCGATCTTCTATGCTTCTATGTGTATAGCTCATCGTTTAAATATTTTATTATCGATTTAAATAATAATATTATTAATTTATAAGGACAGTTACTCGTTCAGAATGATCTTGAGAAAATTATAATAATATTTTTAGCATATTTTTTTTTATAAATAATTAATTTATTTTTCAGTTGAATTAATGTTTAAACTTTAATTTAATCATATCTTAAAGTAGTAAATAAATGGATAAATACCATAATTTGAATAAGAATGGCTTTAAGCTTAAAAGAAGTAGATAGAGAGAGTAATAAGAGAAATGTTTTAAAAAAGTTTAATACTAAATAAACTATATAAAAAAATGTTAAAATTATGATTAAAATTTTCTAAATCATTCTAAACGAGTAAGTGTCTTTAAAAAATTATTGATATTTTTATTCAAATCGATAATAAAAATATTTAAACGATGAGCTATACACATAGTAGCAAGAGATCGAGAAATGTTAAGCGTCCTGTCAGGTATATAACACAAAGATAAAAGAGGCATTTTTTTCCAATTAAATAAAGATTAAATTTTATTTTAGTGAAAGTTTCAAGTAGATCGGAATGGGTACAGTTATTGGACCAAAAAAAATTAAATAAAATATCCGTGCCACTAGGTTATCCCCCAATGCCTCGAGGCACATGTGTATTAGTTTGTTTCATTTAATGAATAGAGCATTTGGAATTAATTTTTAAATGGAACGGTGCTGGTACACTTACTTGTACCAGAAATAATATTGTTACTAGCGTAATATTTAAGGCCTAAAATTACTTTTTTGCTTGTATTACCTTTAATACCCATTTTATTAAAAATACAGGCATACTTTTTGTTTATTACATTTTTTCTTAAGTCTTTTAGTTTTAAGGATATTTGCATATTCATTTTAAACTTAAATTATTCATATCAAAAACTAAAAGGGCTACAAAAAATTTATAGAAAAAACTGACGTTTTATTGGACCATCAATTTTGATTATATACTTTATTTTCTAAAATCAATAGTTTACGAGTTATATTAAAAAAAAAAACGATTATCACGGTTTTTTAAGGTAAAAAAATGCAATTTAAACCCGCTGAGCTAAGGTAGCAGTGCGGTTTTAAATTGACTATAGTTCATAGTAATATAAAAAAAAAATGTTTCATGCGATTCTACAAATATCGAAACCGCGCGGGACTGAAGCATAGAAATATGTATGACACTAAGAGTCGCTGCACACTTGCGGCTTTTTACCGTCCGGCTCCGCTTTGCCTGCACACATACTTGCGTTTTTGCTGCGGTTCCATGGAAAACGACGGTTGAAAAAACGGCGCCGACTGGCCCGCAGGGCGCCGCACGGCGCCGCAACGGGACCGGGCACAAGTGTTCATCACTTGATCTAACTGTTAGTACTTTAGGCCTTAATTCCGGCGCCGCAACGAAGCCAAACGGTAAAAAACCGCAAGTGTGCAGCAGGACTAAAGCGCTCAATTGCGTCCGCCGCACACATCAGCGGTTAGGAGGCTTGGCGCACATGTGCGCTTCCGGCAATAAAAGTTTTAAGATTATCTGCACTTTTACGTTGTACTATTTTTCGTAAAATACGTATAAATCTTGCAAATATATATCTAAGTGATACCTGCGGTAATCATGTTGTTAAATGACTGCATTCCCAATTTATTTCGAACAAATTATCTTAAATTGTTAAATTTACCTTTAAAAAGTCATTTAAAGAGACGCCCGTGTAGATTTTAAAAGTAGAATTAAGAGTAACTTTTACTGATATAGTGGTTCATGCATTTATTTAGTGTGATCTGAAGCAAAATTCTTACAAAAATTTATTTCATATTTTAGCTCCTAGCGTTTTTCCGGCTTTTCTCGGTGAAAAATGGTCATATCGAAATTTTTTAAAAACTATTTTGTGGGTTTTTAAATTCTCTACAAACGATCTTTTATGAGTAAAGTGATATAGCCAGTACTTTTTGTTATATTAAAAAAAAATGATTTTAGTAATCTACGGGTTATTCCGGAAGACATGACGCATTCTGATATCTGCTCACATTAATTACAAAAAAAAATCTAAAATGATTGGACTAATAGTTGCGGTAATCATGTTAAATGACTATAGGCAATATTATTTCGAACAAATTATCTTAAATTGTTGAATTTACTTTTAAAACGTTATTTAAAGAGACGCCCGTGTAGGTTTAAAAGTAGAATTAAAAGAAACTGTTACTGATATGGTGGTACTTGCATTTATATAGTGTGATCTTAGGCAAAATTCTTGCAAAAATTAAAATCATATTTTAGTTATTTATTTAGAAGTAATGTAAAAATGATAACAAGTATTTAGTCAGTTTTATTTGGGTTACTCGCCTTTTTACTTTTTGGAAAATGGGACCCTCTTGGTCCGGGTCCCGGGGTATGAGGGCTGACCCTGGCCAGCCCTATGGACCCCATGAACTTGCAGATCGCCTGCAAAAAAAAAAGAAGAAAACCCCCCAAAAACCAAAAAATCACAAATATTAATCTACGTTTCGGTGGCAAATCGGCCACCGTTATCAAGATGAAACTAAAACAAAAAATTAAACTAAATTTTAAGAAATTTTAGGTCTGAAAACTTAGGAAATTCTGATAGCTTTTGAACTTTTAATGACGTTTTGTTATAAGTGACAATAGGTTATTGGACTGGTGTATGTATAGTATTTAAAAAGACCAGAAAGGTGGGTGGTATGGTGTGTTAATTGATTTTCAGTTTACCTAATTTACTTCAGCATCAAGCATAGGTAACCATGTATTATTTAAACTAACAGATATTGATGCTACACATCTGTCTTTATTTAATAAAATAAATGCACTTTCTTTTATTTTACGTTTTTTTGAACAAGTTTCCTTTGCTATAATGCTAGAAGCATTCCAGTTTATTATGTGGTTATTATCAAATGCGTGTTGACAGATTTTGTTCTGTGGAATTCTGTGTTTTTAATGTATGTTCTATGTTCTTTTATGCGTTTGGCCAATGGTCTGGAAGTTTCACCTATATAAAATTTATTACATTCACAACGGATCTTATAAATGACATTTTTGTGTTTTCGTTTATATTGTATGGTTTTTGTTTTTGTTACTTGGGATCTAATGGTGTTTTGTGTTTTAAAGATAGTGCGAATATTAAATTTGTTACCTATTCGTTGAATTTTATTTGATAAGCCAGGAATATATGGTAAAAATAGATTTGTAACAGGTCTATTTTGATTTTGTCTTAAATTTGGTTGTTCAAATTTTAGAAAGCATTTATTTATAAAATCAAGAGGATAATTATTTTGAACTAAAATATCTTTTAAAAATTCTTTTTCAAACGTTGCTTGGCTAGTATACCTTAACAATAGAAAGAAATAAAACTTCGGTAATAGGTATAATAATTTTATATTAAAAGCTGTCGAGCGCTTTCGACCTAACTAGGCCATCCTCAGGACCGACATTGTCTTGATATGTTTGTCTAAAACTGTGTGTGAATTTTGAAGTATTAATCAAATTTAATGTTTATATTTGTTTTGTGTCGTTTGACTAAGGTCCTGTTATTTTGACAATGTCGGTCCTGAGGATGGCCTAGTTAGGTCAAAGCGCTATTTTAAAAAATTATTACCTATTACCGAAGTTTTATTTCTTTCAATTCCTTTCATTTTCTTTGTTTTGATCAGAACAAATTATTTTAATTCTATCAAAAAGACTTTTTACAACTCCTTTCTTTACCATTATTGGGTGATTAGAGTTAAAATTTAAGTATCTGTTGGTATGTGTAGGTTTTTCTGTAAATTTTGGTTTCGAAATTATTTACATCTTTTTTATTAGAATATCAAGAAAAGGAAGTTGTGAGTTTTGTTCTTTTTCTAAAGTGAAATGAATAGTGGGTTCTTGTGTATTAATTTTGTTAAAAAATTATTTAGACAATTTTCGTCATGTTGGTAAATAGAAAAAATGTCATCTATATATCTCCACCAAACTAAAGGTTTATAATTATGATTTTGAACAAAATTGGATTCAAAATTTTCCATAAAAATATTACTTAATAATGGTGATAAAGGTGAACCCACGGCCATGCCAGAAGTTTGTTTATAAAAATTAGTATTATATCGGAAGTATGTTGTTTTACGCAAAAAGTTAATAATTTAAGAATAGAGTTTATGTTTAGTTTGGTTCTTTCGCCAAGGTTGACATCATTTTCTAATTTATTTCTAACAATATTTAATGTTTTATCTACAGGAACATTTGTGAATAAACTTACAACATCAAAACTTACCAAGGTGTTATTTGGGTCTATGTCGATGTGTCTTAATTTTTCTAGAAAATGTTGGGAATTTTAATGTAATGAGTCAGTATTGTTTACTAAAGGATCTAAAATAGTAAGAAAAAAATTTGCTAATGGGTGTGTAGGTGAGTTTATGCAACTAACTATAGGACGTAATGGTATATCAGGTTTGTGTATTTTTGGTACTCCATAAAAGTGTGGAGTTTTACTTTATGGGGTGTAAGTGTAAATCTTTCTCTATCTGTAAAGCTGTTTTTATGTTTTTTAAAATGTTATAAATTTGTCTTTCAATGGTTTCAGTTGGATCATTGTTTATTTTTGTATAATTACCATCATTTAAAAGAGACATTATTTTATTATCATACATATCACAGTCTATTATTACTGTTGCATTACCTTTATCTGCAGGAAGAATTTTTATGGTATTGTCTCTTTTTAATGATTGTAATGCTTTTTGTTCAATGTTTGTTAAATTTTGTTTAATTTTAAAAGGTCTTTCTAAAGCAATTTTAGTTCTAATTCTAAATTCATCTTGGTGTTCTATTGGTAAGTTTTGACATGTTTCTTCAATGCATGAAATAATGTCAAGCTTGGGAACTGTTTTGGGTGTAATGGCAAAATTTAAGCCTTTAGAAAGAACAAGGATTTAGCATCTGTTAATTCTTTTAGATAAATTAACTACAGTTTTATTAATCATTTCATTATTTCTTATGTTAGATATTTCTGATTTTAAATTTTTTTTCTTGCATTAAATTATTAAATTTATTTTTATGTATGTTTTTTTGAATTTGAAAATTTATTAAATAACTATTATAAACACAATTACAAATGTGATTAAAATCGAAAACATGAATTTGATTTTGTAAAATAGACTTTAAATTATTAATCTCTTCTAATAGATTACTTTTATTATATCTATGAAATTGTAATCTTTCACGTAACATAGCTTTGCTTGCTCTTTCTAAAATAGTATTTACTCTTTGATTCGTGTATGGAGCTTTTAGTCTTAAACCTTTTGGTATGATATTGTTTTTTTTACATTTATGTAAAAACGTTAAACTATTTTCAGAATGTCCTAACTTTTTGTATTTATTTTCTAAATCTCTAAAAATAGAACATGTATAAGGCCCATACCTGAATTGTAAATATTTCTATAGTTTTGTGGCGGATCCATGTTTTAGTTTGTTTTATTTGGAGTTACTCGCCTTTTTACTTTTTGGAAAATGGGACCCTCTTGGTCCGGTCCGGGGTATGCGGGCTGCCCCTGGCCAGCCCTATGGACCCCTATGAACTCCAGATCGCCTGCAACAAAAAGAAGAAAACCCCCAAAAAGCCAAAAAAATCACAAATATTAATCTACGTTTCGGTGGCAAATCGGCCACCGTTATCAAGATTGAAACTAAAACAAAAAATTAAACTAAATTTTAAGAAATTTTAGGTCTGAAAACTTAGGAAATTCTGATAGCTTTTGAACTTTTAATGACGTTTTGTCATAAGTGACAATAGGTTATTGGACTGGTGTATGTATAGTATTTAAAAAGACCAGAAGGTGGGTGGTATGGTGTGTTAATTGATTTTCAGTTTACCTGAATTACTTCAGCATCAAGCATAGGTAACCATGTATTATTAAACTAACAGATATTGATGCTACACATCTGTCTTTATTTAATAAAATAAATGCACTTTCTTTTATTTTACGTTTTTTTGAATAAGTTTCCTTTGCTATAATGCTAGAACATTCCAGTTTATTATGTGGTTATTATCAAATGCGTGTTGACAGATTTTTGATTTGTGGAATTCTGTGTTTCTAATATATGTTCTATGTTCTTTTACGCGTTTGGCTAATGGTCTGGAAGTTTCACCTATATAAAATTGATTACAGGGATCTTATAAAAAAACATTTTTTGTGTTTTCGTTTATATTGTATGGTTTTGTTTTTGTTACTTGGGATCTAATGGTGTTTTGTGTTTTAAAGATAGTGCGAATATTAAATTTGTTACCTATTCGTTGAATTTTATTTGATAAGCCAGGAATATATGGTAAAAATAGATTTGTAACAGGTCTATTTTGATTTTGTCTTAACATTTGTTGTTCAAATTTTAGAAAGCATTTATTTATAAAATCAAGAGGATAATTATTTTGAACTAAAATATCTTTTAAAATTCTTTTCATTTTCTTTGTTTTGATCAGAACAAATTATTTTAATTCTATCAAAAAGACTTTTTACAACTCCTTTCTTTACCATTATTGGGTGATTAGAGTTAAAATTTGAAGTATCTGTTGGTATGTGTAGGTTTTCTGTAAATTTTGGTTTCGAAATTATTTACATCTTTTTTATTAGAATATCAAGAAAAGGAAGTTGTGAGTTTTGTTCTTTTTCTAAAGTGAAATGAATAGTGGGTTCTTGTGTATTAATTGTGTTAAAAAATTATTTAGACAATTTTCGTCATGTTGGTAAATAGAAAAAATGTCATCTATATATCTCCACCAAACTAAAGGTTTATAATTATGATTTTGAACAAAATTGGATTCAAAATTTTCCATAAAAATATTACTTAATAATGGTGATAAAGGTGAACCCATGGCCATGCCAGAAGTTTGTTTGTAAAAGTCAGTGTTATATTGGAAGTATGTTGTTTTTACGCAAAAAGTTAATAATTCAAGAATATAATTTATGTTTAGTTTGGTTCTTTCGCCAAGGTTGACATCATTTTCTAATTTATTTCTAACAATATTTAATGTTTTATCTACATTGAAGAAACATGTCAAAACTTACCAATAGAACACCAAGATGAATTTAGAATTAGAACTAAAATTGCTTTAGAAAGACCTTTTAAAATTAAACAAAATTTAACAAACATTGAACAAAAAGCATTACAATCATTAAAAAGAGACAATACCATAAAAATTCTTCCTGCAGATAAAGGTAATGCAACAGTAATAATAGACTGTGATATGTATGATAATAAAATAATGTCTCTTTTAAATGATGGTAATTATACAAAAATAAACAATGATCCAACTGAAACCATTGAAAGACAAATTTATAACATTTTAAAAAACATAAAAACAGCTTTACAGATAGAAAAGATTTACACTTACACCCATAACAGTAAAACTCCACACTTTTATGGAGTACCAAAAATACACAAACCTGATATACCATTACGTCCTATAGTTAGTTGTATAAACTCACCTACACCCATTAGCAAAATTTTTACTTACTATTTTAGATCCTTTAGTAAACAATACTGACTCATACATTAAAAATTCCCAACATTTTCTAGAAAAATTAAGACACATCGACATAGACCCAAATAACACCTTGGTAAGTTTTGATGTTGTAAGTTTATTCACAAATGTTCCTGTAGATAAAACATTAAATATTGTTAGAAATAAATTAGAAAATGATGTCAACCTTGGCGAAAGAACCAAACTAAACATAAATTCTATTCTTGAATTATTAACTTTTTGCGTAAAACAACATACTTCCAATATAACACTGACTTTTACAAACAAACTTCTGGCATGGCCATGGGTTCACCTTTATCACCATTATTAAGTAATATTTTATGGAAAATTTTGAATCCAATTTTGTTCAAAATCATAATTATAAACCTTTAGTTTGGTGGAGATATATAGATGACATTTTTCTATTTACCAACATGACGAAAATTGTCTAAATAATTTTTTAACACACATTAATACACAAGAACCCACTATTCATTTCACTTTAGAAAAAGAACAAAACTCACAACTTCCTTTTCTTGATATTCTAATAAAAAAGATGTAAATAATTTCGAAACCAAAATTTACAGAAAACCTACACATACCAACAGATACTTAAATTTTAACTCTAATCACCCAATAATGGTAAAGAAAGGAGTTGTAAAAAGTCTTTTGATAGAATTAAAATAATTTGTTCTGATCAAAACAAAGAAAATGAAAAAGAATTTTTAAAAGATATTTTAGTTCAAAATAATTATCCTCTTGATTTTATAAATAAATGCTTTCTAAAATTTGAACAACCAAATTTAAGACAAAATCAAAATAGACCTGTTACAAATCTATTTTTACCATATATTCCTGGCTTATCAAATAAAATTCAACGAATAGGTAACAAATTTAATATTCGCACTATCTTTAAAACACAAAACACCATTAGATCCCAAGTAACAAAAACAAAACCATACAATATAAACGAAAACACAAAAAATGTCATTTATAAGATCCCTTGTGAATGTAATAAATTTTATATAGGTGAAACTTCCAGACCATTAGCCAAACGCATAAAAGAACATAGAACATATATTAGAAACACAGAATTCCACAAATCAAAAATCTGTCAACACGCATTTGATAATAACCACATAATAAACTGGAATGCTTCTAGCATTATAGCAAAGGAAACTTGTTCAAAAAACGTAAAATAAAGAAAGTGCATTTATTTTATTAAATAAAGACAGATGTGTAGCATCAATATCTGTTAGTTTAAATAATACATGGTTACCTATGCGATGCTGAAGTAAATTCAGGTAAACTGAAAATCAATTAACACACCATACCACCCACCTTTCTGGTCTTTTTAAATACTATACATACCCCAGTCCAATAACCTATTGTCACTTATGACAAAACGTCATTAAAAGTTCAAAAGCTATCAGAATTTCCTAAGTTTTCAGACCTAAAATTTCTTAAAATTTAGTTTAATTTTTTGTTTTAGTTTCAATCTTGATAACGGTGGCCGATTTGCCACCGAAACGTAGATTAATATTTGTGATTTTTGGGTTTTTTGGGGGTTTTCTTCTTTTTGTTGCAGGCGATCTGCAAGTTCATAGGGGTCCATAGGGCTGGCCAG
Source organism: Listronotus oregonensis (assembly GCA_019359885.1). Taxonomy (NCBI): domain Eukaryota; kingdom Metazoa; phylum Arthropoda; class Insecta; order Coleoptera; family Curculionidae; genus Listronotus; species Listronotus oregonensis. Next base: position 16,438 of record JAHBCN010000665.1, read on the forward strand.
GGTCAGCCCGCATACCCCGGGACCCGGACCAAGAGGGTCCCATTTTCCAAAAAGTAAAAAGGCGAGTAACCCAAATAAAACAAACTAAAACATGGATCCGCCACAAAACTATAGAACATATTTACAATTTAAGTATTTAGTCACGTATATTCCAATATTTTGTCAAGTAAGTTTGAATTTTGCGTAGAGAACATTGATGGAGCTTTTGGCAGAATGACATGTTGTGCTTCTACGTGTGCCTAATGGACCTGCCAAAAAAATAGAGTAAATATCACCTAACCGAATTTTTAGATAGAATTAATAAATTAGTAAAACGATAATTTTACTTTTTAGTAGCATCTCAATCTTTGTTTGAAAGTGTTAGACAATGTTATGGTTTCAATAATACTAAAATTTTGGACTTCCATTGTCTTTATTTGTTATTTGTTACACAACGTTTCGGTTAGTGATGTATCTCCAACCGTTTTCAAGAAATAACTAAAACCTATTCTTAAAAGCTACGATTTATATACTATCCCTTGTTCACCGAAGCTTAACCGACTTTTCACGGTTCAGCAACGGCTGCCAGATATTTGGAATATCGATGCTAGGCTTGCTAAATACATTTTTCTTGTTAACAATTATTATAGTTTCTTTAAATTTTCTTTTCTTCCAGTGGGTTTTTTTCTGAATAGTTTTTGCTTCCGACCATTGTATGCGGTGTTGTTTTGACCAAGCGTGTTCGGCAATTCCTGATTTCGATGTTTCACCTCGTTCCGTATGTTTTCTATGTTCTTTGACTCCAACTTCGAGTGGTCTTTTCGTTTCTCCGATGTATACCTCACCACATTTGCAGGGAATTTGGTAAATACAGTCATTATTTGAAACAGTGTTGTCGGGTCTCGTCTTAGTAAGAATGCTTCTTAGAGTAGTTTGTGATTTTAATGCCGTTTTAATGTTATACTTACTTAAAGAAGATCATACACTAGTACAGCGCACCACCCTGCCGCTGGATGGAGTGATGGATTTGTTGGAGCTTTGCCTCCGTAGTTCTTACTTTCAGGTAAAAGATGAATACTACGCGCAGAATGATGGACTTCCCATGGATTCATCGCTCTCCCCAGTCGTAGCAAATATTAACATGGAATGGTTTGAGGAACACGCAATTGGAACTGCACAAATCAATCCAAAAGTTTGGCTAAGATATGTTAACGATATTTTCATTGTATGTACAGGTAATGACGAAGAACTGGAAAGTTTCCTAAAACAAACAACAAACTCTAACGAAACGAAACAGGGGGTTATACGTACTCTATACAATCGTGCAGTGACCTTATGTAATAGTCAGGAATCCCTGCAAGAGGAAATAAGTAACATAACTAGGGATCTTAAACAGAACGAATACAATGAGAGACTGGTAAGGGAAACTATCGAAAAGTGTCAAAATAAGACAAAAAGCTCTAATTTAAACAAGACTCCACATGACCAAATATTTATGACAATTCCATATATTAAAGGAACTTCGGAAAATATCCGCAGAATCGCGAATAAGTATAACATTAAAACGGCATTTAAATCACAAACTACTCTAAGCAGCATTCTTGCTAAGACGAGACCCGACAACACTTTTAAATAATAATTGTATTTACCAAATTCCCTGCGAATATGATGAGGTATTCATCGGGAGACGAAAAGACCACTCGAAGTTAGAGTCAAAGAACATAGAAAACATACGGAACGAGGTGAAATGTCGAAATCAGGAATTGCCGAACACGCTTGGTCAAAACAGCACCGCGTACAATGGTCGAAAGCAAAAGCTATTCAGAAAGGAACCCACCGGAAGAGAAGAAAATTTAAAGAATCTGTAATAATTGTAAACAACCAAAATGTATTTAGCAATCCTAGCATTAAGATTCCAAATATCTGGCAGCCGTTGCTGAACGGTGAAAAGTCGGTTAAACTTCGGTGAACAAGGGATAGTTTATATAACTTTTTATTTAGAAAATTTAAAAAGCTATATTTTTTGTTTTATGAAATTTTTTGTATCTTGTATATTTTATTTAGTAGGTTTCTGCCGGTAATTTTGAGTTTTTCTCGATTTTTTGCCATTTGAAATATTAGTCTGAAACCCAGCACACAACACTTTTTTTATTTTGTGGGCCTGTGTTATCTAATATGTCATCAACTATAGGGAATCATAGTTTATTTGCATCAAACCCCATCCAACCTTTTTAGGCGCATCTCAATCTTATCGATTTTGGTATGATTTGTTGCATAGTTAAAAAAAAATTCAAAGGGTAATAATTGCATTTTTACAGTACCACGTCCTATCTTAAATGCTTTTAGTACGGTTTTATTTAAAAACTTAAATTATTAAAAAAAAATATTAGATACCTTAAAAATAATAATTCTACACTGAAAACAAAAGTATTTAATGAACATAAATCATTTGTAAAATGTCATGTAAACGATTCACAAAACGTAAGAGAAAATCTGGCGTAGCCGTTCTTTAAGAATTATCATTTTTAATAAAACCTAACCTTTAGTGTTAACTATCTATTTCTCATTTAAATTTCATATTTTACCAAAAACAAGTATAAATAAATATTTAATGAGTATCTGGCTTTTGCGACAACGAATTGTTGATTCGACTGGTCGACTGTGATTTAAGTCATGTATTTCTGGCTCGGTGCATTGTGTATGTGAATTTTATACGGATTTGTAGTTGTACCGATGCTTTAACCATGTTTGCTTAGCAGACTTAAAGGACCATGACTGTGGATGCGTAAAGTTTATAATTACTTTTTTTACATAATAAAAAGCACTAGTTTAACTACAGATCAAAATTTATTGTAGGGTAATAAAAGGATAATATAGTGCTCAATACAAGTTGTTTGCGGACTGTTGACCCTGTTGCAATATCTTTGTACAAAAACCTAAATATTTAAAAGTGCTAATATATAAACATATAAATAATATTACGTCTAAGTTTTAATATTCAGTGTTATATATTTCCTTTTAAAAGAAGATATAAAAAAAATCTTACATTAAATAAAAAAACAGTGTGAATATCGGGTTTTTACCAAATATTTTTTCTCCGGCAATTAGGTATATTACATGTAAATTCTTAGTGATAATTTGTAGATAATAAAATGTTATTTTTTGCCTAGCCAGTAAGTTCTGGTAAGTTCACTAATCACTGGTCATTTAATAAAAAAGTAATTAAAATCTTTAACCTTTTCCTCGGACTTGGCAAATAAAATGTTTTATATTTTATAATGGTATTAAAACACAGCCGACTTGCTGGTATACTTATCAATTTTGACCTGCAAAAAGGGAATTTGAAACTTAGATATCAAAACTACCTTTGTGTATCGCGATGTATACAGAGTGTAACATAAATATGGAACGCTCGAAATACCTCCCCACCTGTTTATCCAATTTTACGAAACTATGTACTCATAGGTTCGAAATTACGCCGGATCGAATGGTCAGCTCCGCGTCGTTGCCAAGTTTACCGTTTTTCTAAAATCGAATAGCACTTTGTTTTTTTAAACGGAACACCCTACATTTGATTCAGTTTTTGAGTTCTGCTTAAAATTGTATATACTTTTTGTATAAAGTATTTTTTTCTGACGATAAAAGTTTCTGGAGGAATTAAGATTAAAGTAATACTTAATGTATTTTACCTACAAATACAAGAATAAACAATACAGAAGGCAATAACTTAACAACAATAAACAAAACAAAATTAAATCAGATGCTTCAAATGTTGTAAAATATCATTTTAAAATAATCAAAAAAAAGTAAATTATTACTTTTTTTACTAATGGGAAAGTTTGTCGGACGAGCCGTAGGCGAGTGTAGTAATAAAAAAATCAAATTAACACAACTTATGATTATTTGGAAATAGTTGCACAAGATCCGGACAAATTAATTTCTTAAAAGCTGCAGGTATCTTTCCCCATTTAACGTCTCTTTCATAAAGAATGGGCCAATTATTCTTCGACCTATTATACCAGCCCAAACATTTACTTTTCGAGGAAACTGGGTGTGATTTTCGCATTTCCAGTGAGGGTTTTCCCTGGCCCAATAACGAGAAGACTATCTGGGGGACAAAATCTGGATTGGCGTTGCAGCGCTCCATCCTAATTTCACAAAATTGCAAGCGTCTGTCATAGTCGTCTTCTGAGAGCTCCTGTACCAGTCTTATTTTGTAGGGATGGAACTTTTCTGTTTTTAGCAGGCTACTGACATATGGAAAATGTGCTTTTCTTCTCCTAGTATTCTGGTAGAAAGGTGGGGAATTTTCTCTTAACTCAACAAAACGTTCAGAGCCTTATCACCATCTGTTGAACTTTTAGGTCGACCAGAGTGTGCAGCATCTTTTATGTGTCCAGATTTACGGAATTTTTTAAAAACTTTGCTTACAGTAGATGTTGTTTTCACGGATTTCTGTCAGGATATTTTTCATTAAAAATATTACAAACTTCTTGTTGTGTTCTCATTCTGTCCCCATAACCCAGTATCATTAAAATTTCGATTCTATGGGTTTCAGTTAAATGATCCATTTTGTGTAAATAATTTGTGTAAAAATATTGACAATGTCAAATATTCCAGGTAAGCTTATATGTGCAGGTATCTGTAAGTAAAACACATTCAGTATTACTTTAATCTTAATTCTTTCAGAAACTGTTATCGTTAGAAGAAAATACTTTATACAAAAATATACACAATTTTAGGCAGAACTCAAAAACTGAATCAAATACAAGGTATTTCGTTTAAAAAAACGAAGTTTCATTCGATTTCAGAAAAACAGTAGACTTGGCAACGACGCGGAGCTCACCATTCGATCCGGCGTAATTTCGAACCTATGAGTACATAGTTTCATAAAAATTGGATAAACGGTGTAGGAGGTATTTCGAGCGTTCCATATTTAGGTTACACTCTGTTATAACTTTAGCTTTGTCTGGGTTATAAAGTTCAGGGACCCAATATGAATAATTTTTTAACAAATAAGGTATTAATAAGAGTCATTAATGATGGAGACAGTTTACAGCGCTCGCTAGGTTCACGCCTTGACGGTTGAGATCAGTATTCGCCAATCAATGCCTTTTTTTCACGACCGCTTGGTTATTGAATTACGAGAGTCATAATTTCTCTTGAAAATTTTTCAAAATGTATTTAGATTTTAGAAAAGGTACTTGACATATGTTTTAATGGTTGTTATTTGAATGACAAGTGTATAAACAAACTCCAGGTTTGTTTTTTGTATTTTTAGTTGTCTACACTATACTCGTTTATTAATAAAAAAATCATAAAACAAGGGGGACTATTAATGAATGATTTTTTATACGTTAATAATATTAATAAATAAACGATCGTCAAAAAATATAATAGTTTGTTTGTCGCCAAATAAGTCGCTAAAATTAAATAAATTTATGTGTTAATAAAAATTATGCCTTATCTTAACTGTTTCTTTCAGGAAAAATTGCGGTTAAGTTTTTTATAATTTAAATTATAAACCTTAGTATTAAGGTGATGATGTGTCCAGTGCTCATATGAGGGGATATCATTTGTAAGAGAATTCTAATTTGGTGATATGTGTTATTTACCAAAAGACAATAGTTATTTCTTTTTTTTTAACTTAATATGCAGTATGATACTGCTTGGCATAGAATATTTTATTTAAATATAATTAAAATTTTATGCCTAAGAAACTTGTATTATTGTTGTTTGTATATATTTTTTTAAATTTTAATAATACTGGCCAAATTTTATTTTATTTTTTAATTGTTTTTAGTTTTGTTACATTCATCTAAACATAAACAATTTTTATATCAAATTTACTTTAATAAGATCTTTCTATTTGTTATTGTCGTGAGACAAAAAGTTTATCACAATCAGAGCAGCAGACAATTATATTTCATGTAGGTGTAACATATATGGGTATATAACGAAAAAGTACAAATACCTAAAGTAATAAACCCTATTAATCGAAAGTGGTTTTTAATTGAGAAAAGGCATAAATATATTGGCACTTATTAAAAAACAATAAAAGGAATACTTCCAAGATAATAAAAAAAGCGAACAATCATATACTTAAAATATATAATCAATACATATCTTATAATAAAAATTAAATTATTGTTTCAGGTAAAGTTACATCAATAAAAACTCTAAGGGATATTGTTTATTTCAAAAAGTGATTTTAAACGTCACGGAAGAATAGATGCTGCAAGGTAAAGTATTTTATATGATACAGATAATATTATACGCTTTATACTATTTATAAACCTTTAAAAATATGAACAAGTAAATAGGCAATCAAACTATTAAGTAACAGTAATTTTCTATTAAAGTTCTATTACACATAATTATTGAATCAAATGAACTTACCTGAAGTTCGATTCTAATTATATGAGGCGTCCATTCCTCAAAATCACATAATTATAACCAAGTAGTACGTGCAATTCCAGCTTCAGCCCACCAAGTTTAAAGAAAATAAGTCCGGTCCTGCTTCCTCACTCACCATCACGGCGGCGCCACCCCGCCGATACCGGTGACATGTCATTGAGTTTAAAGGAATGAATGTTTTATCATTTACTGGGGTTTTGGGGAGGGAGGTTTGTGATATTTTCGGAATGGACGCCTCATATAATTAGAATCGAACTTCAGGTAAGTTTATTTGATTCAATAATTATATTTCGGCGTCCATTCCTCAATATCACATAATTATAACCAAGTAGATGTTCAAAGAATCTGTGTAATGTAAAACATTCATTTACACATTAACATTAAAGTTACTGTTTCTCAATATCGTTTAGGTCGCTAAATACTGTCGGAAGAAGGCCATCGGTATTAGCAAGCGGCCTGTTATAAAATTCGGCCAATACAGATGATTCCTTGGACCATCCCGCCGAAGTTCGGATGGCTTCGTAGCTGAGACCTCTCCGTAACGCAGATGACGTCGATGCGTGTCTAGTTGAATGTGTTGAAAACACAGAGGTATCCACACCCGCGGACTTAAGGGTATCTTTGATCCATCGGCTTAGTGTTTGTTTCGACGCGGGTCTATGAGGTTTTTTACAAGTTAGCCAAAAATCATCACACTCCTTTGGACGAATATGGTTGGTTTTTTTCCAGATATTCCATTATCAGTGAAGTAACACACAGATAAGGCTTTTGTGGAAAATAAGGCAAAGTTAAACAGGGTTGAAAACTCTTGGGAGCAAAGGTTTTTATTAACCCGGGAACTAATATTTTTATACCCGTATTAGTTTTGATGATATTTGAGCATTTGATTAACGACAGCGTTTGAATCCTCTGGCCAGTGGCCAACGCCAATAAAGTTGCTAACTTAAAGGACAAAGCTTTGAGATTGTCAGTATTTGGTGAATTTAAAAAGTTCAACACCTGTTGAGGATCCCAAATAGAATGATATTTTGGTTTGGGTGGCCTTTTACGAAAAACTCCTTTTAAAAATCGTTTGATTAGCGGGGTTTTACCTATATTAATAGATGATATTAAAGATATAGCAGCTCTGTGGAAGTTAAAACTACCATAAATATTATTTGTGGAATCTAATAAGCATTGAAAGAAAGTCAAAATATGAGACACAGTGCCACTAAATGGGGATATATGTTTTGTCCGGCAAAATTCCCATCAAAGTTTGAACGTAACGTTATATTGTTTAATTGTTGAATCAGCCAGCGAGTTTTCCATCGTTTCCATTGCTTCATCTGGTATGTTTTTTAACCTAAATGCTTCCCTGATAAACAGGCGGCAGCCAGGATAAGTCTTGTTTTCAATGGGTGTCTTCGATTGCTGTAAGGACACGATAATAGGTTATCGTCTGGGCCAAAAAATAACGGATTCCCCAATAGCATTTTTGTGAACACTGTGTTTGCCAAAAAGGCACCACTACAATTGCGGTAGCTTTATTGTTAATAATTTTTTGTAAAGTTCGCAAAATTAAGGGAAACGGCGGAAAAGCATAAAAATTGTAGTTCCTCCAATTTAAAGTAAAAGCATCCACGGCTTTTGCCTTTGGATCCCTGAACCAGGAAACGTAGTCCCTGCATTTATGATTAAGAAAAGACGCAAACATATCAATAGTGGGGACACAAATTCATCAGTAATGGTTTTAAATACATGTTGATTTAAAGACCATTCCGTATCTGAACGCTGTATTCTAGAGGCTTCATCGGCCTTAGTGTTATCACTCGACCGAACATAAGACGCAAAGATCGAAATATTTGTGATTTCACAATAGCGCCAAATATCCCGTGTTAAATTATTTAGGGTGATGTGCTGAATACTACCCATTTTATTTACACAGGCTAGTGCAGTGGTATTATCAGTTCTTACCAAAATATTAACATTTTTTAAATGTTTAGCAAAATATTTCAATGCTAACTGTATTGCCTTAAGTTTCAAAATATTAATATGATGGTGATTGTCAGCTTTTGTCCACCAGCCTTAGTGCTCTCTCCTTGACAGTATGCTCCCCATCCAGTTAAACTGGCATCCGTATAGATTTCCAATTGATAAGTGTCCCTTTTTAACTCATTAAAAGAGTGCTTTATGTGTTCCTGCCACCAATCCATATCTTCGCGCATTCCTGCTGAGATATTAAGAAAGCCATTGTAATCTCCCTGATAACTTCTAAGAGCTAGAAATTTGGCTCTTTCGAACCGTTTCGTATACATCCAGCCGTATTTTATAGCGGGACAAATCGAAATTAAGGTACCCAAAAATTGAGCAAATAATTTTATTCTGCATCGTGTCATGGCAATAAGTGTAATTAGCCATTTTAAATACGATCTCTTTTTTCCAATGGCAGTTCGATGATCAGTGACCTAGAGTTGAAAACAAACCCAAGGAACGTACAACTTGTGGAAGGAATAAGCTTACTCTTTTGACCGTTAATCAAAAACCCCAATTTTTCTAGTAAAATAACAGTTTTTTGAACATTTTTAAAGCACTCGCTTTCTGAATGACCTATAATTAGAAAGTCATCTAGGTAATTTACACATTTGACGCCACAAATACGCAGTTGTTTAACAACAGGGCGCATAAGTTTTGTAAAGGCATAGGGAGCTGTCTAGAGACCAAAAGGCAAGCAGTTAAACTCATATATTTTGTTATCATATTTGAAACGTAAGTACTTTTTGTATTCTCTATGAATTGGTATTAAATAGTAGGCATCCTTCAGGTCGATTGATGCCATAAAATTATTATGTTGTATTAACCTAATAACTGTTCTGATGTCCTCCATTTTAAAATGGGGAGGTTCCAAAAATGTATTTAACAGTTTAAGGTTTAGTATAAAACGCTTGTCACAATTTGCCTTATATGCAAGAAAATTTTTTAATATAAATCCATTTTTACTTGGAGCACATTGTGTAATAGACCCTTTTAGTAGTAGATTGGAAATTTCAATTTTCAAAAGCTGATTTTTAGAATCAGAAAATATTTGGGAATTAAGAGGTACTTTCTGAAATGGGGTTCTGGTAAATGGAATTTTGTATCCTTGAATACAGTTCAAGACCACAGAATTAGAAGTAATGTCGGCCCATTGTTTATAAAAATGTTGCAGGCGACCCGCATAATATTGTAAATCTACTGTTTATTTCCTTCTAATCCCGCCTCCTCTGTTGCTCCTTGCGACTGTTTGGCCCTATCTCGCCAGAACGACGGACAGGGCGACGAAAGTTTTTTGCTCCAGGATTCCTGTAGTAAGTATTTTCCCCCTCCCTTTTTTGAGGTCTGGGTTGGTGACTTGTAGATGCGGAACTTTTTAGATCCTTACCAATGCTTTCCAAATTTTTTATTGTTTAACTTTTTCAGTTAAATCATTTCCGAACAGAAACTCAGTTGGATTAGATTTATCAGCAACTTCTTTTACATTATCATTTAGTAAAGGCAAAATACCATTCTTGCGAAAAGTTGAAATCCGATGAAAAATATTTGTTAAAATTTTCCCCGCGTCGCTTAAATCTTTAAGAAAATCTTTTTTAAAATTATTTGGATTAAATTGAGGGTCATTCAAAATTCTAGTTATTGATTTTCCTATAACAGAAATTCCCTTACCCAGCTGATTTTGGACTTCTGTTTGAGAGAAATCTCGAGTTTTAACCAAATTGTTCTTTTTTACAATGGCCATTACTTCAGGGTTGAGTTTAGGCGGGGACAACTCTTGTAACTTTGAAGAAATTTCTGAAGAAGAGATATAGACTCTTCTTTTGGCATGCCCTTTTGTAAAATATTACGCCATCTGGGTATCAATTCTGAATGTAACTCAAAACCTACATTGGTTGGTTGATCAGGATTTTTCCCTAAAATATCGATAAATTCTTCAGGTATTTCAATTTCATTATGAATTGATATTGAATCTCCAAGATCCTTATTACCATCCCCAGATAAATGGACATCATCTGTCCCTAAATCCAAAATTGCTTCTGGGCTACAAGCCTCAGAAAAAATTTCATTATGCTCCAGAGATTCATTCCTAGAGCCGGCCCTGTCGGCCCGAGAAGCAAGATTACGCGCGCCAGGTTCAGTTGATACAACCGAAGTAGCGCGGTCTCTTTCCCTCCGTTCAACAGAGGAGTTGCGACCGTATCGGTGGCGGGAGCGACTGCTGTTGCGGCGCTGACGACTTCGGCGGTGGTTTGACGATGTTCTAGACCTTGAGCGACTCGAATGTCGACGTACAATGTCAACGGAGTTTGTTGATCGATAAACAGAAAAATCCCGGCTACAAGCACGGTTTCGAACTCTCTCTCTCCTCTAAACTGTTTAATCGGCGTTGTAAATCTTCAAGATTTACCTTTGATTTCTTATATTTGGATTTCCTTGGCATAGAATCCTCAGAATCCGAGGAATCTCGCTTTCTTTTCGCATCCCTCTTTCTTCCCATCCTAAAAGGCTACGGAATAACTAATAAATTAATTAAATAATATACTTACAGTGCGGCAAATTATCTGCAAACCTGATAAGTAGTTCAAATAGTAATTTTAATTACTGGTCAAATAAAAAATTTACAAAACGAACGTCGGCACTACGTAGCGGGCGAAGCACCAAAAGCACAATGACATGTCACCGGTATCGGCGGGGTGGCGCCGCCGTGATGGTGAGTGAGGAAGCAGGACCGGACTTATTTTCTTTAAACTTGGTGGGCTGAAGCTGGAATTGCACGTACTACTTGGTTATAATTATGTGATATTGAGGAATGGACGCCGAAATGTAATATATATGTTACACCATGCTAACAGTTATTGTAAAAGTTACTTTAATAGAGTTATCAGCTAATTTTCATGCGAAACATAGTCGACAAAGACTTCAAGAAAACAGGCAGATACCAATTCGACACATACATATACAGGGTAAGTCTGTGAAGTGGGACCTCCCCCGTTTATTTATTTAACTGTCCAAATTGGGGAAAAATGTTTTATACAAAAATATTTTGGTTTCTGCTGCTCTATATTTTGCAAATAACGTTATGTATACAGGATGTATCAGAAAATCCGTACGAGGACAAAGTTAATTTTTTTAAATGACCCCCTATATTTTTCGTTACATTTTTATTTTCTGCATAAAATTCTAGATATTTTTTAAATATGTTCTATAGTTTTGTGGCGGATTCATGTTTCAGTTTGTTTTATTTGGGATACTCGCCTTACTACTTTTTGGAAAATGGGACCCTTTTGGTCCGGGTCCCGGGTATACGAGCTGACCCTGTCCAGCCCTTTGACCCCTATGAACTTGCAGATCGCCTGCAACAAAAAAAGAAAACCCCCCAAAAAACCCAAAAAAATCACAAATACTAGTCTATGTTTCGGTGGTAAGTCGGCAAAAAATTAAACTAAATTTAAAAAAAAAAATTGGTCTAAAAACTTAGGAAATTCTGATAGCTTTTTTTTTACTTTTTAATGACGTTTTGTCACAAGTAACACTAGGTTATTGTACTTGTGTATGTATAGTATTCCAAAAGTCCAGAAAGGTGGGTGGTATGGTGTGTTAATTGATTTTAGGTTTACCTGAATTTACTTCAGAGTCAAGCATAGCTAACCAGGTATTATTTAAATTAACAGATATTGATACTACACATCTGTATTTAAATAATAAAATAAATGCACTTTCCTTTATTTTACAAGTTTCCTTTGCTAAAATGCTTAAATTTGAACTCTAATCACCCAATAATGGTAAAAACGGAGTTGTAAAAAGTCTTTTTGATAGAATTAAAATAATTTGTTCTGATCAAAACAAAAACAAAAAAAATAAAAAAGAATTTTTAAAAGATATTTATGTTCAAAATAATTATCCTCTTGCTTTTATAAACAAATGCTTTCTAAAATTTAAACAACCAAATTTAAGAGAAAATCAAAATAGACCTATTACAAATCTATTTTTACCATATATTCCAGGCTTATCAAATAAAATTTAACGAATAGGTAATAAATTAAATATTCGCACTATCTTTAAATCCCAAAACACAAATGTGTAGCGTCAATATCTGTTATTTTAAATAATACATGGTTACCTATGCTTGATGCTGAAGTAAATTTAGGTAAACTTAAAATCAATTAACACACCACACTACCCACCTTTCTGCTCTTTTTGAGTACTATACATACAACAGTCAAATAACCTAATGTCACTTATGACAAAAAGTTTTTTGACCAAAAATTTCTTAAAATTTGGTTTAAGTTTTGTTTTAGTTTCTGTCTTGACAATGGTGGCCGACTTGCCACCGAAACGTAGACTAGTATTTGTGATATTTTTTTAGGTTTTTGGGGGGTTTTCTTCTTTTTTGTTGCAAGCGATCTGCAACTTCATAGGGATCAATAGGGCTGGACAGGGTCAGCCCGTATACCCGGAGCCGGGACCAAAAGGGTAACATTTTCCAAAAAGTAGTAAGGCGAGTATCCCAAATAAAACAAACCGATAGATATTTTTTGTCTGGCATATCCTATCCCTATATGTTAACGAGATATTGGCATTTAAATACAAATTTGCTGGGGAAAAATCCACTTATCTCTTAATGCCGTTTTACATTTCCATGGTTTCAGCAGTTTTTTTGGCATAACAACCTTAGTAACTAGCTAAAAATGTCAGAACGACAGTTTTTTAAGTTATAAAATGGTATTTTTAATACATATCTAATTTCTGAGCAGATGTTATGGCTAATAACAGATATAACGAAAAATTTCCAATAAATGAATTATGTGATATGGTTCTAATCATCGAAAAATGCAAATTCAAGATAAAAACCTCGAAACGTTCGTATAGATCAAAACGGTAACACATTAAAGATTTAAGAATATATATATCATGTATGTTTTTTTGTTGCTTTTATTAATCTGTAAAAAAACAGTTTAAATCGTGTTCTTTTCTTGTTTGTTGCTTAGCCTATTTCTACTTGTGATATCTAATTACCTATTAATTATTACTATGACTGTTTTGTCTATCAAAAAAACCGCTGAAACCATAGAAACGTAAAGCAGAATTAAAAGATGAGCCAACTTTTTCCTTTTCAAATTTGTATTTAAACGCAAATATTTTGAAAACAATTGAATATAGGGATATAGCATATCATATCCCTATATAAAAATTTCTAAAATTTAACGAAGAATTCAAAAATATAATAAAAAATATTGGGAGTCATTTAAAAAATGAACTTTGTCCGTGCACGGACTTTCTGATACACCCTGTATACATAACATTTTTGCAAAATATAGAGTAGCAAAAACCAACATATTTTTGTATAAAACAGTTTTTCCCAATTTGAATAGTTAAAGCAATAAACGGAGGGTCTCACTTCACAGACCTACCCTGTATAGGTCTGTTTGTTATTCAAAAAAAAATATTCACTATTTTAAACTTTTATTGCTCACTTAGTCCTAAAATACACCTTCCATAAAAGCGCTTACGTAAAAAGAGTGTAAAATAGTAGGTGCTATTTCTAAATAACAGACTTACGGCCGAGTGATTATCGCGTTGTTAAATTTAGCAATGGACTTAGCAATAATTGTTAAAAGGTAACAACGGATTAGAATGTTTAACAAAATGTCAATGTTAGATTTTGACAGGTTGCCAACTAAAATCATTGAATAACACTGACAATGACGTTTTGTTAAACATTCTAAACCATTGTTAACTTTTAACAATTGCTAAGTCCATTGCTAAATTTAACAACGCGATCATCACTCCGCCGTTAATATCTAATATTATTGGAATTTGTATTGTTGTATGTATGTACAAATATTGTATGTACGCATTGTGATTCACTTATTTCTCTTTACATTACTTTTTAAGATATTGACTAATAGGTGTAAATGTTACATTCTGGCTTATTAATACGAGCTACGAATGTGATGTCAAAGGAAAAACATCTCAGCCATGGTCAAATTCTAGTGCATGTCAAAAAATTATCAACAAAATCTTTTATCAATTATTTACAAAAAAAAATAAATAAATATTACTACCTATTACAAAAAAAGATTACAATGTTTACTTTACAATAAAAATTGCGAAAATAAAACGGTGAAATTGGTCATTTCCTGAAATAACTAGTCTTTACATGTATTGCCGGCAATCCGCGTAACAGCCTTATTATTACAGTGTTTGACTATGTAGCGCAATAGTCATGTTTAATTGCCTAGGCATTACATGAAATAACTGAATGGTTAGTTCTTGATAGTCAAAAAAGGTTATTAATAAAGCGTATGGAATCAATATGAAATCAATATTGCTAAGTGATACGGAGAAAGCCATTCCCCAGGTGTGGAAATAGTATTGCTAGTAGATTTTGATGTATGTATCACACAGTGTGTAGGTTAAAAGGATGCTGCTGTAATTATGGATGTTGTGTGTTTTCGTTGTTATGTCGTTTGACCTCTCGCATTCTTAACAAAACAAGCCCTGTTATTCCGTTTACTGACAGGGCAAAAAACACCGTGACTTTTAGAGTGTGCAGAGCAAGGATGTTTGAAGGTATATGGAAGCCCAATGCTATGTCCTATTTGATCAAAAAATGTCCAGCTCACTATAAAAATAACTGTCATGAGTGGCCCTCGCGATTCTGTGCAGCAACAAAATTCCACGAAATTTTATTATGTGTTGCCTACTTACACACTAATAAATTAGTGTGTAGGTAAGCAACACATTATACTTTTATTAGAGCCATAGTACGTAGTACTGTTTTCTGTGCGACGGCGCGGCCCGTTTGACACCATGTGTGTGTGACTATAATTTTGTGTTTATTGTTTGTTACTTATAATATTGTAGCAAAATGAGAGGTTGTATGGTTTTGTCTTGCAAATCCAAGGGTAACATACCCGGCATTTTTTACCTTAGCTGAGTATTTTTTATTTTAAAATTAGGTGTTTCTGGTAACCGAATAAAAAAAATATATTAATTATAAATTATAGAAAATGAAAATTTTATAGGCAATAGCAGTGAGAAAAGTAAGGTTATCTTAACTATCTTTTAGATGAATCCACAATGTTTGTGTATTTCTGTGGATCATTAAAAAGAAATTAGGTTTACACTTAGGTACTTATATTTCATTTAATAATTTGGTACATCTCTTTAAAAGATCAAAATTATCAATTACTAGGCAGACCAGGCAAATTTTAATGTATACAGGTCCTACAAATTAAATAAAA
Source organism: Listronotus oregonensis (assembly GCA_019359885.1). NCBI lineage: Eukaryota > Metazoa > Arthropoda > Insecta > Coleoptera > Curculionidae > Listronotus > Listronotus oregonensis. Next base: position 32,091 of record JAHBCN010000665.1, read on the forward strand.
GAAAATACAATTTCAAGTTAAAGTTTCTTTTTGCTTCTTTTGTATTTGTTTATATAGAAATTTGATTTTTAGTTTCTTATACTTACATTATCAACTTTTTAAGGTCGGCATACTGTAGGCACATAATATTTAACGGATACGGTTACAATTGATACCTACCAAAGGTTACTAAACATTTTTAACCACTGTTATCCTGTCTCATAAATCTTTGTATTAGTGAAAACTATATGCTCAAAAAGCAGTTCTAAAAATTTTCACTTTTTAATAAACAACCAAAATCTTAAGAGCCTTTACTGAATTTGGTGTAGATATAGATTACCTGCATGAGGTGACACTATTTTATTGTAAAGAAAAGGCTGTAAAGTGGCGCCACCTAATATCTAATCTAATATTACACAATTATTTTAAATAATTTATAACAGTATCGTTTAATAACCAACAATTTTGTGCAAAAATTTTAAAAAACTGTATAAATATAGTTAGCTGTAATTGAATTTGACATTATTTGATGTCAAGTTTATACATTATAAAAGTCCGGACCTGACCTACTATTTATTGCGCAAACTTCGCGGGGCCCATTCCCCTATTCCCGCTGCCCTGCACGCCTTGACAATTTTGTTCTACAGCATTGGCCTTTCATATACCTTCAAACTTTCTTGGTGCAGAGGTGTTTGATGTTTTTTCTGAGATTGTATGGTAATCAGAAGCGATAATTCTGTTTATTTACATAACCGTTCAAATAAAAATGTACTTTATCGCTCCAAAACACGAAATCAATGTGCGAAATCTCTAGATGACTGTCTGGCTAAATATTTTTTTGGGTTTATGCACGATGGAGCTCCTCCTCATTTTAGCATAGGTGTTAGAACTCATCTAAATAACACCTTTGGGGAAAATTGGGTTGAAAGGGGACCAAGTCAATGGCCACCTTGCTCCCCTGAATTAAGTCCAATAGATTTTTATTTATGGGGACCCCTTAAAACTCTGGTTTACGCCACTTCCATACAAACAACAGAAGAGTTAAGAAACAAAATCGTAAATGTTTGCGAAGAAGTGAGAAATAGACCTCGAATTTTAGCTCGAGTTCGTCGTTCAAAGATTCGTCGAGTGAAAAGGTGTACATAAATGGATGGTGGACATTTCCAACATTTGTTGTAGCTGTTGTTGCACTAAACCTTTTTCCTAGAAATGTTTTTGATTTTTTGTTTTCCAAGGCACCTGTGATTTTTTTAGCAAAAATTAATAAACCAATTTTGTCCAGTGGCATGCAATAAAACCGTTTTTTTTTTCTCAAAAACGTAGTGAGATACGAAAAAAATACAGGAGGTGAAGAAGTTGTATTTTTACAAGCTTAATCAAACAACAAATATTAAAGTTGCAAAACAGGCAGTGGCGTACATTTTTTGCCAATTTTATTCGCTAAGATGCCCCCAGGACGCCACTGGACCATTTTTAATTTATTTAGGGCCAAATTAGCCTCTTAATACAACAAATAATATTGCCAAATTTCAAAAGAATCAAGTAAATATTTTTTAAAATATTAATAGAAAATTAATATGTTTTCACAAAGTTGTCACCCTGTATCTTAAAAACTGTGCATTTCCGGACCCATGTTTATAGAAACTTTTTCTCATAATTTTAAAAAAGAAATGGCCCATTACAATATCTCCTTCTATTTTTCAAACATCCTGTATATAATTGTTCTATTTAATAGAAGCACAATTTTGCAGCCCTGATTTAAATAATCAGATTAAATTTAATAATTAATTAGAATTCAGTAAATTTCTATTAATATTATTTTTTGGTTAACTATTTTACTTTTATATAAAGACATAATAATATAATTATAATATAAAACTAATAAAATTGTCCATGAACCAACCCAATAAATAAAATAGATTTATGATTTATTTATTAAATAATAGAATTTTTCTGCCAAAGTTTCAAAAGATGAGAAATGCAATAATGTTATTAAGAATAACATCCCAATGTAATAAAAAGTTCGGTGGTATGATTATAGATAGTCTAACAAAATTTCCAATTTACTCGAGTTTATAGAACTTGAAAGTTTTCTACTAACAAATTTTTACTATGAGAAAATCAGTTCCTACGTGCATTTCGGTCTATTATCCAGAGAATTTTAATAAATAATTTGACAGATTTCAACTTTAAAACTATGTGGCATATTTAAAGTATATTAATTGCTTAATAATCCTGTATTAGGTTTTTAATTAATTTTCGTAATAATTTTTTTTTCAATATATTTTATTATTTACTAATTTTAGATGTATAGTAAAAGAACAAGTATCAAACCATATTTTGACAATTTTTATTAGTTAGTTTTATACAGGAATGACCAAAAGTCGGGAATAATTTTTTTTTTTTTTAACGAAAAACACGGTCATTGATTTTATTATTTATTTTGTATTTTCAGTATTATCCGATCAGTCCTGGTAAACTCTTTTTTTTTTAATATCCTTGAAGAAAATAATCCAGGGGCGTTAAGTCGGGGGATCTTGGCGGCCATTGAACTGGACCCCGTTTACAATCCAGCGAATTGGAAACCCTTAGTCTAAGTAACCTTGAACATTAATACCATAATGTGGGGGAGCGCCATCTTGTTGGAACCAAATTCTTTCATTTGATACACCTGGATCTCCTTTATGAGGTAACATCTGAGCTAGAGCTGGTATTAAAGCAAATGTTGGAAAATGTAGATAAAGTTAAGCAGTAAGATTTCCTTTTAAAAAATGGTCCTAAAATCCTGTTGTTATTGATACCTGACCATACACTTTCACTTTCTGAGCATGCTGCGTATGCGCATCGTAGATCCAATATGTATTTCCCTGGGACCAAAAGCGATAATTGTGTCTATTAACTACCCCATTTAAATACAATGTTGCCTCATTCAAGAAAAATATGTGTAGTGAAAACCATTGTTTTCATCTCACCATCATTTTCCCACAATTGCAAACGCTCATCATAATTGTCTACCAAAAGCTCTTGCACTAAACATACTTTATATGGATGATATTTCTTCTTTTTACCTTCGAAATGTACTTCGAGAAGCATCCTGATTGCGGGTTAATGAAACAGTTTTAATATGAGGATTGTGCTATATGCTATGCTATACCCAATTTTTTATCCTCATTTAAAGCAGGTGGTCGACCAGTTTTGGGCAAATCACATCCTATACCGTGTTTTTCTTTGTGGAATATTTTACTGACTGTGCCTTGAGAAATTTGGTTTTTGGAATACTTCGCGTTAAATGCCCACACATATTGCTGACTTCTTATTTTGCCTCCATTTTTAAAAAACTATATGCTCATTTAGACTCTGAACACAAATCGTTATTGTTTAATATAAAAGACCGTCGCCTTGTGAAAAACAAAAACATGTGAAATGGGCGACTGTATAGCAAATATTTTTTATCAAGAAATATTTTCATTTAATAAAACAATTTTTTAATCTAAAATTGTATACACAAGCCTTCTTGTAAAAGATATTTCACATTTAAATAAATTGAATTTACAGCCACTGAGTTCTGAAAATGAACTTATTAGCAGTGTCAATATTTTTGCATGTAAAATCGAGAAGTTTATTGACAAAACCAACATTAAAAATGTGGATAATAAAAAAGTTTCAAAAGGCGTTTAAAGTCACCTGTATTTCCTTAAAATTACTTATTACTATTTAGGATATGATCCAAAATCCTTTTAAAATAAGATTTTTTAAATGTGTAGACGCTGGGTGCTAGATTGTTATATGTTTAACATATTTTCCCGCAGTTCCGTCAGCAATATCCAGGTACCAAAACATGAATTTACTGCATTTCATAGTTGTTTAGACAACACAGTAGTTACATTATAACTAGTGATGAGCGAGACCGATCTTGGTCTTGCGTTCTTGGTCTTGGTCTTGCAGCAAGACCAAGACCAAGACCGCCTTTTCGCTTGCAAGACCAAGACCAAGACCGAGGAGTGCAAGACTACGCAAGACCAAGACAGACCTGCAAGATTCTTGCACTTCTGCAACTTTTTTTTAAATATTATACTATTCAATTTTTATATTCAATATACAGAAGGTATTTCATACAGAAATGACAAAAAATTGGCGAGAACTGCCAAAAAAGGCGATTATTTAATGAGTAACAGGTTTCTTATTAAAATAATAATTAAATGGATTACTTTGTTATTTTATACAGTTGTTTAACAACGATTATGAGTAAATTCAATAACATGTTTTAAAATTAATATGATTGTGACTCAATGGTCCGACAAAGCACGATATCTCCGAAACCGTTCACGACAGAGAAAAGCTAGGGGTACAAAAGTTATAGAAGCTGAAAAGAACTTTTATATTTCTAATGGTTTTTTTTAATAAGCTATCTGGTGATGCCACTTACAGGGAAGTTTAAACATTTTTCAAAATCCAGAAAAACATTATTTTTGTTCCACACTGTAAGAAGTGGCACCACTAGATTGCTTCTTAAAACTAAGATATAACTGTAAAAGAAAGGAATTAATAAAAAATATATTTTTCATGTTCAATAAATTGTTATACAAATGTATTTTAAATATCACTTCCGGTTTTAACGTAAAAGGCAAACAATGCTAAAAGAATAATAATGACGTCATTTTTATCAAAACCAAAATTATATTTAAAAACTATCTACAATGACATTGTTTTTATATGACAGTTTAACAATTTTAGAGCATAATATACAGGGTGGTGTTTTTTTTTTTAATGGATTTTTTGTCATAAATTTTATATTTTGGGTTAAAAGCTAAAACTAAGGTAGTTTTCTTGAGTGGCAGTGGATTCTTCGGAAAATTCTGGAATAGAAAAAAAACACATTTTACGCCCTATTCTTCTATAATTTTTTCATATTCAGTTTTTCACAATAATGAACGGGTTTTGGAGATATCGAGCTTTGTCACAGTATTGAGCCACCTTGTATATGCAGAATGTTTATAAAGTATTTGTACAAACTTTGTACGGCAAATGTTTAACTAATTTAAAGATAAAAAGTTCATATGAACTGAAAAGATTTCTGAATAACTTTTTTTTGAATCAAAAACCAATGTTTACATATAAGAATCATTTTCACAAAAAATTCACATCTGGTTGAAATTAAAAGTTTTTTTTTCTGCTCACACAGTACATAGTTTTGTATTTCTTTTAATTTTATATGCCTTTTCAAATAATATTTAAATAATTCTTATTACTAAAATATTTCTATGTGCCACTAAATGTATATAAACAGGTTGTGTTTCAATTCAACTAAAAATGGAGCATAAATAAATTGACCCCTACATTTAAAATGCGTTTTTTAATTAAATAATTTCAACGTATGTGTGAGGTTAAAATTGGAATATTTTATATTTTAATGCAGAAAATATAGTTTCCATCTTTATTTATATTTAAGTATTAAAAAAATATTTTTTATTTAATATTACTTAGTTTAAATTATTACTACCAAAAAAAAGCAAGACCAGCAAGACTCTTGCAGAAAGACCAAGTCCGGGAAGTGCAAGATCAAGACCAAGACCAGGCTTGCAAGACCAAGACCAAAACTAGCCCGGTCTTGGTCTTGGTCTTGCTTTGCTCATCACTAATTATTACCCCGGTACTACCCCATTAATGTGTGGATCATTATCCAGACATACAGTTTACTGTGGATTCCTATCCTATTTGAAAAAAATCAGGAAGTAATAAATACATTTAAAAATAGCAATTTTTGCAAATACATATTTTTTGATAGTCAAGGCAATAAAGTGAGTTTTAAAATACTTTGGTGAAATAATGCAATTTTAAATTTCAATAAGCAGGAAATGGCTTTGAGATATTTAGTTTTAATTTCATCTTGATATTTATGCGAGCGAGTATTTTTACATCTTTTTTTTATAAAAAGAAAACACATACTTTGGTGAAATAATGCAATTTTAAATTTCTATAAGCAGGCAATGGCTTTGAGATATCTAGTTTTAATTTCATCTTGATATTTATGCGAGCGAGTATTTTTACATCTTTTTTTTATAAAAAGAAAACAGATACCGATACTTTTATACATGCGTTTAGCCATGAGTAAGAGCATCAGCTCAAGGATTGCCATGTTAAAAATCGGGACAAAAAATCAAATTTGTTAAGTGTGTAGTAAAAGGTACTAGTACTATAGTTTTTATATTTGTTATGTCTATATTTATCTTATTATTAGAAATATTTAAAACATTGTTTTAAATGCTAATTTTAATAGATCTTGCATACAAGCAGTAATAATTTCACAAGAGGTCCGTGGCCAGTTCAATATTTACTTCAGTGGTCCACCATTAGCAAAACTTTAGAAACCACTGTTGTTAAACAACGAAATTTTCAAGACAAAATACGAAACATACAGTAACAAATTTAGTTTAATTATTACTTGCATTGTCTAAAACTTATCAAAATTAAAATAAGAGAAAATTTTTATGCCATCAGCTTAATTTTGAAATATGCCATGATTATACTTTTGCTTCAAACATTGCTTTGGAAACAAGACAATCATTAATAATTAATTACTTTAATTTTGAATATTATCTTATAACTTTGCGGTCCTTACAGTGTTTGAAAAAAAAGTTGCGTATTATAATAAAATAAAACACAAAATCAGCAAGACATTACTTTTTATATAATTAAATAGCACTTTTAACACTAACATTGCAACAAACTGTTAAGAAGATAGTGCTACAAAATGTATCTTAATTAAATGCCCAATTAAAAAACCAACAAATTAGTCATTTTAATTTTAATATTAGCCGAAGTAATTTGGTGCTATTTTCTATAAAACTTAATACTTCGTGAATTTGGTCTATATCTAACATTGAATATTAATTGTCCAAAACAGTAGTTCCCAAAATGGGGGGCGTGCCGCCCCGGGGAGTCGAAAAGCAACATTAAGGGGGGCACGAGAGCAATACAAATTATTATTTTTGAAATAACAAAAAATCAGTTTAAATAAAAAAAAAAGATTTATATATGAAAACTGTTAGCTCAAACAGCTCACAACAACTTACATTCAAAATTGGCTTTATTAATGGAGAATAGTGACGACACTGCTAAAAACGATGAGATTACAACCCATATTATATCTCATCTAGAAAGTTTCTTCGATGAATTCCAAAAATCTTTTCCTAATTTACATGACAATGATGAACATAAATGTGCTCAAAATCCTTTTAATTTTGATGTAAACATGCTTTAAGAAGAAATGCAAGAACAAGGAGTCGACTGAAAACACGACTCAGTGGAAAAAAATGACTTTGAAAATTTGGTGATTACTACATTTTGAATAAAATATCATGTATTCTTTAATCGCGAAAATGGCCTCAAAATTGTGCATATTATTCTAAACAACCTACTTATGTAAAAAAGAATTTACTATTTTAATAGAAATTTAAACTAAAAAACGGAGCAGGCCTGATGTTGCTAGTGCTAGCTTTCAAAAAAAAAAAGAATTTTCGATCTTGTAAAGGAAACGCAGTACTATACTTCGCATTAGATTAAATTAGTGTTCAATTGTTATGTTTGTAAATAAATGCCTCACTTTTTAGTAAAAGAAATGTTTCTGTATAGTCGGGGGAAGTGGGGGGCGCGACTATTTATTAAATTCAAAAAGGAGGCGCCATAGAAAAGATTTTGGGAACCACTGATCTAAAACTTGAAAATAAATTAAAAAATCTTTTTTTTTAATGCTGACACGTTTTATTTTACAAAACCTATTTAAATAATATATAAAAAAGATACGTCACACAGCAGCGATGCTCCAAATGCAGCACATATTTGGGATTAACTTCAAGCGGACACAAATTCTAAACTAAACCTTAAACATTTATTAAGTCAGGCTAATATGTTTGGGTGTTTTCAGTTTTCCCTATTACCACCGGTATGTTGATTTTATTAATTTGGTAAATAAAAAAGAAGGGAATTTGCCAATAGCGGAGTGATTTCGTGAGTCTATCGTGTCGTTTTTTTTTTGGCGTAGAACCAGGTCAAACCAGTTAGGTTCCTTTGAGTATGTCACCGGGCACATGAAATCGTATTTTACGACATTTTTTTATGGTCTTGAACTTTTTAAATTAATAAAAAGTAATTTTTTAAATTAAAAAAATATATATTTTTTTTCCGTTTCCACCGCCATAACTTTAAAACTATCAAAGATACCAAAAAAATTGTGTGTCAAATTAAAGCTTAAACTGTAGCGCTTTTAACCTTATAAACTGTTTGGGCACAATTTGCACTTTCATGCCTTTAAAAATCAGATAAACTAAAAATATATATTTTTTGTATTGAAATTTTCACCAATCGATAACTTTTTTATTTTAAAAATATTTTCATACATGCAGCAAAAAAATATAGCCAATTAATAACAAAAGTTTTGAAAAAAAGTTTTTCCTAGAGCGTATCGTTTGGGAACAGCGATTTTTTTCAGACGTAAAAAGTATTATCGGGACCCAATAGCCCCGCATGCGGATAGCGTGCGTAGTAATACATTAGTAGTGGTGGTTGTCGAAATTTAGAGTGTGCTGTATGTATTTAGAATTTTAAAACAATGAAGCGAATTGATTGTAAAAAAATTGTGCATGATGGATACAAATCTGTTTTACAAAGACCTAGAATACAAGGGTTGTTATCATTACTATCAAGTGCTGAAAAAAGGCATCAGGACAATCTAGCAAAAGAAATTCTGTTAAAAAAATGTTATTTTAAATGGCGAAATGAAAATAAAATATTATAAAGACTGTCGTAAATCTTACACAGATTCTCAAAACTATTATCATAATTTGCAATCAGAGAGTGGCGCCTGTCCTTCAAATTATTGTGACACTAAACTTAAATGCAATACTTTTAATATTAGGAAAATGTGTTTTTTTGCAACAATAGTAAAAATAAAAAGAAGAAAAGTTAAATAAAAAATCTGTTTAAACAAGTAATTTAAATATTATTATGTACCTACATAGTATAGTTGGTACCTTTATATTAGTTTATATTTTGTACTGAAACAAAATACGAATTTCAATTTTATCCTATAAATCATGTTTAGGTATTTATTTTTACATAGTTATGAATCTTTTTAGGTAGTAGAAAAGCTACCTATCAAAAAGGTAATAAAGCTGCCAGGAATAGAAACGACATTAATATGATGTCTAAATTACGTGGCTATAAAGATTTATTTTCACCAAGAAAAGCGCAATAAAAATTCTAAAAATTGGTCATTATTTGACATTTTATTTTAACTATTTACGATTTACATGTAATAAATTTATGCATCGCTTCAAGACGTTTACAGTGTTGCTAAACGGAAATATTATTAATTTATAATAAAAAACTTTGCCGTTACCATAAGGATAATTTTCATTAAATCAAAAATATTTGAAATTCAAGCCAGTTACAAATATAATTAGGGAAAATAAAAAGCCGCTTTAACTAACCAGCACTAATCATGACCGATCAGAACGGCGCATTTATAATTTAAAAAAATTACAATTTAACGAGGAAAACCTAACCGGAACTAACCAGAACTAGATCATAGTTTGAAAGTTGTTGTTTGTTAGTTCTGGTTAGTTTTTTATATAAAAAACAACCTTTAATAATAACAAATTATTACAATAAGTCTGGCAACATTGCTTATTCAAGCAGCATTCAGACATGTCAAAGAATAGCATCGTATCATGTCTTTATATGGAAAAAAAGAATTATATATTCCTGTTTAAAAAAGACGTTTAACGAAGCCCTAGTTTATATTTTATGTATGTACTATATTTCTCAAATTTAATTTTATAGTCGCGCCCCCCACTTCCCCCGACTATACAGAAACATTTCTTTTACTAAAAAGTGAGGCATTTATTTACAAACATAACATTTGAACACTAATTTAATCTAATGCGAAGTATAGTACTGCGTTTCCTTTACAAGATCGAAAATTCTTTTTTTTTTTGAAAGCTAGCACTAGCAACATCAGGCCTGCTCCGTTTTTTAGTTTAATACATAAAGCATCCGCAATTTTTTGTTGCTAAAAATGTTTAAAAAATAATGAAGTTTTGAATGTATAATCAAAAAAATAACGAATCCCGTGGGTGGTTTTCTTTACCAGCAACCAACAAAAAAAAGGTGGATAAACCTACTAATTAGGTGGGTAATTAATAACAATGATCGATGTTTTTGTATGGGTTTAAAAATCTACCCACCTGTTTTGGATATTTAAAAAATTTTCTTTTCTTAACAACTTAAGCAGCCCTTACATCTGCGTTTAAACCTGTTGATACAACTTTAACTACCCTACTACACTTCCACCGGACCGTAAGATCTTTGTAGTCGGCCGGCTCGCTAAGCCAAGTGCGCAAAAATATAACTTTGGCCGTTAAAAAAATATCACTGACTCAATACTATAAAAGGAATCTAAAAAATTTTTGTTTTAAAAACTTTTTTTAAACATTAGCTACAATTTGTACGCAGCATGTATGTATAAATTTTCAATAATAAACTTTTTTCTCGATTGCCTAAAATTACGCTACTAAAAATAACAATTTTGAGTTTCGTACTATTTTAAAAATTTAACAAAAAAATATCAGCTTAAAGTGGGACGTTGTTTGAAGCGCTATTGTGTCTACTTTAATCTAAAAAAAAAATTAACTTGATAGCATGAATATTATTAAAGATATAGCAGTGGAGTTTTATTGAAAACCGATTTTTTTGGGGTTTTTTCGAAATAAAAAAGCTCTCGACCACTAAAAAATGTCGTAAAAAGTGATTTCGTGTACACGATTACCTTATTAAAGAATCCCACTAAGTCTGGTTTGGTTCTACGCTGGTTTTTTTTTCTCGATAACTAAGCGACTTTTCTTCCAAATTTTACTCCACTACAAATGTACTAATTAGTTTTTGTTCACAATAAGCAGTAAGTACTCATGTTTTTTTTTTAATTTTTAGTTAAAGACAATCCTAAGATATAAATTTAACTTTACAATAAGTACCGCTCTTTTCTTTTACTTTGTTAAAAAATGAAGGCAAATAAAAAAATAAAAAAACAAATATAGGTTTTTTTTTTTGCTTGAGACACTTTAAAATGGACGCTTTAGTTTTACAACCTGGAAGCACATATGCCCTTTTGTGTTAAAAAATTAGTTTAATGTTTTAATCGCATTTTACTTATTTTAACATCACTTTTAGTTGGAGCTGATAGCCAGTCATAGTTTTGTTTTAAACAGGTTTAAAGTTTTTTTCTAATTAAAACTACCTAATTAATGGCATGAAAATCAAAACTTTATCTAACACATTTTAAAATTCCACCAAGAATTTAGAACTAATTTAATCAGATTTAAATCCTTTCAAATTCTAGATGATTTCGCTTAAACCAGATTGGCGCGCAGAAGAACCCATTAAGTACGGCAATTATTTGAAGCTTGCAAGTAAATAAATTTCGACTCAAATAATTTTCTGCGAGTTTAACTTTGCCAAGTTGTTTCGAACTAAAAATTTACTTTATATTGGTATACAAATACAAATTAATTAAAAAAAAATATATATATATATATTTGATTGGTTAATTAATTTAAAAACAGAATTTTGCTGTTGTAAAGTTTTAAATCTACAATAATATAAATATGTTTAAAAAACAAACTAACCTAGTGCCAGTTGTGCAACATCTTTTAAAATAGGCGCCATTTATTTAGGCGCACGAGAGTGTGCCAGGCCAAGTTCTGACCTGAGGCACGCAATGTGTGTATTACACGAAACATTTCAGCGTATTTTCCTCTCTATTTAAACTTTGAGACTTGGTGTCTGTAAATTCATATTAGTATTAAATTATGTGAAATCTTTTTTTTCGAACGTATCGCAAAAATAAGTCGCTTAAAAAATAAACCAATAAATAAGGTGTTTCATTAAGAAAATGTCGTTTTTATCTTGTATCACTTGTGTTTTTATTTGAAACATATTTTTAAAGTATTTTTTTATATTTGAAAAAAAACCCAAAATAGTTTTTTCACATTTTTTTAAATACGAGAAATGTCACAAATATGGACCAGTTCAGTCCTTGTTTATCGGGGTTGCTTACTTTTCACCTAAAAAAATATATTATAAATTTTTTATTTAGTGTGGATAGGTTAATTTGCTCATAGAAAACTCTTTTTTAATATTTATTTTAAATAGGGGCAAATAGTCCGAAAGCCGGCAATCTTAAAAGTTCCGTGATCTCGGATTTGCAAATTTTTTATATAAATTAATAGCTTTTAGTTATAGGAACACAATGCATTCGGTAAACCTCGATTTAGTTGACCGAAAATATTTTAAAAAAATAATTATAAAAAAAAAGCAAAAATGTTTTCCCGTCATCGCTGATTTCCATAAAAAATGGTGTATTCTATAGGAAATTTTGAAACTTAACGTAAAAAAATTAGCTTAACAATTTTATCCAGCCGAAAGGACCCGGCTTACCTATTTAAAGGGTGTGATTGAGGGGTTAAATTTCCCCATCCTTCCGAAAAACTTTTTTTTAATTTGTTTCTTAATCAATAACAATTCCATTTCATGAAAAATTATTCTTATTTATAATTTTTCTATACATAAAATAGTCCAATACAGAACATTGGATCCGGACAATTTATTCAATATTGTCACTGGTAAAGCCTTATCTAATGAAACTAGCGAATTTTTATTGAATGTAAAAGAGAAAGGTATGGAGCAAAAAATAAAATTTATAGAAGAATGTGCAGTTGATGAGAATAGATTTGAGAGAAATATAAAAAGAAACAAAATATTAAATTTTGCCAGTGAATCGTTAAGAAAAACTCAAAAATCAAGCGATGGAAAACGTACTACAATTTGTATGGAACGTGATATTTTCAAACGGTTGTTGGAAATATCGCTAAGAAGATAAATATGAAAACATGTTTAAAATATCCATTATCACCGTTTCCACCTGCATTAACTTACCCTACAGGAGAAATGTTCGAAACTGACAAATCTGTATTAGCCAAAAAAAATAGTTTCTTCAATAGAAACTTCAATTCCAAGTCATATAGATATTGAAATTATCGACGGTTTTCATTTACTTCACAATTTAGGACCATCTGTGCCCCCGACATTCGAAAGATAGCAGAATTTATTTTGAATAAAATATGCAACACCACCGCTTCAGAAGTTCATTTAATTTTCGACAGATATTTTTCTCCATCAATCAAAGATACAGAAAGATCAATTCGCAACTAAGATGACATACCATTCTCAATCACGGGTCCTCTACAAAGCAGACCAACTGATTTTGATAAAAGTCTGGTAACCTTAAATTTAAAGAAGCGATAGTGAACTTTTTATATGAATATTGGATAGATAATTCGCTCAGCTCTATTTTTAACAACAAAAAAAAATTTTTTGACAGTTGAAGACAAGTGTTTTTTTCCTACAGTAATATAAATGGAACAGTCACTAAAATACAGGATGAAAATTATACGTGCTACCATAAGGAAGCTGATACAAGGATTTTCTTTCATCTGAACAAATGTTTAACTCGTTATAAAATTCTTATAAAGTAAATAGATACCGACGTTTTAATACGTTGTAATATACACAATATATATACGTTTTAATATACACAAATTCAAAGACCTGGAAAAATGGATGACAACTAAAATCAATAAAGAAATTAATTATATAAACTGTACAGATCTTGCAGCTAAATTAGGTTCATCACTCTGTCGAGCTCTTGCGGGTTTTCATGCCTTTACAGGTTGTGACTATACAGCGGCTTTTATTCGTAAAGGAAAAATGAAACCATACAATTTATTGATACAAATTAAAGAGTATCAAAGTATTTTTGAGCATTTGACGGATTCACAAGACATTAACAATAAAGAAAAAACAGATATAATACAACGATTTACTAATGAAATGTACAATGTTGAAAATAGTAATGTGAACGCTGCAAAATTTGAATTATTTTTAAAGTTCTTTGCAAGCGCAAGTGACAAAAAAGAATTTTACAAAGGCATGATAAATTTCAATTCGAGTAACATTCCGTCGTGCTGGAAAACTTTATCACAAAAAATTTTACGCACAATATTTGTTAATAAAATGTGGCAAAATGCTACAGAACCATCATGCATTTCATATGACCCGACCGAATGTGGATGGCAATTTATGGAAAATAATAAACTCGATCCATTGTGGTTTAACAGCCCAGCGGCACCATTAAAAGTAGAAGAAATTCTGAGTCAACATGAAAACGATGAAGAATGTGACAAATCAGAGGATGAGAGACATGATTGTGATGATGATAGTTTACATGAATAATAATAAATATATTTTGCTTTCGTACAAAAAATTGTTTATTGTATTATCTTGAATTAATAAATTTATAACGATATTTAAATCAACTGAAAAAAAAATGAACTCAAATAAAAATGTTGCAATATTTCCTTTGATCATATTTATCCTTTTACAACTTGTTGCATGTAAAATTATTTAATTTAAGACTCATTATTATTGATGTGAATCGATCCCGTATAGAATAAAACTGGTAAGCCCGATATTTCCGGCCGTTTTTAGACACGCGTACCAAAATTTTTTTAAAGTTCACATAAAAAGAAACAAATTAAAAAAAAGTTTTCCGGAATGATGGGCAAATTTTACCCCTCAATCACACCCTTTAAATAGGTAAGCCGGGCCCTTTCGGCTGGATAAAATTGGTAAGCTATTTTTTTTATGTTAAATTACAAAATTTCTTATGGAATACACCATTTTTTATCGGAATCCGCGATGACGAAGAAACATTTTTTTTTTTAAATATTTTTGGCCAACTAAATTGAGACTTACCGAATGCATTGTGTTGATCACGGGACTTTTAAGATTGCCGGCTCCCGGACTAAAACACAAACTATCCTGATAAAGCACAGAGTGTTTTCTTAGTATCCAAAAATATTTGGTGGGGTATTTTCTTAGGTGTTTTTATAAATTAAAGGTCATGATAATATATGTCGAAAAATATCTCCTTTTTAAAATACAGGGTCTTGAATTTTAATATTTTTTTAGGTTTTTTGTAATTATCGGGTAAACAAAATGTCGTTTTTTTTATATTTTAAACGTTTACAGTATTTATTAGAGAGTAGGTTTTGGTGTAAATTAAATTGTAATTGCTTAACCAGGGGCGTGCACGTAAGCACTAGTATAATATATTTTTTTAAGTATAAACAAGCCACTGATAATTTTTAATTTGTAAATCCTATTTGTAATCCCTATTCAACATCCAACCTAAAATGTCTTTTGGCATTTTTAAGTTACAGACTAGTTTAGAAGAAAAAAGTTGTTTTAATTAAAATGCACTTAAAGTGATGCGATAAAGCTTATTCAGAAAAACTTATGGTCCAATTTGTCAGCAGTTTGTGTATTATTATTGTGTTAAATTGTTCCTACTACCGCCATCTCTACTTTTATAAGTTAAAATATAACAAAAAGGAACATATTGTGGAAAAAAGACATAAATAACTCTATTGAACAATTCCAGAATACGTGCCGTGCACGATTCGTCTCTTGTCTGTAAACATTATTTTTTACCGAAAATACATAAATATACTAAACAAGAAGAATTTTAATATTATTCATTTCACTAATTAAACTAAATCCTCTAAGAAATCTTACATAAAATTTGGTAATACGAATAACTAAAAAAATCGAATTAGTTAAAAAAACAAAAATGTAATAAATCATTCATTAAAAGAGAGATTTCTACGTTTTATACAAAACATTTTTTATTTATCTTTTTCTTACCTACTATAAAAAAATCCATTTTATAAATTAGTTACATACATATTATCTTTTAAGAACATAAAGTGCTTACACTCATGTCTTTAACTGATAATGTTTTAACCTTGCCTTAAATATATACATTAAATACCTGTTAAATGTTTTTGATATTTCTTTTCTACCTGTAACTAACAAATCCCACCAAAACTTTACTTATGTAAAATAGGGACCTTTTTTATCAGTACAGGCAGTTTTTTTCATTAATACAGACAGATCACTAAAAAAGTAACTAAGCCAAAAAAAAAAAAAACAACAAAATTATGACCGAAGGTGGTAGTAGGAATAATTTAACATAAAAATAATACACAAACTGCTGACAAATTAGACCATAAGTTTTTCTTAAGAAGCTCCATCGCATCATTTTTATATAAATAACCTATTTCTTCTAAATTAGGCTGCAACTTAAAAAATTACAAAAGACATTTTATGTTAGTTGTTCAAAAGGGATTACAAATAGGATTTAAAAATTTAAAATTATCAGTGGCGTGTTTATATTTTAAAAAATAATATTAAACTAGTAATATATACACGCCCCTGGTTAAGCGAACCTAAAAAATGTTAAAATTCAAAACCCTGTATTTTGAAAAGGAGATATTTTTCCGACATAAATTACCATGAACTGCAATTCATAAAAACACATAAGAGAATAACCTGCTAAATATTTTAGGATACTAAGAAAACACCCCGTGCTTTTTTAAGATAGTTTGTGTTTGCCCTTATCTAAAATAAATATAAAAAAAATCTTATATGCAATTTTACCTATCCACATTAAATAAAAATTTTATAATATATTTTCTAGTTAAAAAGTAAAATAATCTTAATTTTTTGCATTTAAAGAAATGTGAAATAGCCATCTTGGGTATTTGCTTTTAAAAAAATAAAACACTTTAAAAATACATTTAAAATAAAAACAAAAACATACAAGATATAAACGACATTTTCTTAATAAAACACCTTATTTATTAATTTGTTTTTAAAGCGATTTTTTTTTATATACTCGATAAAAAGGATGTTGTATTTATTTTTAGTAACAACAAGATTAATTATATTACCTGTATGTAATAAAAGTAGTATTAAACCCTAGTTGTTATTAAATTCGAGAATATACTACTGGATGCAGCCTTGCCACTTGGCCGGACGAACAAGCATGTGAATGAGAGAGAAAATAAAGATATAACTTTTCCCTCTTACTCCGTGTGCTAATATTGGTCGTCTCAGGATGGGCGGCGCCAAAAACGAATAACAAAACATCTTGTTTCATTAAGAAAAACTTCAAAATTTGGCGAAAAAAATACGGCAGATAGTTTTTTGTTTAGGGTAAGGAAAGTCATAATTACTGACCCAGCCTAGTCCTTGTTGACTGATTCTGAATGTCCATAAAATGTATATCAAAAAGTATCACATAACTCTTATTTTACCTTCACAAGGAAAATAGATTGTTCTTCGACCCTCTACACAAGAGAAATCTGATCCTATATCAATAAAAACCCCTTATAATAAAACGTCTATGTGGGGATTTAACAGCACGTTTACCGGTGTGATTAATTTTTGGGTCAAGCTTGTATGTACTTTTAAATGGATAAAACGAATTTGTTTTAGGATAAATTGGGAGATTAGCAATGATGCAGAATAATTTATTGAGTTGGGGGATAGAATGGATAAAATTAAAGTGGCTAGTGCTTTACCAACAACAAACTTTTTAAGCATTTTCTGGCGTACTATTTATTATGCATTTCAAATGAAACAGGTAATCTGTAAATTAAACCGACTTCAAATAAATTAACTCAATATTATTAAATAATATTTTTATATACACCCTAAATTAACCAGCAAAACAAAATTAAAAGTAGTTACGAAATAAACCTACATATTTTTTAAGTTAGTGCCAGCAAGGTCATCGTTGATGAATTTGCTGGCACCAATTAAAAAAAAGTAGACCCTTTATTTCTCTTGTATCTACTTGTGTTTTTATTTTTGTTCAATAATTTAAGATATATATATATATATAAAATATATATATATATATATATATATATATATATATATATATATATATATATATATATATATAAATATAATATTATCTATATATATATATATATATTACGTATCAAGTATGGTAAAGTGGAATTTTATAGTTTTTTCACGATCTAAGAAACTAACATGACTTGACTTAGGCTTGGAATGCAATAAAACCATAAAACTTTTTGGATTTACCGTGCAGAGCCACACTATACCTGATGTAAAAGATAAAGTACTAAGTAAATTAATTTTTACAATTTATTAATTCTACTAATGTGTAGAGTTGGTTGGGAATTAAATAAACAAACAACATTAGCAGTAATACTATATTTTAACAGTATATATATACATTAAAGAATAAAATAAAACACACCATATCTTACTCTAAATCAATTTCGCTATAATCACTACTATCTTTCAAATTAATAATAATTTTTTACAGGTTCCAGGCTATGTATGTTTATATACATAGAGCGATAAAAATTTTCAATTTTTTTAACGTGTTCAGTACAGATCTCCAGTTTTCCCCGGGTTACATTTTCGATTTCTGTTTTTATCAATACAATCACACTAGGATTTAAAGTTGGGTGTCATACCCTGACTCATCTAGGTACATTATCGTTCGATTTTTCGATCTGGCCTTATTTATTTTTACCAGATATTGTATTCTAAGTTTTTGCAAGCGGTGTGATTTCATTATAACTTGCCTTTTGTCTATTTTTTTAAATAAAAACACCAAATGACGTAGAGTACGCCACAAGGTTGTAGTAGAACAACTTATGTCACAATCATCCTCGCATAGTCCTGCTGAGAGCGATAATAATGTGGGAACTTCCTGCTCTTCGTACATCTGATAAATTTTCCGACGAATTAAATCTTCATTGCAAAAATCAACAGATTTAGTTGCACCACTGTCTTTTCGTACTTTTCTAGGGTTAACAGTATTATTTACAATTTTCTACACTATACTTTGAGGAACGCCGATTAAAGTTGATGTTTCCTTTAATGAAAAATGTTTTTCGTGGCCTTGCTCTACTAACTTTAAATAAATACTTTTAACAATTATTTTTGCTTCAACAGGCAAACATTTTCGGCTATTGCCTAAAACGGCTTTTGCACTGGACATCTTCAAACACACTATCACCGCAGAACTTAATAACTGACAGTATTTCAGAAATAAAGATTTCTTTTATACGTATATGTATATATATATATATATATATATATATATATATATATATATATATATATATATATATATATATATATATATATATATATATATATATATATATATATATATATATATATATATATATATATATATACCATCAGGTGTAAATTGCCATTATCAAGTAATAAGAATGACCCAAAAGTCTTATAGAGTATTCAGGTAATAATCTCTTATTCGCCAACAACAAAATAAATACGACCCTGTCACGGCTAATACTTTTATGGCTTTATTGCATATTATTATCCCGTCTCTGGCCAGGTCAGTTTCTTAGATCGTGAAAATACTATACCTTGACAAGTATGGTACGTTTAACACCATACCAGTCAAGTAAAATCACTTTTTTGACGAGGTGCGTATACTATTGTTTCGCATTTTTTAGATAATAAATAAAAAAAAATTAAAAATATGTTTATCACACAAAAAACGACTTACCTGGTATACACTTTTTTTGCATGTATTGCTATGGATTTTTTTTTTATTTTTTATTTTGAGACAGACCACTAAGGCTGATGCCTAAATACTATTGTACCGTGGGTATCTGTAAAATTTTGTTATTTAATTCCAAACGTACAAACGTAAAAATGTACTAACAATCATACAAACATTCACCTATAATTTTTTTTAATTTGTCTGAAAGCCCTAACAAAATATTATATTATGTGAATATTTTGCAAATCCAATAATATTACCTACTAGTCTGAGCAATAAGTTAAAAATCGTAAAAAATAGAGATACCGCTTCTAAAAATACGTGCGGTAGCTCATTCGATCCGGAGTAATAGACAGAGAGCTGGAGCTGAAAAATGATCGTCATCAGTAATATGGAGTTCCTCCCGTAAAACATGTTTATTTATTATTGTTAATTATGTTCCCGCGCGTGCTGACAACTAGGTGGATGCAAAAGGCGTGGCGGATAAGGGTAAAGAGGGTAAAAATTTAGGCAAAAAATCGTAATCCATAATATGTCAGCCATTTTGAAAACTTAGTTGTTGGGCAAGTTTTGGGTCCATTTTAGGAAGAAAACTTTATATGAACCTATGTCCTAAACGTCCCAAGTTTAAGATACAAGGTGGTAAAATTTTAAAAAATAAATAATTTATTTATTAATATCAGTATAGTCATGTATGTCAAATAAAATTTGACATACATGTACTATGTATTAAGAAGGCTTTTTTAGTGTACTACATTTTTTTTTTCATATTAAAGTTTTCTTTTTAAAATGGACCCAAAAATTGCCCAACAACTTTAAGTTGTCAAAATGGCTAATATATTATCGATGACGATTTTTTGCCTAAATTTTTACCTTTTCCCGCGCGGGAACATAATTAACAATACTAAATAAACATGTTTTACGGAAGAAACTCCATATTACTGATGACGATGACTTTTCGGCTCCAGCTCTTAAGCCGGTCCCAGACACTACGTGTATTTGCGAATATTCGGTATTCGAGCTTATTCGCGTAGCGTGTGGGAGCCCTACCTTCGACGAAGATTCGTACTTCGTCATTTTCCAGGGGCTGTCGGTAAACAGGCACGAATGAAAGAAGCTCAGTACGACGAAGTGCCGCGTAGTTAACTTCGTCATCGCTCCCAGACGCTACGGCTTTGTTTATATGTTTTTTTTGCTTTAGAGACCCTTGTGTATTGCATTGGTGTCGAGTTGATTTGTTTTTTATTTGCTGAAATGGAATGAAGCAACGAGTTAACGTTAGAGTTTATACAATTATATAAAAATAAACCTGCCATTTGGAACGCACAGATTCCAGAACATAAGAACAGAAATAAAGTGGCTGATGCCTGGAATAATATTAAAACAAAGTTTAACGTGGAGTGTTCCGTTGTAGAATTGAATTGAATTGATGGCGATGTTTCGCCAGTTATTTAATAAAGTCAAAACAAGTTTAAAGT
The DNA here is from genome assembly GCA_019359885.1 of Listronotus oregonensis. NCBI lineage: Eukaryota > Metazoa > Arthropoda > Insecta > Coleoptera > Curculionidae > Listronotus > Listronotus oregonensis. The sequence continues at coordinate 53,088 of JAHBCN010000665.1, forward strand.
CGGGTGCTGGTAGGGATGAATGTTTATAAACCTGCCTAAATTTTCTTCTTTCCCGTTCTTTTTTCCTATTTTGTAATAATAAAACACTGCTGAAAATTACACAACTAGCAGCGAAAACCATCTGCTCTTCATCACTGTCCATTTTAAACTGCAACACCACGCCACTGAAAATCAAGACTTCGGCTTCTCTACTACGGGAAATATTTGTCACTGGACGCATTTTTTAAATAAAGTAGCGTGTGGGATGGCCGAAGGTGTAGTGAATAGTTCGAATATTCGCACATTCGCCGAACATTCGCAAATGCACGTAGTGTCTGGGACCGGCTTTAGACCATAATATCTAACAAACATATCGAAAGCGTTTATTAGCACATAAAAAATTGAAAAACTTATAAACAATTAAAGATAAAAAAGGTATTTCGTTTTTCGCTAATATTTCATAAACTACTAATATTTCAGAAATTAAAAAAAACAGATCATTTAAGGTAGGAAATTTCCAAAAAAACTTTCGACTCCCAGTGTTCTATCTTCATTATTTATAATTTTAATTTAACGGTGAAAATGGGCACTGCGCGACATTTTTGATTTCGCAGGCGGTGTCAAAAACCGAGAACGTTACACTAAATAAGTTTTTAAGATACTTAATACTAATAAAAAAAATATATGGTGTATTCAGAACACTTCAAGGAATTTATTTCCGTTGAAAATTTAACTTAAAGGTAATTTTATAATAAACAAAATTGTCTCGAACTTTCATCTTCCTTGTAAATAAAAAAAATATTTGAAAAATTGTCCTAAAACTAATTTTTTGCTTTGTAAACCCCTTCTCATATACATACTTAACAATATCACGCCATTAAAGTTAAGAAAATTTTAATACTTCGTTTTTTATAATTTTATAACTTAAACAAAAAATGCAAAATATTGCATTTTTTATTCAAGTAATAAAATTATTATAAACAAAGTAACGTATATAAAGTATGTATACAGGGTGATTTATGAGGAAATGTCAATACTTCAAGTACGTAATCAGGATCCAAAATAAGCATAAAAGTCTATACAAAAATGGGTCTGCAAGGCCTTTGTTTCCAAAATACAGGGTGTTTTTATTTAATTTTTTTGTATTTTTAAATAAAATTATAAAACCTAGCCTATGTTTTGCTGAACCTAATTAAGAACAATAATTTTATTGAAAATTAAAATACATATTTTTTAATATACATTTTGTTTTATATATTTTTTTAATTTTGCTATATTAAAATCAGATGCGTCTTAATTTTTTTAAATACAAATATCTCTAATACGGTTGCTCATATCAACTTCTAGCAGGTATACCTTTTTGACGTAAAAATGACAAAACATTAATTTTATTTACCTAAAAATGTAATACATGGCTGTACCAAAAAGTTGTTATTGTTCAAAATAGTAAAAAGACGTGTAGGTGGCACCCTCTACAAGTAAGAGCCGTACTAAGATTGGGTTTAAATCCGTCCTACCAAAAAACCCCCGGATACCAATTTTTACTTTAATATTTACATTATCATAAATTTTATTTAAAAAATAGATAGTCAGTTATTTGCAATATGATGATGTGATGGCTTTAACGCAGGCACGTTGAGTGAAAAAACTGATGACCTACTTTACGATATATTCAAAGTTATGGGAATAAGTAGTGTGATCAAATAGTATTAGAAAAAAAATTGTAAAACTATTAGTTTAACCTTTCGTTTTTTTTTCTTTTTTGTCTTTATCTTTACTTACCCTTATTTCGTTAACAAAAATAAGTTCATGGTTTTTAAAATTATTAGTTATTCAATAAAATGACTGGCCAAAAATTACTTTTAATTAATTGGAAGTTTATGAACAAATATAAAAATAAGGTTTAAAACGCTATACAATGTGTCCGGCGATGGGGTAGACAAGAGGGCATACGGACCAAAAATTCCACTTTTCGAGGAAAAGTCATTCTTTATAAAAAGTTTTGCTTACCGAGAGAATACGATTTCCGATGGAAGAAATTAAAAATTGTTTACAGGGTGTCCCAAAAGTTAAAAATTTATTTTTTTTTCTTACAAAAAGCACCCTTATTTTAATGTTTTTAATAAAATGCTACTTAAGACAATTGTTTAAAATAATCATATCTTTTAGAATATTGGTTTTTATAAGGTTTATCATTTTTTCGGTTTTAATTTGCATTTCACTGAAAAGTTTCGTGGGCATAACATTGATATTGTATTTCCTTTTGAAAATCAACCTTTGAATGGTACTCACAAATAAATTCTGACAGAATTCAACAAACCGACTCTCAGGGATCAACTTTAATATTTTATTTTTTCTTAAAAAGTTATCAAGAACAAAGAATACCAAAATACGAAATAAAAATAAAAAGGAAAAAAATAGGGCATGATGATAATAATTTAAGGCCTAATTAACAAAATTAGATCCATATAAATAGCTTAAGCTTAACAACAATTATTATGTTCAAATTATTCAAATACTGCTTCACCATGAAAAACGCATTTTTCAAGTTGGCCTTTATAACTGCGTCGCACTTTTTCTAGGGATATCGCTTCTACAACTTGTATAATTCTTTGTTTCATAATGTTTTCATCATTTGGTAGTGGATTAGCCTAAACTAACTATTTTAGACGTCCCCACAAATACATATCCGCTAACGTGCAGTCGGGGCTTCTTGGGGCCCATAAAGCTGGACTATTTTGCCCGATCAATTTTTGTCCAAATTTTAAATCAAGCCAGTCCTTTACTTCTCTAGCAAAATGGACAGGGCACCCATCTTGTTAGAAGTACATGTTTTCTCGATAATCTAATGGCAATTGTTCCAAATATTCAGAAAAAAAGTATTTAAAATATTTAAATAAGAAATTTTGCCACAAGTATTCTCAAAGAAATTCGGTTCTATTATACCATAGTACGAAACTGCGCAACAAACATTCACTTTTTTAAAGATTCTAACGTCAGGTTGCTATTTTAAATAAACGATTAACATTACATATAGTTACAGTGCTCAATCAGCACTTGCAATCCAACAGCTATGGAGCAACAGCTTCCATGGCCAGAAGAACGAAACGAGTCGTTGCGTTCTTCTGAACTCCTCAGACGGGTAGTATCAACCTTAGCGTTGGTGAGCTGCAGATTTTTGCAGCCCCAACAGGCCATGGGAGCTGTTGCTCCATGGCTGTTGGATTGCAAGTGGTGACTGACCACTGTAAATATACGTAACTAACGTTCTCAAGTACAAGTATAGTACTTTTTCCGTCTAGTCACGTGGTTAACTCCACGTCTGATGATTCTAAACGAGGGCGAAACTAGACCCGTAATGTCGGACTACGTCCTAGGCACTGAGTGTCAATCCGTACGTTTAGTGACGTTGGTTTTGGCACTTAGTTCTTTGGTCTACTCGCTCGCTCTATTGCCACATTCCTTCCCGAATCTGGTAACAGGCTGTCCACTGAAAGAGGTCAGCATGGTAAGGTAATAAAGACCATGCGCTAACTCCAAGTGTGGACCACCATGTCGTGAAGAGGCTGGTTGCCGTTGGGGTGGAACGATTGAGAGATTACTCCTTCTTTCCCCTGGCTTGAATATCGAGCATTGAACGTCTTATTCAGTGTAACATCGCTCGGCCTAACATCGCCTTGCGAATTATCGTCGGCTATTGCCTTACGATAACGCTAACCTTCGCTTAAGCTGGCTTTCGCTTAGCTGAATAAAGTTGGTAAGTAACATCGTTTCGTTCTTCTGAACTCCTCAGACGGGTAGTATTAACCCGTGACGACGTACAGTTATCTTAAAAGGATTAACATCATTCCAATAGCGAACATGTTGCGATGCTACAGTTCCATTTGTCGCAAACTTGGACTCATCTAAGAACATTATTAGTTTATGGAATTCCCTATTACCACCTAAAATTTTACTTTCTACCCACAAACAGATTTCCAACCTTTCTCCATCATCGCTATCTTCCAATGTTTAGTTAAAATGCAGTTTGTAGAAGTGTAGCTTATTTTGCTTAAAAATGTCTTAAATGGTACTTTTCTTAACCACCTGTAGTTGTGTAGCTCGTTTCCTCAAGGATAGTATGGGGTCTTCTCTAACAGAGTAGAGTTGCTGCATCATCTTTATTATAGGATTTTTTCTCACTCTTTTTAAGTTCAGTACAGATCCAGTTTCTCGATTTTTTTTTACTAGCTTGCAGACCTCCCATTTGGTCAGGGGTACATTAGGAAACCTTTTATGAAATTTTTCTATCACATATCGGTATGAAAAATCTCTGTTACCATAACATTGGATTAAATGTATTTTTGCTCTGTTGTTAACATTTGTAAAAATTAATAAAATATCCAAAAGTTGATTCTAAGGTCTGGTTTAGTTGACACTGTCAGAATTTATTTGTGAAGTACCTATTCAAAAGTGATATTTAAAGGTATACAAAATCAAAGGTATACCTACTAAACTTTTCAGCAAAATGCAAATTTAAACCGAAATAATGATTACTATCTCAACCTAATGAAAACCAATATTCTGAAAGATATAATAATTTTAAACAATTTTCTTAAGTAGCATTTTGTTAAAAACTTTGAAATAAGGGTACTTTATTTTTGTAAAAAATTAAATTTTTAACTTTTGGGACACCCTGTATACAAATTTTAATTTCTCCTTCGACAATTGTATTCTCTTGGCAAGCAAAACTTTATATAAAGAATGATGTTTCCTGGAAAAATGAAATTTTTAGTTCGTTTGCCCTCTTGTCAATTCCATCGCCGGACATACTGTATATTTAAAAGTATTATTTTTATTTTTGTCCAATATTGCTATTTGAAAATCTAACCTAATAATCGGCCTGCCTAAGTAGTTTTAAGTAAGAAAAGTACAAATCATTTTTCTAAAACTTTTGCTATATTTTCCTTTAATTACAGGTGAAAAATGTTAAAATACAAATTTTTAATATCAGCATCTAAAATATGGTTATGATACGGCATAAAAAATGTAATCAGTTAAACGCTCCCATTTTAATCATGACGTAAGTTTAGCTGTCAAACGTATACTACACAGATTTCGGGTCTACCTGAAATTTAAATTAAATTTCAGATAGACAAGAAAATTTTATTTTTTATAGGATAATAATATATTTTTATTTAATTTATTTTAATACTATTTAACAGGGAAGCCAAATTATTAAATTCAGAATGTAACTTAAGCCTTCTTTACACAAAATCTGATGAAGTATTATTATGAAACTCTTATATTAAAACGTCTATGTGAGGATTTTAAAGTATGCTTTTCATTATTAATGTTGGATTCGAATCTATGTTTACTTTTTACCCAATAAAGATTTTGGCCATATTTGAGGATTAGAAAAATATCGTCTAGAATTTTATTTTAATTTAACAAAAAACTAATTTTGTTGTTACGAGATAATAATTTTAAAAAATATTTTTATGGTATGATCACATTTTTAACCTTTGATTAAATAATATGTACAGGGTGAGATCTTTTCGATGGATTTTTGGAATATTGGGAAAACTACAACACAAAGCAAATCTGATGGTACATTCTCAAGTTCAATTCATGAAACAACTGCAACAATTAAAAAATCACAGGTAACTTGATTCATCTCGAAGATATAAGACGTTTACGATATTTTGACGATTTCAGTATATCTCTGTACCTTGGTTGTTATATTAGTTAAGATAGAAAAAAATGATAAATATCATATTTATGTGGAATCCAGTAGTGTACTTCATTGGTTTTTATCAATTACGGTTTTAAAGATATAACCGAAAGTTGCCTTTTTTTAAATAGTACACCCTGTATACAGGGTGTCCTAATAAGATCGTCCTCCGGCGATATCTCGAGAACCCTTCATCGCATAGCTTTCGGAAGAAAATATTTATAGTAAAAGCCCCCTCAAGAAAAAGGTTGAAAGTTATTTTTAAGTATCTAATTCCACCGCTAGAAGGCGTAAAACTAAGAACACAATTGATAACACGGATTATTTAAAAATATGCTATATTAACTTATGCAGTTAATAGTTTTCTTACAAACCATGTTAAATAAGGCAATTTTTTTCTTTTAATCGTTTTTTCCTAACTTGTCAAATATAGCGAGGGGGAGGAGCGAATGTACATTTGAAAAAAATTAAATATATTTTTTTTTACTTAACCGATCTTGATAAACTGGGTCTCGTTTGAAAGAGCTTTTACCAGGGCTTAAGATAAAATATTGGTATAATAAATTAATTTTTTTGGTTTATACCCAGAGTCTGATTTGTGCCAAAGTTATTAATTTTGTCAATTTTTTCGAAAACTTTAAATAATGGTATTATTATTAAAAACCCATTAAAAAAAGTATAAAAAAACAAAAAACTGGTAAAAACTGCATTTCGATATCCTTAATTAATTTTCGACTTACTGCCAAAAAACTGCATTGCTCGTGCCCTTTCCTATTTTTAGTTGTCAGATAAACAACGCGGCGTTTTTATCGAGAATGCCATGACAACAAAAACCATTTGCTTCTCTGCAGATAATAAATAATATAATATCAATAATATCCTTATTATTTGTGTATTATCAATTTAATAACAGCATTCATAATAACACGGCTCGTGGATAATAATAGCTGATTATTATCTACGGGCTTTAGCTAATTGTATCTTCATTGTGCTGGAATCAGATAAAAATTTCCAGTCGTTACGTCTAAACACTTTTTTTATTAAAATGCCGTCTTTTGTAATACCTTATGGCTTATTGACTCGCAATAGAGACATTTGACAAATTTTCAAAATAAACGGCGAGCATATCGTATGCCTCGGTGGTGGAATAAGACATAATTTAAAATTACTTAATAACGATTAACAACACTACTACTAATAATAATAACGATGAACTGCGATAAACAAGAACCAAATTTAAAATTATCAGGTTTGACAAACAATGCACTTCTCATTTTTTGACGTCCCTGTTTTCTGTGATTTTTGACGTCCCGGCACTCTCGATAAAAACGCCGCGTTGTTTATCTGACAGCTTAAAATAGGAAAGGATACGAGTAATGCAGTTTTTCGGCAATAACTCGAGAACTAATTAAGATATCGAAATGAGGTTTTCACCAGTTTTTTTACTTTTTTTATGCTTTTTTTAATGGGCTCATAATAATAGTACCATTGTATTTAAATTTTTCGAAAAAAATGACATTGACTTTGCCACAAATCAGTCTGGGGATAAAACAAAAAAATTAATTAATATACCAATATTTTATTCTAAGCCCTGGTAAAAGCTCTTTCAAACGAAACCTAGTTTGTCAAAATCGGTTAAGCCGAAACAAAGTTATTAATTTTTTTTTAAAATGTACATTCGCTCCTCCTCCCTTTCCATATTTGACGGGTTAGGGAAAAACGCTTAAAAGAAAAAAGTTTCCTTTTTTACATAGTTTGTGAGAAAACTATCAAAGACATAAATGAATATCGCATATTTTTAAATAATCCGTGCTTTTTAAATTTGTTCTTAGTTTTACGCCCTCTAGCGGCAGAATTAGAAGCTTGAGAATAATTTCCAGAATTTTCTCGAGACCGATTTTACTATAAATATTTTTTCCGAAAGGTATGCCTTCATGGTTCTCGAGATATCGTCGGAGAACGACCTTATCAGGACACCCTGTATTATTTGACTATTTGATTATCAATAAAATTACCTGTCCATTAATACAGCACACTTTATATTTATTTTTAAATTAATTGATGATTTGTAAAAAAAATAGGAAACCTTAATAGATTTAAATTTGCACATCCTGTATAAAAACCTACATTACAATAAACTTATCAAGTCTAAAGTTGGCTTCTTGTATGAAAATAAAAAATACTTTTTTTGAATTTTTAGCCCATTGTCTCTTTTTTATTCATTCTTAATTTCAATTAACTAAGTAAGCATTAGTAAAACGCAACTTGGTTTAGGAACAAATGGTCGTTGCAGTATTTTGTATAATATTTAAGCAAGAAATAAGAATTACATGCTGTCAGCTTTTCGTGTTCCTTAATATTGATTTAAATACAATGGACCGAAAAAACTTTGAAATATATAATATTATTAAACCTTATATGGAGAGCAGAAAAGAAAGTGGATATTTTACAAATAAATTTGGCTAGATATCGAAAGACAGGACAACCAACTATTATACTTTTAAAAGACTAGATAAAAACCTAGTTGCCTTTGAATATTTAAAAAAATAATCAAAAATATTTAAATAAATAATTAAATAATAAAAACTAACAATATATAATAAAAACATAATATTAAACATTAAAATTTTTGTACAGGGACTGCAAAGTTTGAATACTATGTTTAGGTCCTTGATGCCTTTTTTCCATAAATTTTACTCTTTCCAGAAATATTATGTTTTTAACAAATAAATAAAAAGTATGTAAAGTTGATAATGAGCTTATTTTATTTTAAAACAAACAAAATAATAAATATGGTGTCTCATTAAAAAAAAAACAACTTTACATTTAGTCGAGGCAATAAAGCACTAAAAAGGCCAAAAGTTCGGAATTTTTTGTACTTAAACGGTTTCGAAATGCGATTTTTTGCATTATCTTTCAAAATTTTTTTGTAAAAAATATACCTACTTTATGACTCACACAAACCGCAAATTGCATTGCTGCAGCCAAATTTGCATTTGGCTTTTGGAAGATTTAATAAATTTGTAAATAAGAGTCAGAACTGGCCCAAATCGGGTTCTTGGGGGTTTTCAAGGTCACTGATCATGATAATGATCAGCGACCTGACGTCGATACTACAATAGCTTTGTCGAATTGTTGATTCTAGTTAAATGATGTGAAGAGGAAAACCCTCGGAGATGAGGTCCGCGTCCAGGTGCCGGTCCACTAGGTGTTCAGGGGGTCGTTTTCGACGTTAAATTCGAATCACGCCCCAAAAAACCCCCCATAATGATTTTCGGATCGTCTTTTTCGATTGTGTGAGGAAAACCCTCGCAGATGAAGTCCGCGTCCAGGTTCCAGTGCACCAGGTGTCCGGGGAGTGTTCGCCGATACCATATTTGAATTCAGCGACCCAAAAAACTCCCGGGCATCGAGTTTCTCTCCTTCCTCGCGTTCCTGAGCTCCAGGTCGGCTGTGGGTCAATTTGAATATCATAATCGTGATCAGCGATCTTGAAAAGTCCCGAAAATCTGATTTTGGCCAGTTCTCTGGACTCTTATTTACAAAGTTATTAAATCTTTCAAAAGCCCTCTCAAAAAATGTATTTTTTGCTGCAGCACTGTAATTTGCGGTTTGTATAAGTCACAAGGTAGGTACATTTTTTACAAATAATTTTTTGAAGCAAATGCAAAAAAAAACGCATTTCGATCCGTCTTAGTATAAAAAATTCCGAGATTGAGTGCTTTATTGCCTCGACTAAAAATAAAGAATAGCAATTCTAATGTTTAAAAAGGCAAATTATTATTTTGTTCAATAATGATAATATAATATAAATAATTAGTTATTTAACTTAACGCTTTTTTACTTAGGAAACTTTTCCTGTTTAGGTGAATATCAGTTCTTTTTTTTGATTAACCAAAAATACAAATTGTTGCAACTCTTTGAACCATAAAGAAAAGCAAACTCTTTGTTTAAAAGTATTCTCCATTACCTTTTTGTAATAAGTAAAAGCAATTTTAGGGTCAAAGTGGCTGGTTAGCTTATTGTTCCCTTTAAAAACAGACTAATTAATAAATAAAACAAAACCAAAGAATTAAAGTTTATAAGACCAGTGAATAATTTAAAAGTTGTTTTTTTTTACTTTTTAATAATTGCATTAAAGCAAATAAAAGTGTTTTTTTTTTATTTTAAGGTTAATATTTATTTTAAGTTTATGCAGCGTTTTTTTTTAATTTTTTATTTTAGAAAGCTTCATACGTAATACTAATGATAGTTACAAAGCCGTTTGATATTAGATAATTAACTTTACACAATTACTTTAAAATATTTCTAAATATATTGATTTCATTAAAATAAACTTTTGATTTGCAAAACCAATTTTCTTTTTTTTCTTTAATTATCCAGTAAATAAAAAACTATTTTGTAAATCTTCGATTAGTGAAGTGATTTTTATCCTTCAGATGACTAACTTCGCAGGATAAAATTAGCCATTTTTTTTTACTTTATATGCACATATTTTGCCATAATTTTTTAAAAATATATTTTCCTAATTTAGCCACTACACTATGGAACAATAAAGTATAAAAGATATATAGTGTAATAAATCATCACTGTAGAAATAAATAAATAATAAAGTGGGTCAGAAAGAAGTATATATTTAGATAACTCACAGCTTATTGGGTAAAATAGGGGAAATACGAGAGCTGTTAAAATTTATGTAGGTAAATACTAAACATATATTAAAGGGTCAATATCAAAGTACGAATTCTTTAAAAAAATTCAAAGTTAATATTTTAGTTCTGTGTTCTATAAAAAATATATTTTTTTTTGTAGTAAATCTGTAGTTAGTTCCTTGTCGAATATATTTTTTAAATACTATTTTAGAATATTAAGAGTTTTAATAGTTTTTTGACACCCAAAAATTAAAATCGTCATTTTACACTTTCTTAAAAAACATAATAAACGCTTCTACCTAATATTTCTCCTATAAATAATCATTTTTTTGTTTTTTTTTAATTGAGATGTAGCAATATATTGTTATGATATAAGAAATAAAAACGGTTACATTTTAGAAACCCAAGACTAGAGCAGTTTCTTGTTGTATAAAAGTATTTTGTAACACGTAATATAAAGAATAATCTAAACTGGTATAGAACCTGTAAGTTAGGTATATAAAAGTTGACGTGAACTTACTACAGTAAGTTATAAATATATTCCGTCTAGAAACTATCCGAAAAAAAAGCACAATTATAATTTTTCAGTATATATTTTTATTACTTGAATTAAAAATGTATAACAAATAATTTACTTTATTTTCTTATACAACCTTTAACTCTAAACACTTAACTAAAAGTTCAGGTACACCCGAAATCAGGTCAGCCCCATAATGCTCGGTGATGGTGGTCCAGGCTCGTAAAACTGAGCGAATCAAATCTTCTTCATTTCGTGGAGCTGCTCGTTCACTTTAAACTTTATTAGTCCCCATATGTTTTTAATGGCGTTAAAATTTAGTGAAGCTGCTGGGCATGGAATTGATGCTAAATGGTGTTTCTGAGTCCAAGCTTAACTAAAGGCAGAAGTATGGCATCTTGCGTTATCCTGCTGAAAACGCCATCCCTCTGGATATAAAGCATGAGCCGTTTAAAAAAAAAACATTTAAAATGTAACTATTTTGCATTATTAACGTTGCTATCAACTATACAAAGAGGTGAAGCACCACGCTAAGATATTGTTTCCCAAACCATTATGTTGGTGGAAAATTTTGAAACTTAAAGGGTAACATTTTCTTACGATTTTTAGATGATTTGCGTCAAGCTCGAAACAACCTTTGTCGTCAGATATAAAAACATTACTTAGATTATCCTTTTAAAAACGTTGACAAACCATTTTTCGTTGCGTTTTGTAGAGGTGTCAGTGCAAAGATTTTTTTTTACTTCCTTGATATGTAGCTCTGCCTTTTCAGTGACATGCAGGCGGTTTTTGGACACACTTTTATTCTTTGCTAATTTCCAAATCTGTTAGCCAATTTGCGAAATACTGGACGCGGAATTTGTCGTCCTTAAGCGCAACTAAAGCGTTTTAATTATTTTCTTGAATCCTACGCCTTCCCGAAAACTGGTCCATGCTTCATATCTGTGCCATTTTATCTTCTTTATTGTCTATACACTGCACTTTTTTCGAGTTCAGTTAGTTGCACTAATTTTTTTTACGTTTCGAAAATCTTTTCTATGCAAATATTCCACTTCTTTTCTTTTTTCTTCTTGCGACATTATTTCACAAATCTTAAGCCGGTTTACAATCAACAATATTTGACAGATGGTGTTGTCATATAATTTTGGCCATACCCTACTATCGGCACAGTTTAGGTGACGCATTACTGTTGTCTTAGAGTGCTACAAAAAAGAAATACATTAAAATTAAAAAAAAAAACAAAAATTCCGGATACTAGACGGACTATTATAGAGCTAAGATTAAAAAGTGTAAAATATTCGAGTTGTGAATAAAATGCTGTCGAGCCCACGAATGGTAATTTGTTTTTGTGTCCACGAAATTTGTTTTGTCACTGGTGAACAGAATTATGCCAGAAATGAGTAGAGAGATTGCCGTTGGCAATGAAGCGAAGTGTACCAGCGAATGCTGTCACTAGACGCACTTTCTCCCCTCTCTGCCTGCTAAAGGGCGTCTACAAGGACGAGAACGGGAGACGCACCAACGTTCTCGGACGACCAGTGGTCGGTTTTCATGTTAATAAAAAGTTATTTATTAACAATTTACATTTTACGATGGCATAAATTATAATTTTATTAAAAATATTAATAATTTTTTTTTAAAAGTATTTCCGAGTGGGAATTGAAATTGCGGTCGCGGTTCGTCTCTGATTCTCGTCAATGTAGACGCACTTTAGCAGGCAAAGTGCGTCTAGTTCGGGAGTTGATCATGCGGGGGCGCTCTTTTTTCCGTCGCGTTTTCATAACACGGCATCGGCAATCTCCCTATTCATCTCTGATTGTGCTGCTTATTATTTTTTTTAGATGTTTGTTTAACTTAACATATTACCTTTATAAACTACTTTGATTTATAACACGATTATGCCTTACATAATACGTTAAAATTCTTGTATTTTATAAACTTTTTATAATTAAACTCTATGTTTTTTTAGCCAGGTTTTATTACTTCTTTTAATTTAACTGATATATTTAGCTTTTCAATCTGCACACTTATTTGTGGTGGAAGCATTAATAAAATTTGTGGACCATTAAATTACAAATAAATATATGGTCATTTCTCTACTTTAAAAAATATTTTAATTAAAAAAAACGATACTATTTATCTTAAGTTAAAATAGAAAGAAGAAAAAAAAGTACATAGCGTACGTATATTATTTATCCAAAGTGACAATATTAAAACACAACGGTAAATTAGTTAATCTAAATATTATAATCTGACAACATAGAAAAAGAAACATTTAATTTTTTTTGTATTATGAATTTATTGATGTTTTATGCTCAATATTATTATTATATCAAAAATAGAGGAGGGCCTTTTGACACATAAGTAAAAAAAAAACAAAAAGTAACAAGAGAAGTCTACAATTTCCTAAGATATTTAGTCAATTAGCCCAAGAGAAGTTTATGTCAAACTTAATTATGTAAAATAAATAAATAAAAATTAATTTTTTAAAACTTTAAAAATACCTGCGCGCAAATTTATGTAATATTTTTTTTAATAAAATTACTTAAAAATAAATGACTTTTTAAAACATATGCTTGTCTTTATACATGGAGGAATTGCCAAGTAAACTTGTTCAAAAAATGTATGCAAGTATGCTACTTAACTATGCAAATACAAAATAATAGTTTTACTTTTATAAAATTATGCTTTAGTTTTAACTACTTTTGCAATTGTACATATATTAAATTTAAAAATATGTTTTTGTATGACGAAACTGAATATATTAAATAAGTTTTTAGTTAATAAATAAATATTTGATAAATCAGCAGCAATAAAGTTCACAACTACACTTAACACCGATTAAAAACAAAAACTTATTTTAACCGAAACTGGCAAGTCAATATTGCTTGCAATAAACGGAAAACTAGTGCTAGGGTATTAACATATTTTAAAAACAATCTTTAAATAATTGTTTTCAGTGGCATTTGGAAAATCAAATATTAAAATTTTGTTAAATAGGTTAATTTTAGATATCTTAACATGTATTTTAGAGCTTACTATTTAACGCCAAAAAAAGTTTAGTAAGCAGCGTCAAATTATGTTACTAAAAGAGAGTATGTTTAGGTTGTTTTTTAAAAACGTATTAAGAAATAATGTTTAAAAATTTATGTTAAAAGCCTTAAACTTAAGATAAGCATTTAAGGGGCCCAGAATAAAATAAATCAAAGTACCAATATATCATTTTATAATTTAAATAATATAATTTATAAAATTTGTTTTTTTTGCCAAAGGAGTTAAAGGCATAAATCTGGTATACCTTTACGTGTTTTTTTAACATTTTAATTAATTAACCCTTTATATCCGTCAACATTAGTTTAAGTCCATAGATGCGAAACTATGTATAGATCGCGATTTGTATGGTTTCTTCGTCCGAGAACTGCAGGCCTCCTTAATCATTTTTTCTTCTACTTCATAAAGATAATAAGCACTTAAGGGCCGGATCCAAAGAGTCTGGTAGATATTTAAGTACTTAATTTCTACACTTGAAATATTTATTACTTGTATGTTCCCATTTTCGAGGCAAGCATTGCCATATCGCTTCTGTTTATACACCCAATAAACTTTGGATAGACCAATAGTAATATAATCTAAAACAAGATCACATTAGTTTTTATCATAAGGCTCCTTAGTACATCCACTTTGCCTGTTTTTATCTACAGATGAATGAAAAATTTATTTTTTACTTTCATGAGTCTGCCAGCTTAACATATTAGTATAACCCTAGAAGTTTCTTTTTAATATTTATGCATAATTTTAAGCATTTATCCAGCTACTAAACCCATATATTTTATTTTTTTTGTTTCTTCTTTTTAGAAAGTTAATATTTGCCGTACGACACTCATTTTTTTAAGTGCTTTGTTTTTATTTGTTTACGTTTTTGCACATTCTTTTTAAAATTTGGTGGTATAGCCCGTTTTACGATTTCTAATCGCCTTAATCAGTAAACACTTTTTTTTAAATTTCGAGTCCCACTTACTAAAGCCAGGACCGCCAAAAATTCCCCAAAAATAAAAGATATTCCCCAAAAATAGAAGATTTTTACAAAAAATGTACATTATTTGTAGACTTTTTACCTGCCATATTTTTAATTTTGTGCTTTTTTTTTTAAATCAGGTAAAACAACTTTTTTCCTTGTTCTCTTATATATAAGGCTTTTTAGTATATCTTCTTTTATTATTGTTGATCGCCTCTTTTAGTAAATATTTATTTTTTAGATTTATGTTTCTACTGACCTAACCTGCAGCTTCCAGAAACACCATATTTATATACTAATCAAGCTACTATAATAATATTATTTAAACTGGATTTTTTGAGATGCTTTAAAAAAAATAAAATTGTTTATAATAATGGGTGGTTTAATAAAATATTTTACCTTTAGTGATATACAATTTGCTTATAGTTTTTGGGTGCTTTTAGCTTTTAATGTAAAGTAATCCTGAAAACATTTATTTTAATAATTTTAAGCATAGAGAAAGCCCTTGGTTATAACATATTTAAACAAAGAAAATTTCAGATCGTGTAATTCCATGTATTTAAAATAAAGTGCTTGTTTTAAATTAGCATATTTTAAATTTAAGAGTAATGTCCTCTAATATGCGGAAGGACGAAAGTTATCAAATTCTTACTTTGGAAACTACTAAGGTGTTTGTATTAACATAAATTATGTTTTTATTGCAAAAAAACCAGATGAGTTGTAAACGTAAGTGGTCTCTCGAGTAGAAAAAGCCATTTGCTCTTAATTACACGGAACGTGACGAGAGGCTTTGTGTCTTTTCTCTGATCTCGTCTTGCAGCAATATTAGAACTTCCAATATATACTTACGTAAGTGTTATGAAAATACTTTAATATTTTAAAAGGTAAGTTTTTGGGTAGTGTAGAGACACTTAATATTTTTTAAGGATAAACATTTTTTTTTGTGCAATAATCACTTTTTTAAAGTCCCTGGTCAGGTAAATCGGCTAGCACAATTCAGTAACACTACATAAAATAATTTTATCCCGCATTTAACATTAACAGACCCTATTAGACCATCAGTCCACCTTAGAAAAACAGGATCAATCGTAAATAGCGAATATTCACTATCGCTGATCATTTATTGATAGGTCAGTTTTACAGGATGACTATAAATACTTATCGTTAGAACTACAAAAACTTGACCTAGAAAGTGCAAAAATAGCCATCTTTAAACATTTCATACTCAATATGCCAACCAAACGACATTTAATTTAGAAAAATATGGCTCAAAATTATCGGCATACGTGTAAGTCTGTTGATCGGTCGTCCTAAAGTTCAAGCCTGACTGACTGTTGTTAAAAAAATAGAAGCTTTTGCATTTAGTATGCTAAGCTAAAGTTTTCGAAAAATTATTTATCGAGTATATATCGATTAGATGGCATAATTATTCCAAGACTGCTATTTTTTTAAATTTACAGGTCTATTTTTAGTCCGATCCCTCTCTTCCAAAGTACTGAAGATATGTAAACCAAATTTGTTGTTTCCTAGCAAATGTGCAATGCAACTATTTTAAGCAACGATTTCGTACGTTGCTTAAAATAGTCTTTAATTACTAATATATATATATATATATATATATATATATATATATATATATATATATATATATATATATATATATATATATATATATATATATATATATATATATATATATATATATATATATATATATATATATATATATATATATAATTTTTGGTCTTGATTTAATTATATTTTTCGAGACTTTTCTTGTTTTACTTCAAATTACAATGAAAAAAAGAAAAGTGTTATTTTCCAGAAAAATGTATTTTTTAATTGTAATGACGTTTTGGCTGGAAATTCCTAGCCTTTTTAAATAGTAGGTAGTAGTCTTATATTAACATATTAATTTCAATACAGGTATATACATTAATAAAAACAATTGCATTTTGAACAAATATAAATAAACAAAAACAGATACAAGTACGGAGGAAGCACGTCACATTTTTAAAACACGGTTTTTAACAAAATGTATGGTTTATATACAAAACCAAGTTTTAAAATGTGACGTGCTCCTCGGCTCGTGCTTGTATCTGTTTTTTTGGTTTATTTAATGTGTTCAAAATGCAATTGTTCTTTATTGATGTATATACCTGATGTGAAATTAAATGTTAACTATAAACTACTACTACTTATTTGAAAAGGCTAAGGATTTCCACCGAAACGTCATAACAATTTTAAAAATACATTTTTCTGAAAAAAACACTTTTCTTTTTTTCATTGTAATTTGAAGGACTGAAAACCAAAGAAAAAGGATATCTGAATATATATATATATATATATATATATATATATATATATAATATATAAATCTTCCCAACCTATAAAATTGTAAAAAAGTTTTATTTTACCGCAGAAACCGTCTATCATGTTTAACTTTGCGAACGCTCGTAGCAAAAATTATTCCTTAAGTATTGTTTGTTAATTAATTCTTGTGAAAAAATAAAATAATACGATTACACTGAATAGTGGTAAAATCACGTGCAGTGTGTTTAATGTGTATTTTACTATAATAGTATAGTAAATAATTTGAATTTTATGTAAATATAAGGAATTTAGGTTAATCCATTTTGTCTTTCTATAGTTACCTCTCTATTGTAACCTGCAAAATCCAATAGGGCGCCTTAAAAATAAAATTGATAATGGTGGCTAAAAGATGAAACGTAAAATAGCAAAAAGTGATAAACGTATATGTGCAATTTGTTTAAAAATAGTTTATTGCAATAGGCTAAAAAATATAAAAATTATTTTCTGTTTTTTTTTTCTGTTTTTTACTACACAACAATGATGCGTCAAAAAATTTTGTCTCATTTATTTCTAATTTATTTCAGTAAAAAAATAATTATTTAAGAGATTTGTATGCCTAAATGTATGCCATATCGCATTTTGTTTTAATAAAGATCAAGCAGTTCAGTAAAAAAATATAGACCTCTCTTAGTATTTACATTGTATTTTACGAGGGCAACCACCTTAAAAATAAATAATAAAATTAATAGTATTTAAACCAAAAGTATGTTTTTATATGTTTGCTTTACGTGACGATAATCAAAGAAGTGAATAAATATACGTGACTATTTTTGCAGTAAACATAATTTTAGATTATCCATGGCAGCTTGCAAAAATATGTAATTAGATTTTAATGAAAAGACTATGTGGTATATCTGGACCTTTTCATCTGAATTCTTTACCTGCTTAAACATCGTTAAATCCATTAGTGCACAATATAAAATTTAAATAACTTAGGTGCGAATTTGTACAAGTAGTCTTTTATCCATAGATGCAATAGGTAAAATTCTTAGCCCCATAATATATACTGTTTTTTTATAAGTTAAGAAACACATTAAAACTAATATAACGTTTATTTGGGGTAACGCTTTGAATTTAACAAATTTCTTTGCATGCTTAGTAAATAAACCAATTTTCGTGTTTATTTACTTCTGGAAATGGTAATAAATCTAGCTTATTCTACATAAGGAATGTAATAAAACCTATATTTTCTAATTACTTTAGTAGTAGTAGTAGTAATAATATATTTTGTTTTTGATATTTTGCACTTCAGTATTTTGTTTTGTATTCCCAATTTTTTTTTTACTCTCCATATTTAGTTTTTTTATGTTTTGTTTTTCGATCATATGTTCTTGTATTTTTCCATTGGATACCTATCACGAATTTTTATAATATTGTCATCATCCATAAAAATAAAGATGTTGGATCCAAAATGTTAGACTTTATAGAAATTATAAAATCCAAATTTTGGATATCGTACGAAAAAATAAAAATTAAATCCAAGTTTATTTTCTGAAACGTTTTAAAAGTAGTAAATATTTTAAAATATTTGAAAAAAGATTTAAATTTAAAACTTTTGTAGTTAGGTATTTTTATACCTGCTTAAGTTAGAATTATCGTAAAATAAGTTGTTTAGAAAAAAAAATCCGACTTATTATAAAACCCTGCATAATAAAAATAGCACACTCTATTTTCCCAACTAGGCCAGTCGGTAGAGGCAAAAATAGCCCCCTACCTCTAACTGAGCCCAAAGTTAATAAAATTTGGTACAGATGTAGTATTTGGTACCCGGAAACCAAAAACACCAATATCCTTGCTCAGGGGTGTCGGAAAGGGGGTGAAAACCACCCTTGAACATTGAAAAATGTTTAATATCTTTTAAAAGCAGAAATAACGAGAAAAAAGTCCTAATCCCTCTTGCAGTGGACTTTACAAGTGCGATAAAAGAAACAGCATGATGAATCCCTGAGTTGTGATCAGGCTCGTAACAAGGGAGGGGCAGGAGGCACCAATACGTACGGCGCTGCTTGTATTTTATAGATTTTTGAGATCTGAGTGGCAATTCTGTACTTTTTATTTTGGTAGGTGATCTTGATTTTCAAGTTTATACGACCAAGGAAGTTGATGGTCAATTGTTATTAACAATTTTCGTTTGGGGCTCAAAGCTGGCCCGATATCAATAAGCAAAACGTAACTTGTAATTGCGATCTTTCGCCTTACAGCTTGTAGTAATGGAGAATTCATAACTTTTTAAATAACTAAACAATTATACATTGTTTAAAAGAATGTTATTCATGGCATAAAATTTAAAAGTAATAATAAAGAAGTCTTTTTTGCAAAAATCCAAAAATATATCCGGAATGTACTCTCCTTGATGCAACCTTGTGACGTTTACTTTTATAGACAAGTAAAAACTTTTATAAAGCGAAAACAAAATTGTACTTATTTAATCGAACAAAACCGTAAAATCAATTTTTGGGAAGGTTGTATTAAAATACATCCAATAGTCCATCATCCCCTATCTGTGCCAATATTCTGTAATATCATTAAATATGCCTGGTATGCCTCAAAGCTATGTATTAAATTTTTCATTTTTTTCTCGGATTTTAAATCCACACTTTTACAAGAAATTTTTCAACACCGGATAGAGCAAATCAACTTGTAAATACACCGAGTATAGCCGCCTGTACAAAGACGACGCGTTGTTTTGCCTGCTCTGCGTACAATCCAACATGGCCGCCTGCGTCCACAGGAGATACGAACGTTTTCCCTAAGATTTACCCGATATTCCAAGTTGAAATAGCCGTTTCACCTTTCCTGGAAAATTAAAATACATGCATTTTGAAGCTGGAGCTTTGGTTTTCAGAAAAGTATAAGGGAAAGTTTCGAGACCTCTCTGGCCGATACCCTGTGTAATTTTTCGAGTCGAAACTATTTCTTATAAATTCCGGTTGTACCTCGACTTATTTTAATTTCTTGGGTATACTGAAGAATTGAGACATATTTTCTTAAAGATCTAACCCTCCCCTTAAAATGATACTCTTAGCACGTTGCTTATAATGCGTACAATGATCAAAATGTGATTTTTTAATTATCAGGATGAGACGGTCAAAAAAGGTCACAAGTTGCAAAGCTCATAACACAAAAAAGAAGTAAATCCTGTCCAGCCAAATGGTAGGAATAATAAACACATGACTCGAGAAATATATCTGACACTCAAGTTGCTATAATTTTCAAACTACAAGCATAAAAGATTGAAATATAGGTTAATAAAGGTTAACTGACCATGTCTTACTGTTGAAAGAACATTATTTTTTTATTTATGTGAACGAACTTGCTAGTATAATTGTGTAAGAAATAAAGGTTTAGACTTGTTTTTTCGTTTGGTATATTACTCTCCACGAGATTCTTCCACGTTATAGCAAATCTTGAATTTCAGTACGGAAACTGTGTTGAATAATAAATTCAAAATTTAGAACCAAAATATCTTAAAGTGAATAGTCATTTCTAGCGTAAAATTTTCTGTTCTTTTAAATGACAGCGTTATTTTTTAAGAAAAAACTATCCCTTCATGGATAAAAATGAGTTCAAAATTCCTGGGGATAGTTTCACTCCCTTTCCGACACCTCTCGGCAAGGATTTTTCGCCTCAAAATTTAGTAGTATGCCAAATTTTATCAACTTTGGTGGCGGTTAGAGAAAAATCCTCTTAACGACTTGACTAAATAAAAGAATTAAGATTACTTTGTCTTTTTACTGTGCATTTTAAAAAATTCCTTTTTTGTCTAGATGTCGTGACCCATAATATTCTTTAGTGCATGTAAAATACACTAATTAGAATGAGTAAATATCTTTTTTATTGGGACGCACTCGAATTTCGAAATAGCTGTAAAATTATATATGTGAATACAACTAACCAGGACTAAGAATTGCTTTTTTATGGACTTTTACATACAGGCTTTAACCTAAACATTTATGAATTGCGCAAATCGATTATACTATTAATCTAAGCAAAAGTAAATTTTTTAAAGTATTCGTACAATATGTCTATAAATATCAAGAGGTATTTTCATCATCAGATGGTAAAGTGATTTAGAATGCACCTAGCAGAAATACGGATACAGGCATTGACCGCGACCCTTATAAAAGTTTCGTTAATCATAACACAAATATCCGGTAAAAATTAATTAATTGTATACGTTTTCTTGCAAAGAAAATACATTAAAATAAAATATGCTTCATCACGAAAAAGAGGACTTACTTAAGACTAAAAGGTTTTTATCCGCATTATAATATTCAATCGAAATAAAAAGCATCGTCAACATGAAAATATTTTCACTTGAAATATTGCCTACTTTCATAAACAGTTAAACGAATTTACGTATAAAGCAGAATGCAAATGTTGGGAAATTTTCAAGCGAGATGTCGGTTTGCTTTAAAGTCATTTGCTGCGATATTCCCTTAAATTGTTAAATTAAGTGTTAGAGGCGTGCTAGCTGCTAGCCACCTAAATAGACATTTTTTATGAGAGTGGCTTGGAGAACAAATTACTTAAATTGGAGCAGTGTTAATTGGAATTTTTAAATGCTCGAAAAAAGCGCAACAACTCCACTGCTCGTGAAAAGAGTAAATCAAATAGATTTCTCGAAACAAGGCATTTTAATGAAAACGATTTAAGATATTATTTACTGAAAAAAGATTTTGATTATTTATATGCAAGCATTAATTTTAATTATTTAGTTATTTTAATTTTTATGTTTCTGACTATGTGACTTTTTTTGATTTTTTTAAATATCATACAGTTTGGTTTAGTAGTATAACTAAACTAACATTTTAATTAAAATTTAAAATAATAGAAAAATGACTAATTTAGAAAAGATTGCATTCGTAAAAGATTTTTTTTTATATTATACTCCTATATTTTTAGAAAGAAGTTCTCGTAAATGTTTATTTTTTATTAAGTGCATTAGTAAACTAGGTATATAACGTCGTTCCTTTATTCTTCCTTTAACTTTTAAGAAAGTTAGTGTTGACAGTGCCAAACATAGCTAATTAAAAGTTAAGAACAGTAAAAAGTTATGATTAAGTAAAATTTATTTTTCGTATTTTTTTAAATTTATTAAAAAAATGCAGTTGAGTAAAAAAAACCTTTATATACTTTAATGTATTAAAAAAATTTATAAGTTTAAGATATTTAAATGTAAAAAAAAATGATTTTGGAATTTTAGAAGATTTAAGTATTGCCAAAATATACTCAATATTTAATTTAAAATTTTCATTTTTATTTCCTAAATCCTGATTGCTTCCTATAACAATGTATTTTCTATCTAAGATTCTTGTACATTACAATAATAATGCAAAAACTAAAGAGGTATCCACAAATGTACTCAAATATTGCCGAGATTTAACTAGAAATATTTTTATAAACAGAATAAGTTTTCTTCCATTGTTTCTGAATTGCTTGTCTAATTTCAACAACCATTCCTTAAAAAGTGTTTCGGTCAGCCACGCCAGAGGAGGGTAAGTCAATCTTAATCCCAAATTTTTATTCAAAACAATGTGATAAAATAATATTTTTTTAACCATATCATAATAGGGGTTGATTTTTAAGGACTTAAATATTTCAAATAATGTTTTAAAGAAACAAAATCCATTTTTTAACTTATTTGGGTCAAAATTTACTCAACTTAAGCTTTAATGTATAGTTCTATAGGTTTTAGCTATAAATGGTAGTTTTCATTCCTAAAAAAAAGCGCCCATAGGCATAATATAGATTTTGAAGAAGAGGGATTAATCCCAAATTTTCATACAAATGCAAATGCATTTTGACAAAATTGCCAGGTTTTGCACTTTTTTTAGCTTTATTTCCTGGATTATTATTGTACTAGTATTAAAAATTTTACTTTAAACACAGAAGATTTTAGTGGTTTTTAATTGTTTCAGAAAAAAAAACACAACAGGTTTTGTCAAGCTGGTTTACAAGAGATAACTGGGTATTGTAATAAAGAGTTATTGCCATATTAGCTTGACTTGCAATGTATTTCGGCTCTTAAAAATATAAAGATATTCCGCATCCTTTTAAATTTAAAATTCTATTTGCAAACCATGTTATTGTAGAAGTAAAATATAATACATTTTTTGCATAATTCTTTAACATTTCAGTAACCTACCTAATGGTACAACTTTAGTAGATCTGAATGATTACATCCACTCAGCGCCAACGTAAAAAATTGTCTGAAATATTTTTTCTGCCTTTTTCCTAAAACCTTAAGTATGTATAAAATGTTGAGAATATTAAAACTTTTAAAAGAGTTTACATACATTTGTGTAATACCTTTTTTATATTCAGTAAATATTTCATTTAAATATGTTTTGTGTCATTACTTTTTTATGTAAATTGATTTAATTGGTAGCTGCTTTTTTATAGAACAATATGTTTATTATTATAAAAATTTATCTTATGGGTTATTTTTATTAAAATCTTAATTTAATTAATAAAAAGTATATAGCAAAACAGTATATTTTTAGCTACTAATTAAATATTTAAAAAAATATATATAAATAACAGAGCACTTCCATTATGATAATGTTTCTTAAATAGAAGAAAAAAAATGTAATATCTGTATGTCTGTTGTAAGTCTATGGCCAAAACTACAAAGCCTAATTAGGCACAAAATTTTTTTAGGTAAACGTATGAAATTTTGCGGCTGTGGTAGTTATGGGTTAAAGTAAATTACATTTTGTGGGTAGTCAAAATTTAAAAATAAGAAATTTGGTTATAACATATTCCACCCAATACAAGAATTACTGATAAAAAGGTCTTGATTTTAAAAAATTAAACATTCATATTATATATATATATATATATATATTATATATATATATATATATATATATATATATATATATATATATATATATATATATATATATATATATATATATATATATACAAGACAGGGGCACCCTACTAGGTATATAGCAATGGGCCGGACGAATTTGCGATTACCCTCTAAGCACTGTAGCCGAGGTTCGCGCGATCAGCCGGCGTGCTTTCGTGCAATCCTCAGTAACTTTGTAACCACGGACGGGTTGGGATGTACTGCCGTATTTCATGTTTTTCATAATTATTTACGCATGTAGGAGATAAAATTCGCTATTGCTTATCACAGTTTTTTTGAATCAAAACAATAATAAAATTATTGTTTTGATTCTAAGGAAAGAAAACGTGTTATTTTAAAAAATCCCAACTAAAAACTAAAAAAATAATTCTACATAAAAAAATTAAGTAAAAACAAAAAAAAATAATTAAATTAATTAGTGAAGCAAGTATTCAAACAATCCACTGCCTTTCGCTAAACAATGTCCTAAGCGATCATAGAAACTTCTTCGAACATTTTTTCAAAATACCTATGTAAATTTTCCTGAGACCAATAACGGGTGTGAGTGGGACTATGCCTACCATGGATTGAAAATGTGGACTCATCAAGATAATGTTTCGAAGAAAATCTTCATTTTCATTTGCCTTATTCATTATGTTTTCACAAAACTCCATTCTCCTGATATTGTCCTCAGGATAAATTTTTTGAACTTTGTACGAACCATACTTATTTTTTTTTTTAATGTTCTCCTCACCGTTCTTGTACTTAAATTAACCTCATCCGCAAGCGCACGTGTTGACAAAGTTGGATTTTCATTAATTAATGCCAACAAATTAATTTCTTTCGCTTCCCGTTCCTTATTAACTTCTTGGACGTTTTGTATTTTATGGTTTCTGGGAGAAACGCACCCGTATTTTTGGTAATTATTTATAATTCTTGAAATAGTAGTAATGGCAGGGTGTGGCCTATTAGGATAATTTTAAAATATATTTTTTTACCCGCTGTAAAGAATTACCCCCATAATAGCACTGAACAAATTTAACTTTTCCTCAATTTGATAAATATACATTTTAGGTTTTAAATGTTAAGGATTTTTAAAAACACACGTTTTTACCAAATTCGCCAGGCGAAATAATTTTTATACATTTATAATTCCGAACAAACTAAAAAATTGGGGCCCTTTGTTGTTTCTTACGGGAACAAAAAAAGAATGCATACACAAATAGCGGACGATTGCAAATTCGTCCGGTCCATTTATATACCTAGTAGGGTGCCCCTTTCTATATACAGTAAAGCGCAGAGTACTGCGAACATAGGACGATCCTAGACGATTTTTGGATGATTTAAAAACGCCGCACGCATGGCTTATCGATCAATAATTTTCCAGCAAACAATTCAATCCCGTTTATTTCTGAAATAGTTCTTTAGTATCGAACGCTCGACCGCAATAGTTGTACTGTGTCGATTATTTGCGACCAAAAGTTTTTTTTTAATAATATTTAAATTTTAATTGGCTGTTTACGAACTGGAAGACAAAATTCAAAAATATTGAATGGAATCACCGGAAATCCTGTTAGGGGAATTGGGGAATTATTTAATAATTTATTTCTAACCAGGCCGACCCCACAGATTTCCACTATTTACCGAGTCATTAAAAACTTTCTGACATTTGGTTGTTTAACTCCAAGAAAACATAAACATGATAGTGCCTCAGAAAAACAATAAAAGGGAAATGAAATAAATTATGGTAGTGGCAAGTGTTATTAAAAATCCTACAGTTTCCATTAATACAATTGCAGAACAGGTTTTTTTTTGGGCAGAAGGTCAGTGGAAAGAGTGCTAAAAAATAACGATCCTACAAGTAAGAAAAAACAATGAAATTTTCCCTGATGATCATTTTTAGACGAAGGCAATTTTTTGAAACTGTAATGGAAATGAAAAATAACAATGAAAATTTTATAAGAAACATTGTTTTTACTGATGAATCGACATTTTCACTTCATGGTCTCACCCAACGATTTTTTTTCTCTGAGGTCACGTAAAATCATAAATTTATGGTTTCCAGGAGAATAGGGCTAATAATCTACAAGAATTGCAATTACAAATTGGGAAATGGGAATTTAGGATTATTACCCTTAATATTCTAGCAAATGTCAGAAGGCGTTTTTATGACAATCTTGGTTATTGTTTGGCTCAAGAAGGTGGTTTTTTTGATCATCTTTGATAACTTGAAAAAGAGTTTTTCTTTTTTTATTCTATGAATGCACATACGTTCCATTATTTATTTGAAAAAATTATTTTATTTTATTAGGAAAAACTGTTTGGTTTTTAAGCAGCAAACGTTGCGGTCTCGTAAGCAACTAATTTTAAATTTATGACTGATAAGAAATCAGATCGAAGTCGGTTGACGCTAGCTCCCTGCTACTTGCCTATAAACACCAAATCCTCTTACTGAAAATAAAAAAACGTAGTAAACAAATAAACTGGACAGATAATTCTTTCGAATTTATCCCACCGCACTCCCCACCAGTCCCAACCAAAAATGCGCCACGTGAAAACGAGACGGAAGTTGAGATGCAAGCCACAAAACTATTATTGGTATTTTAGAATTGGGTACATCCAAAATTGTCCAGGAGCCTCCTATGTTCGAGTAAGGGCTTTACTGTATATATAGAAATATATATATATATATATATATATATATATATATATATATATATATATATATATATATATATATATATATATATATATATATATATATATATATATATATATATATATATATATATATATATATATATATATATATATATATATATTTAGTAATGCACACTTTAAATGGATTTTTATGCACCGGTGAAAATTAACCAAATTTTAATATGTTATCAAGAACTTCAAAAGAAGCAATTTTTATTATTGCACCAAAACTCTAAAAATAAAGGGTAAGCCGCTAGAGCTAGGTATAATTTGTGTTTTGCTAATTTAAAAAATGTTTGTTTGGTAAGTATTACCTGTATTTAAAGAGTAAATATTACAAAAATTTTTGCATTTTTTCTTCGTATATTAATTCATTTAACTTACAATGTGTAATAAGGTAACTGTTTTTAAATAGTAAATAATACTTAAACTTTTAATATTTACTGAGTACATCAACTTATTTAACTTATAAAGTGCTATTAGGTAAAATAAAAATACAGGGTAAATTATAAAACCAATTATTTAACGCCATATGAAAAATAATAATAGATATCCTAAATAGGTAATCTGTAATATTACTGTTAAGAAATAACAAATTAAGCCAAAACAACTGTACACAAGTAGGGATTTTAAATAATCTTTTAAATGCAGATTATATAGGATACCACAAATACAATACGAAAAATTAAATTATACCTATTTTAAAAGTACTTTCAAATTGATAAATAAAAATGAATTTTAACATTTTGACTATTTTAATGAATAGCTAACAAAAATCAGAGTTTAAAATAAAACAAAATGATTTTAAAATATGGAATTATTTATTTTAGCATGAAAAGTAACTTAAAAAACAACGATATGCCCAAAGATAAACGGAAAACATTACTGAATAATGGTAATAAGTAAATAAATAAATAAAATAAATAAATAATCAAATTCTTGACGTAGTAGAAGGGCCACTAAGGAAATAAATCAGTATATTCGAGGTTCGGTATAATAGCATTTTAAAGATAAAAAATAATAATAATCTTTTTTAAATAAATGTATGGATAATAATCATTTTTTGTATGCGGAGATTTACACAATCATTAATATCTTAAATACTGTAATAGCTATAAAAAATGTTTTATAACCAAAAATTAAGAATATTTAATTTTCCAAAAAAAAAGTTATTTCAAAAATTATTGATTGGAGAAAAAATAAGGTAAAACACTTGTGTTATACCTGAAAATAGTCTCAAAAATTTGATTTTTTGATTATAATGTAAACCGTATTGTAATTATACAAAAAAATTATATAATTTAAATTAAAAATCTTGTAAGAATACATAGTTCTAGTTAAATAAAATTTCGAATAGTATTATTAGTTTTTTAGATATTAAAATTTAAAATTTAAAACAAAATTAATAATATTTTTAAAACTATATAACAAAAAATAAAGCGCTTAAAATTGTCCATATAAAAAGTTATATAAACATTTTTGATCAGATAAATAATAAAGGAGATATTAACAAGAATTTTAATTTTAGCCCAAAACAGTTAAAAATTGTATATTTTTTTAAATAATCCGATATGGTATTTTTTGTTTTACATTGTAAAAATACAATGTAATAAAAATATTATTTAGGATTTGGAATATTATTTTTTGGCTAACTCTGTATTTTTATTTTACCTTATTACACTTTGTAAGTTAAATGAATTAATATACGAAGAAAAATTGCAAAAATGTTTGCAATATTTACTATTTAAATACAGTTAATACTTACCAAACAATTATTTTTAAAATTAGCAAGTCACATATTATACCTAGCTCTAGCGGCTCACCCTGTAGGTTTACAGTTTTGATGCAATGATAAAAATTGCTTTCTTTAAGGTTCTTAATAACATATCAAAATTTGGTTAATTTTGATCGGTCGCCAAAAACCCATTTAAAGTATGCATGGTCGTTTACATCACTATTCTTATAACCAATAAAAAAATTGAGAAAGGAAATGTCCAGCGGTTTCACACTGACTTACTAAAATTATGGGGCCCTTTCTCAGGATGTGAAAACTTAAAATTGTGTATTTAAGTAGATTTAAGAATACAAGGAAAAATTCTAAAGACTGGACATTTTTCCTCGGAACTCCCTAAAATAAGAACAGTAATATAAATTAAATAAAATTTTTAAGGTCATAGAATTTAAAATTTGGGTAAAATTTTATTTACTAAACAAAGAAAATTGCTTCATTTTTACCTATCCCATTTTACTAGGAAAAAAAATCCAGGATTAGAGAACGTGTCTACTCTTATAATTAAAACATTAATTAATACAGACAGATTAGTCAAAAACTTGCCAAATCAAATAAAAAATGGTCTTATTTTAGATCTTAGTAGTTTAGGGAGCTAAGATTTTTAAACAGAAACTTGGCTCTTATTCTACATAAGTGTTTTTATGGGATCATTTCTTCAGAATATACAAAATATGTAAACCTTATTTAAAATTTATAAAAATTAACTTAATTTTTGTAAACTAATAGGCTTATTAAAGTATATTAATTTACAAAAATGTTGTTGGTATAAGCTTCCAATACATTTTACCTGACATAACTTTTACTCTACTTTTTAAAAAAATTAATGATTTTTATAAACCTAAGCTCTATATCTTTATAATAAGTTATTTAGTGTATAAAAAGTAACATTATATCTCTAGTTTTTAAAGTTTAATTTAAAAATCCGCCAACACAAATGTTTTAAGTGTATCAATAGCCTTAAAAGATTGAAAAAATAAAATATAAGGGCAATTTAAAAATAAAATTTTAAAGGTGCATTGACCCTCACTAACTTAGTCAATATAAACAAAAGTAATAATATATTTTTAATAAAGGGTCTAAAATAAACATTTATTTTCCAAAGTTAGTCAGTTTGGTGGGGCAATTTCAATAGGTGCCTCCACTCGATATACCATGAAAGTGGAATCGAATGATTTAGAAATAGTAACTGACTCGCATTTAGGCAGTGATATGCCTAATTTAAGTATTTAATTTTTTATTTATTTTATTTTGGGTTTTTGAATAAAAGTTATTAAAATGGGTTTTTTTTTTTTTTTTTTTTTTTTTTTTTTTTTTTTTTTTTTTTTTTTTTTTTTTTTTTTTTTTTTTTTTTTTTTTTTTTTTTTTTTTTTTTTTTTTTTTTTTTTTTTTTTTTTTTTTTTTTTTTTTTTTTTTTTTTTTTTTTTTTTAAAAAAAAAAAAAAAAAAAAAAAAAAAAAAAAAAAAAAAAAAAAAAAAAAAAAAAAAAAAAAAAAAAAAAAAAAAAAAAAAAAAAAAAAAAAAAAAAAAAAAAAAAAAAAAAAAAAAAAAAAACCCCCAAAAGGGGGGGGGAAAAAGTTTTAAATTTTTTTAAAGGGCCCTTTTTAAACGGGTTTTTTAAATGCCAAATTTAAGAAAATTTCCCAAAAAAACCTAAAAAAATTACCTTTTAAATTTTTTTCGGGGGAAAACCAAGTTTTTTTGCTAAAATTTAAAAAAAAAAATTTTTAAAAAATTATTTTTAAAAAATTAAATTAAAAATAAGGGGTATGGGCCCCCTTTTTAACTAAAATCAATTTAAAATTTTTGTAACCCCCCCCAAAAAAAACGCAAGGTTTTTGTAAAAATTTTTTGAAAAAAGGTTTAAAAATTTAAAACCCCTTTTTATTTTTTATTTTTTTTTTTAAAAATAAAACCCCCTTAAAAATTAAAAATAATTTTTAAAAACCCCCTTTAAAACAGAAGGAAATAAAAAATAGATATTTGACCAACAAGGGTATTAAAGGGCGAAAAATTCAAGGTCATCTAACGCGGTCCCAGCAAGTGCGCTAAGGGTTGAGATCAAAAATCGCCAATTAATGCCGGAGTTAGTTATAATATTTCTTTGGCGATCGTTTCATTATTTAATTGTTAAAATCTTAATTTTATTTGAATTTTTCTGACGTGTATTTTGGTTTCAGACAGCCAACTTTAGAGATGTTTTAAAGGTTGTTACTTGAATGACAAGAATTTAAATACATAGAATAAATGTTTTAATTTTTATTTTAGGTTGTATATACTATAATCATCGATTAATAGAGAATTATGCATTAATGAGGGCTAATAATTTCGAATTGTATACGTAAATAATACTTACAAATAAACGATTTACGAAAATAGATTTTAAACATATACTTTTAAAAATTTAACTTAATTAAATTTGAAGAAATTAACACAAATTACTTTATCAACTTATTTAGTAGGGTATTAAAATATAACAATATTTACACGCAATGCAGTGTTTCTGTCTCAACCGATTTTGTTTGTATTATTTTATAAAACATTTTTTCGGTGTTTTATTTGCTAATAAAAAAAAATAATTTTAAATTTTTAAAATTTTAAAATTAAAAAAAAATAAATAAACTAATAAAAATTTTTTCCCCCCCCTTAAAAATCAAAAAAATTGGAAAGGGGGGTTTTTTAGCCGAAGCCTTTCCTTGTAGTAGTTGTAAATAGGTAGTGTTGAAGGCCGGACATTTTTGGTTGGTTTTAAATCGGGAAAAAGCGGATAGGGTTATAAATTTACAACTGTAGTGTCCAAGAGTTTTGAAAAAGATGGGGCAACAAGAAAATCTTATTCTTCAAGTAAAATAAAAAAGTGCTGTTTTAAAACATAATAATTTTGGGTCCAAAAATGAAAATTTAGCCTTTTTTGGGGAGTACAATTTTTTAATTACAAATATTAACCAAACAAAAAATTTTTTTTATTAATTAAAAAAAAAAATTGCAAAAAGTTGTTTTTATTATTTGTATATAAACAGCCTTAAAAAAGTGTAAATATGCAAAACTTGCAAAAAAAGTCGACTCGCTTCTATGGTGTTGCCAATTTTTTTAAAATTTTAAAAAGGCCCTATTTCGAAAAAAGTTTAAATTTTGCCCCCTATGTGTTTGGCTTTTTCGACTTGTTTTGAGCTAGACTATCACCCATTAAAACTAATCATACTTTACAATTTTTATATATTTTATATATATATATATATATATATATATATATATATATAATATATATATATATATATATATATATATATATATATATATATATATATATATATAAATTGGTTATTCCGGGTTTCAACGCGTTTGAAAGTGTAGAGGGACGACGTTTCGACAAAATCTCATTTGGTATTTTCAAGTTTTTGATTGTGTGGTAACTCGTCTAGAACTAATTAGTTGGAAACACAATTTTTTTTTAGCTACCGAGGTTTTTATACTATCGATGTTTAACTTATCGAGGTTTTACTGTAATAATATTAAAACTATGAAATGACCCTTTAAAAAGTTTTGGACAAGACGATCATAAGGATCAGTGTTAAATGTTTTATTTGATGTCAAGATCTGATATTAAAGGATCAAACAAATTTGACGAAAATACATTTTTCTCTTGGTATTTACAGGCTTTCCTTAAGTAATTATAAAATTTTAAAGATTAAAAAAATACTCTAAGTAGTCCGGTTATCTTGGACATAAAGGACACTGCGAGATTGGTTGATCTTTTTAAATGTTGTAATATTTATTGCAAATATAAAAAAGCGTATTTAGAAAAAGAAGCAAAAGTTTTTTTCTTTTATTTTAGGACAGTCCACGAAGGCCTTAAACTACGAACGTACCTTGGGTGTCTGAAGTGTGGTAATAGGGAGTTTATTCACACGAGACTTAAATATTAGTTATATTAAATATAAGTTTGGGGGGAAAGGAAAAACTTCTGCGGGTAGCAGGTTCCATAGTCTTGACACTCTGGGGATAAAAAAATAAACAATGTGGGAAGTTCGGGGCCTCTCAAGTTGGACTGTAAAAGGATGCATAAAGGTGGCACTAAGTGTTGGTCTGTTTAGAGCTGCCAAAGGAGGAATTATACTGGCCAACTCTTCGAAGCAGAAGCCGTAAAAATACCTATAAAAGAGGGACAAATTCCACAGCTCGTCGGTGGACAAGAAAAGGAAACTTTTCTGTAAGTGTGGCATCATTTATAAGACAAACAGCTTTTCTCTGAATGGAGTCAATAATGCTAAGAATAGGAGACGCCATTCCCCAGACGTGAAAACAAGATTCTAAAGATGGTCTGATTTGAGATACATACAGAGTATACAAATTAGAAAGAGATAAATACTTTCTGGCTCGAAAAAGGAATCTAAGCTTTTGAAGGAGCTGAGGCCATGGATGTAATGTGTTTGTGCCAGTTAAGGTTATTCTCAAAAGTAACACCCACAAAATTAAACGAATCTTTGTTTTACAGAACTTGGCCGCTCATATGTAGCAGATGAGCATTGGCCGATTTTTTTCGCGATAGCGAACACGACTGTGTTTTGCAGGCATTAAACTAGACAAGATTTTTGGCGCCTTAATCCAAGATTACTTTAAGGTCTTGTGAAAGAGATATCTGCATTGACCTGCGCTTGTTTTCCAAATCAGAATTACAGGGTGGCTTAAGAAATCAAATATTAGAGTGGAGGGTACTATCGTCAGCAAAACTCTAAACAGGATTGGTTAGTTGTGGTTAGTTAGTGGAAGAGAGAAGATCGTTAATGTGAAGGAACAGAGCTGCTGCCAGTACTGAGCCCTTGGGCACCCTAGCATTAATTGAATTAAAGCTGGAAGAATGACCATCTACAATAACTGATTTCTGTCGATTAAAAAGAAAACTAAAGAGCCAAGAACACTGCTTAGGTAGAAGAACGTAAAAAGGAAGTTGGTAGGAAGCCCATCACGTCATACCTGACCAAAAGCTTAAGATATGTCAAGAGCAACGATCTGGGATTTACCAAGAAACTCAAGGGACTTGTTCCAGTGAGACCAAGGAAAAAAGATCAGCTGTGGATCTTCTGTGACGGAATCCATACTGTCTGTCATGTAAGAGCTTGTATTTTTCCAAATACTTCAAGATGTCAAAATTATTTTTTTTTATTACTTTGCAAACAACAAAAAGAAGAGATAGAGGTCTATAGTACTCTATAGTTAGAAAGAAAAGTTTTGCATCCTTTCTTGGAGGCAGGTTGCTTACGTGCAGCTTTTCAGCTCTCCGAAAACAATGTCAATGTCTTTACATAATTATAATCAAATGTAACACATGTTTATTTCTTTGATAATTGAATTACATTTTAACCTCGTAATTTCTTAACCCAGTTTATATGTTTCAGATGACGCAGATGACAAAATTACAAAATCGTTAATATAAGATTTTAATTTTGGCCCAGGGTCTAAATAAACGTTGTCAGAACAAATAATTGTTAACACTTTTTTGCTAGGTAATTTTAAGGGAAGCATAAAGTTTTACTTAAGTTTCTCCAATGTTTTTCATTAAAATAACCGACATTTATGTGTACAAATTAGTTTCTTGCTTTATTTATTTAAATGACTGATGTATAATGTATGTTGTTCGTCTTACATCTTGATTATAAAGACAACTGCCGTATTATTATTGTCTTTGCGTAGAGGGTTGCCATTATGCAAATTATTTGTTGTAAAAAAAAAACAAAATAAAACATGTTTAATATATGTTGTGTGGTAAAATCCTAAAATAATTTTATTTAATTAAATGCTGAAATATCTTTTTTATGGTGCAAGAAGGTTGAAAAAAAGATATATATATATATATATATATATATATATATATATATATATATATATATATATATATATATATATATATATATATATATATATATATATATATATATATATATATAAAAAAAAAAATTTGATTTTTTATTTGAAATAAAAGAATAAATTGTTTAGGTTATTAGAGTAAAAAGACTATAACAACTGCAGAATATTTTGACATTAAGTCCCCGAAAAGTATGCAGAATATTTTTTTGTTTTTAGGGTGCGTTGTAGTTTAGCGTCCATCGATTTGAAAAAAATTAAAATTACAGATATAAAGAACATGTTTTGTTTAGAAAATTTCAAAAATTAAAATTTAAAAAGAAACAGTTTTGCAAAGAAAAATGAAATTAAAATTCGAAAGAACTTTATGTATTTAGGTTAAGTAAAAGGCCACATTTTTAAACGTTGTCGGATAAAAAAAAAAGATTTAGATTTAGCTTTAAAGCATTATAGATTAAATAATAATACACAAATTACAAAAAATATTAAATTATTAAGTAAGGTATTTATTTCGAAGTCGCATCCTACCCATTTTGGGCTGCAAAAAAATAAAAAAATTAATATATTGGACTATTTTTTTGATCAGTTCCACGGCGCATTTACTGTATAACCTCCATAATCCAGACAATTAATTGTAAGGGGAGTGTCCGGATAAGTGATTTCTCCGGATGACTGAATAGCAGCAACAACAACAAGTAAAATCCGGAATAATTCATAAAATACTTATTTATTAATAGAAAAATATTGCCTTATAAAAAAATAGCAAAAATTTGTATACATTTTGCATTGCAAAAGATGTTTTAAAAACTAGAAATACGTTAAAAGTACATAAAATACATTGTACAATGTACATAATAACATATGTTATGAAAATCCTTACAAACAAATGTAACTTACTTTGGAACTACCTTACAAAAATCAGTAATATTTTTTTTGTTTTTTTGACTCCAAATCTTTTTTTACAGAAGTATTCTTTAGTTCAAAGAGTAAGTCTATTTGGTTGTCTGGTATATTGTTTTCTGATGCCCACTGAATACAATTGCTAATAGATTTTACGGCATCTTGGTGTTTAACTTTTGCCACAATTTGCCAATCATCATCGCTAGAAGAAGAATTGCTCTCTACATCATTTGTCACGTCATTTATGTCAGCAAGAATATCGTTATCTATTAAAAAAACGTCAGTCTCAGATCCACTTTCTGCGATTCATGCTTCCAAATCTTTAGTGGGAATATCTGTGCCTAATAATTTTTTACCAAGAACCTTTACTTCATTGATTTCGTTTTGAAGTTTTTTCGGTTTTTTAATATTCATTGCTGAAGTTGCCAGAGGAATGTTTTCTTCTTTATCTTCTTCGTCCAAACCCACCTCCTGGGTGGACAGCAATATTTTCCATGACTTTTTGATTAGGTCTTGATGCACTTAGTACCATGCTTCTTGTAACGAAAAAAACTACGTCTTTAAGATTAACGCTCTTTAAGGTTGTAGGAATGTCAGTCTCAGATGCTACAATTTTTTTAAGCAAATTTCACTGGCAAAGACGCTCCGACACAATTAAACAAAAAAAAATGCGCACGCGCGTAGACTGTCCGGATTAAAGGGAAGCGTACGGACTATGACTTTTAAAATTAGTGTCCGAAGTACTCGATGTCCGGATTTAAGTGTGTCCGGTCTATAGAGGTTGCACTGTATAATAAAGAAAATGTACAATTTAACGAGAAAAACCTAACCAGAACTAACCAGAAACTTACCAGAACTAGGTTATTGTTTGAAAGTTGTTGTTTGTTAGTTCTTGTTATTTTATGGTGTAACAAAAGGCTGAAAAAATTAAATTAAACTATTGTTGTTTAAAAGAGACCTTAAAGTTTAACGAAGGCAAGTATGTATATGTTAGACTCATATGCCGAATTCGCCCATTCGCCGAAAAAAATACTCAGTTCGCGAAATGATCAAAGCCAAATGATCGATGGCCGAATATAGTTCCTATTTCGGTAGGTGTTTAAAATGATTTACACATTTCGCGAACTGAGCTATCCGAGTTGTTCAAATGCCGAATAAGATATATTTCGGCAAATTCATCAGCTCGTCGCTTGAACATAAAAAAAAATATACTTTCAATGTTGCTTTTTGGCCGTTTAAGGTAGACCATACGCGTGTTTCAAACTAAAAAGCCGCTTTGCTTACCAGAACTAACCATGACCAACTAGGTAGTTATTAACAAAAATTTTTATTAATTTTTGATATGATAGAAATTATAATTTTTTTTAAAAGTGTAAATTATATGCCCGGTTTTTTTCCAATACGTTGTTAAAATTTTGTTTATAACTTTGCAAATAATTAAGACAAATTCAAAAGCCCTAAGTTCTAGTCGGTCATGGTTAGTTCTGGTAAGCAAAGCGGCTTTTTATTTTGAAACACGCACAAAATCTGTTTTTGGACGACCAGAAAGGGGTTTGGCCACTTTTTCCGTCCATTGGCCGTTTTCGGCCTTTGCGCCCAACATATATATATTTTTTTTGTATTCGAGCGACCAGCTGATGATAATCTGCCGAAATATATCTTATTCGGCATTTGAGCAACTCCGGATAGCTCAGTTTGCGAAATGTGTAAACCAGTTTAAACAGATACCGAAATAGGAACTATGTTCGGCAATTGATCATTTGGCTTTGATCATTTCGCGAACTGAGTATTTATTTCGGCGAATGGGCGAATTCGGCACATGAGTCTAACATATATAGTAATATTATTATTTTTGTTTAAAAAAAGTATTTCATTTATTTGTGTTTACCGTTGGTAATATAGTTTTATTAGAAGGATATTGGCTGCTTTCCTTTTGTACAGAGTTTATTCTTATAATTTGGCATGCTATTAAAGGTATTATTTAAAGGAATACAAATAAATGGTTTTATACAAAAGTTTTAAAAATTTATTAGGATTTTAGATATGACTCTTAGAAAAACAACTGACGATCGGAAAATAGAAAAACCAAGAATAATATATATTTTTAAATGGAACACCCTGTATTTTATTTAAAGTATGAAAAAATTACATTTTCTCTTCTCCTAAAATATGTACATGTATATTGTTATATAATATGTATATGTTTGATAAGCAGTTTTGTAACAGTTCGACTTTAAATTTTTATTTTATATGTAATGGAGCGCCACTCCTTAGATCTAGTAAGCAGGGAAAGCCAAACAGAACTTCCATGTTGGATCCCGCTTATAGCAAAGAATGACAACAGAAATTCTGTTCTACTTTCACCGCTTACTAGACCGAAGGAGAGCTACTCCATTACATATAAAATAAGCATTTAAAGTCGAATTGTTACCAAACTACCTATCCAAACCTAGACACGTTGTATATTTTTAAAAAGACAAAACGAGAAGATTTTATATTTTAAATAAAA
The DNA here is from genome assembly GCA_019359885.1 of Listronotus oregonensis. Lineage (NCBI taxonomy): Eukaryota > Metazoa > Arthropoda > Insecta > Coleoptera > Curculionidae > Listronotus > Listronotus oregonensis. The sequence continues at coordinate 90,955 of JAHBCN010000665.1, forward strand.
TACAGGGTGTTTCAATAAAAAAATATTATTCCCGGTTTTTCCATTTCCCCATCGAAAGTTGTTTTTTTTTTAAATGTCATCTAAAATCTTCATAAAAAATCCTAAAACTTTTGTATAAACGACTTTTTTGGATTCCTTTAAATAATACCTTTAAAAGTATGCCAAATTATAAAAAAAACTTCGTACATGTATCTTTTATTATTAATTAAAGCAAATAAATCTTAAAAAATAATGGATTAAAATGAATATAAAAGATTATTATCTTTACAATTGCTATAAACTACTGTATTATTAATTAAATTTTTAAAGGGGTTGTGTGGTTATCTGCAATCATAGAAAGTTCGGATGAGTCAGGTTACAAAACATGAAACTACCTGAAATAAGTTTTTCCTAACCCCTAACGCAGTATAAAATACAAGACCTTTAAAAAATAAAAAAAGGTAATTTTTGTTGTTTTTAAAATGGACTATAAGGGTCTAGATTTTGCCTTATAAGGAGACTAAATATTATTATGTAAAAATTAAATGGCATAATTTATGGTGAACCTATTTTACTAGTAATAATAAAAAGTGTTTTATTTCATATACTGTACGGATCATTAAATAACTAACTAATATTCTAAATAAATAATTCCAATAAATTCTGCTTTATACCAAATAATATAAGTTTTTAAGTAATAAAACTAACTAACCAGTGAACAGGTACCAGTAAAGTAACCCATGAGGCACAAAAAACCCAAGAGCCTGCGGTGCCTCCGGTAGTAAATCAAGACGGCTCCCAGAAAAAAAAAAGAAGTAATAAAATTGTATCTACCAGTTATTTGTCAGAGGTATCAGTTATTTGTAGTGGTAGTATCACATTGTATAAAATGTGCCGTAATATACAATATCTGCATGTTTCGGGGCTTGGACAGCTTTGATGAAACGAGGGGATAAAATAAGTTAAACTTCTAAAAACCCGGCACCCACGGTACATAGCACTTAGGCTCCATTTAAGCTTTCGAGGTCTGTCATTAAAAAAAATATCATACCATTTTGATTTAAGTTTGAGTGCTGTTTGCGAGGTAAATAAAATCATTTTAATTTAAAAATATATTAGTTGGAATTTACCTAAATTTAGGTTCATCTTGACAACGGTGGTCTACTTGCCACCTTAAAAAACTCAAAAAACCTATCTAGGTTACTTTAATTTTTTTGTTTTTTTTTATAGTTATCTGACTAAAGCTGTGTTATAAATTAGGGTACCTCAGCATCTAATTTTATGTAATGTACTTTTTAAAATGTAAAACCAATTTTCTAACACATTTAACGAGGGTTTCACACAAACTCAATTTTATATGAAAACTGGAATAATAAAACCATAAATGTATTAGGAACAACCATGTTTAATAATCAACCATAAAAATTAATTATCGGCTTCAAGCCGTTAATTAACCTCAGCATTAAAACAGTTTGCTAAAAAGGTACAAATTATATTTCGATTAAATCCACAAAAATAGCTGCCATAGATGTTGGTCTTTGTTTTACTTTTTTTGCAAATTTATTTTAATTTAATAATAACGGAACTTTCCTATAATATATAGGTATGGCCCAAGAAAAAAATTTAATGAAACCGCCCCAATAAAATGTCACTATTTTAAATGCCATGTTTTGTTGACACATAATTATTTATTTAATGAGTCGTTGTGTATAATTAACATTAATAAAATTTGGATTCAAGTCGTTGGTAAATTATATCTCTTTTACATGGTTTTGGTAACTTAAGGTTAAATAACACTTTGCGCGGCGTGGCCATTATTAGACCTAACTACCGTATTCGAACTACAGTAAAACTTGTGTTAACGGACACCCCTTTATATCGGCCACTTGTGTTATCGGTCACTTTTATGCTAACAAAAATCTGCTTTATAGGAAATTCCATATATAAATACCCTTAGATAATGGACACACTTATAAAACAGCCACGGCCAGACAAATCTCAATTTTTATAACCTATTTCAGGTAAATCAACCTTTTTATATTGGCCGGAATTTCTTTGGGCTAATTGCATTTTATTATTTTATGAATGTATTCTGCAAATTTTAAAGGTGAAAATACCCAACAATAAATTTTATGGCCAGGTTCAATTAGTGGCTAGATCTTTACATTATATTTTTAGTTGTGTCTTGAATCGATAAGAATAGAGTTATCGTGTTTGAAATCGAAAAGTGTTTAATCATGTCCCTAAAACGAAAAGGTTTGTCACTAAAGAAAAATTTAATGTTATCGCGGAAAGCGGCTGAAAAGTTTGCGGTTGGAAAATCCCAAATAAATAATATGATCAAGGATAAAGGTAAACTAAAACGAATGTTTAAAGAAGGTGTTAATTTAGAATAAAAGAGGAAATTCTTGAAGTGGGAAGGATTTGCAGTAGATCAAGTCTTCTACAATTGATTCTGCAAAACAAGAGGTAAAAATGGTACAATATCTGGATCGTTAATTAAACAAAAAGCATTTGAGGTAGCAAGCAATTTATGAGTGGAAAATTTTGTAGCCTCGAATGGTTGAACAACTGTTAGCTGACAATACTGGCCACCCTTCTATAAAGACCAATTATTCTTAATTTTATGGTGGCCGTTATAGACAAGTTTTACTGTATATGCAGTTTACTAAGAAATTATCAATGTTAAAATATATTTTTTTAATTTCGTTATAGTAAAATATTTTAAATTTGCTTTATAGCAAAAAAATTAAGAAAAAGAAATTTTTATTTAAAGAAAATTTTAACGTTGGCCCCAGAAATTAATTTTATCCAGGTAAATTAAAAAAAATCTTTTTAAAACTAACCCAAACTTTAATAAAAAAAAATTAAAAATTTTAAAATTAAAACTAACTAACTTTTAAATTAAAAAAATTTAATTTTTGGATTTTTTTAATTTTTAATAAATTTTAAAAATAAAAAAAAAAAATTAATTAAAAATTTTATTTTTATTTAAATAATATATTTTAAATATATAAAATTTAATAAATTAAAATAATATTTAAATTATTTTTTTTATTTAAAAAAATTTTTTTAAATTTTATTTTTTTTTGGGCCCTTTTAATTAAATTTAAAAAAATTTAGTTTTTAAAAATGTTCCCTAATCTTTTGGGTAAAAGAAAACACTTAAAGTATTTTTAAAAACACATATTTTTTTTTTTTTTTTTTAAAAAAAATTTTTAAATATATTTTTTAACAAAAAAAAAAAATTTTTAAAAAAATTTTTTGCACAAGTACAAATTTTTTTACATTTAAATTAGGTCATTTTATAGATTTAAATAACGACAGCTAATGATTATAATAATAAGAAATTAGATTTTACCATAATATACTTTTAAAGTAATTTTCTTACCCAATTTTAATTTATTTATTTACTTTGTTCTTTTCAGGTAAATTCCTGCTTCATCTATTTGGTAATTATTTTATGAAAATTTTTAAAGTAAGTAAAATAATATTTTTGATATAATCTAAGTTTAAGTAAATGGACGTGCAAGTTTATTTTTCTTCAATGTTCATAACTAATTTTTATACATATTTTAATAAATAATATTTCTTATATTTATACAAAATATTTTAAAAAATAATTTTTGCTAAGCATATTTAAGTAGTTTTTTTATCAGTATTAAATATAAGTGTAAAGGTGTTGACCGATCTCTCTTTTCGTGTTTTATATTTTTATTAAAAATACATAATTAAATAAAAATTTAAAAAAAGTATTTATTATTTTAAATTATTCTATTTCCGTATCTTTCTTTAAAGGTTTTTTCTTTTATTAAAATCGCGATAAAGCCTAAATATCACTTTTTTTATAATGAGTTTTTTTAAAATAATAAAAAAAAGTTTATTAAAAAAAAACAAATCACGTATCGCGAATGCGGATGTTGATGCGGATGGATCCTCCACTTAGTAATTACAATTAGATTGGTAATAAAATTATTAAATTAATACTATTCTTGCTATTTTACTTCTGCAGCTATATAGTTTCTTGTAAAAAAAAAAAGATCCGCATCAAGATCCGCATTCGCAACATCTCTAATCTAATGTCAAATGATAAGTAAAATAAAAGAATAAAGGTATTTCAAAAAATATTTGCACTAACATTAAGCTACCCTAGATTAGCACCATTCGTGTATTGCTGTATTTGAAAAACATGCCCAACGTCTACGTTTAAAATACAATAATATGTGTGTTTTATAAAATATGTTTTCAATTTTGGTATCTTACACAAAAAGTTTGTTTTGCAAAATAATATTTTTATCTTGTAGGCGTTTCATTACGAGAATGACCTTAAATTAAATTTATAGCCACCTCAGCTTCTAGACACATATTTTTATCCTTTTTATTCGTAGCTTTAGGGTAAAGATGCCTAATATTAAATAGTGAGATAGACAGGTTTTCACTAAACTAGTCACCGAAGCCATTTCGCATTAGTGTGACCAGAAGCCACCCGGCAACAGATTGGAAAGCAAGGGTAAATTGTGTACGCGCGAATTTTAACAGAACCACAATACCAAATTTTTGTTATCAAATGTTTACGAGGTATTTTACAACTTTATAATTAGACTTAATGGTTTTAATTTACAGTCATTCTATAAATTATATGATTAATTTTAAGGTACATTTTAAAGTTTGGTTATGTTTTCTTTATATACAAATAATAGGCAGCATTAGGTATGTTAAATTTAGATATTTCCCAAATATGAAACACGTTACAGCTCCTGAAATAAGGTACCTTATATAGATCAAGGAGAATATAAGATTTTTCTTATCACTAAATTCAAGTAAGTATCAAAAAGATAAACACATTAAAACCTCTTTTATTAAAAATTATTCTGTTAAAGCGCTGCCTTATATAAAAATTCAGTGCCTAGCACGTCGCGTCGTCTTATATCTGACGAGTGGCCAGTGCTAAAACTACCTGGAAACGATTCGTCCAAGAAAACCCGGACTAAAGAACCTACCATAATTACTGGTCCTCCATATGAAAGTAACAGTAAGAGGAAATCCATAAAAGGGTCAGAAGATAGGTTCTAAAAAGACAAATAAAAAACAACACACAAGAAAAAAAATATTAAAAAAGTTACGAAAAAAAGAAAGGTAAGGAGACAGATAGTTCTAGTTTGGAAGATAAAGACTTGTCTGATCTTACAAATAGCAGCAGTAATGATGAATTGTATGACGCTGAATGTCCATATTGCAGCAAAATGTTTCAAAAGTCACGGGGGAAGAAAAATGGGCTATGAGGATTCTAGTAGACTTATGAGGATTCTGAAGATTAAAAGCAGATTGATTTTTGTTTTCTTTATGTTTAGATATCTAAGATTTGAAATACAACGTTTGCCTTTTTAGTATTAAAGTTTGTTTTTTTATTTTGTTTAAGAAGTGCCATTATGAAAATCGCTGTGAATATTCTGATATAATCTGGCATAGATTATATTAATCTTAAATATTAAGTGGTTACTGGACCTTTATTTTGATGTATGATGTTTTAATTGAAAAGTCTCAAACAATAATTTAATTTCTTTCTTTAATTAAATCGTAACCTAAACCAAAGATAATACTACTACGGATAAGATGAACCATTCAATGCTATATTTTTGATACCCCTAATGTTTTCGCACTATCCTTGAACGAAATTTAAACAGTGTTGCCGGCAGGCCTTTACTATTGGCGTGATGAAACGCGACTAGAAAATACACATACCGTTTAGCCGCCCGCTTTCGCTACTTCGTGTTCCGAATAAGGTACAAGCGACAGACATTGGCAATATCGCACGGTTTGTTTCGCTGGGGCAGAGGTTACCGACTTAATTTTATTCGCATTTACGGAAGCATTGATATCTCCGAACTGATTCAAAACGCCCCATTTAAATGAACCATCTATTCGTAGTAGTATTATCTTTGCCTAAACTCAAAAGAACCTAATATGAAGTACTATCTTGTATTAGCACCCCTTAGTAACTCATTTTAGAAGACTATTTGCATGAAAAATAATTTTTAAATTTTCTAATATTGTCTTATATAATAAAAAATGTTTTATACTAAGATTACCTATCTAATAATATAATTTTCGGGGCTATTAGTGCAACAATTTATTTTTTATAAATATTAATTAAAATGAAATCTCATATTCGGAAACCTTACCCTAAACATATCCCAAATCAGGAATAGTTGGAATACTTACATTTGTAATGTCTAAATATTTTGTGAATGACTTATCCCACCGCCAGACCTTCTAATTACCAAATTAATGGAGACCTGTCCTCTTTTATAGGTATTCCTGAGGTCCTAAAGTATATATTTTGTTTTCCCTTTTACAAAACTTCAAATTTCTAAATTCTTTATTTTTAAACTGCCTCTTACTTTACTTAATATACCCACGGTACGTCAGTATCTTTAGGCCGGATTGGGCTAATTACATTGTTTATTATTCTGACGTTCTGCAAGTCGTACACAGTTTGTGTATTTGTAACTAGAATTTAAAAATTAGTACTGAGGTAAGAATGCTTAATTTATCTGAAAAAATGGTATGACGAGACGAAAAAAAAGCTGGTTACCCAATTAAATTTTTCAGTTGTCATTTTTATACAATTGTTTTATATTGGACAACCCAATTATATTACTAGCTTTTAGTACCAGCTTTTTCCCATGCGTCTTTTATGGTTACTTAATAGGGCTGACTTTATGTGATTCCTTGATGAATTACATACCTAAACTGCTGTCGAAAATTTTACACATTTTCCTGCCTAGTTTCTATTATATTTTGTTATGACCCATTATACTTAGTTTATAGATTATAATAACGTTTTTTCAAAATGAAGTTACGTCCAAATTAACCTGTCTTGTACTACCCCTATTTCTAAGTATATTTGATATTCGTATATTGTACTGTTTATCTATTAAGTTTTTGGTTACTGGCTACTTTGGCAAATAAGTAGGGATTTAAAATATGTTGAAAAAGTGTACAAAAGGATTTTTTTAAATGTTCCATAAAATGAAACGTTAAAGTGCAGATTTTTTTTACCTTGTATAAAAAATAAATTATATAAGATAATGTGATCCTTTAAGGGTTGATATATGATTGTTAAAAATCATCAAAAATACCACTGAAGACATATAATAAATTTTTAATAATCATACAAATTATCTTAATACAAATGATCTATATGTATATTTTAGCAGCAAAATTAACTAAAAAATGTGATTATACATTACAATTAACCTATTTTTAATTTTAAAAATTAGGCATTTAAATAACTTCAAACTGTAATTACTAAAAGTTCAGAAATTTACCTTTACTTATACTCTATACAAATAAGATTAGTTTGTTCTCTTTCTATCTGCTTATGTAACCCTTTTTTTGTATAGAGAAATAGTGATCAAAACAGTAATTTTATCATTGTAATTTGGCTGGTTGCTTAATTGTCTATGTAGCTCAGCTCGATAAAATTGCAGAAGGCAAAAAAAATTAAATAAGTTTAATATTCTATCGGTAGATAGAAACTCTTGTTGCCCTCGAAATAATAGTTGCAGAAGCTGATTACCTTGGTGAGTATAAGTTAATACCATTCTCATGTTAAAACGCCGATGGCTTGGTTAAATAATCTTAATTTTTGCCCTACATTAAAATGACAATATTTTCTGGATACACTAAGAAAATACAACAGTTGAATAATAAAAAGCATCTTATTATTTTAATTAAACATAACAAAATTATACATAATTTAAAATATATATTCTTTAATGAGCAAAAATCTCTTAGTATAAATTTTTATTATTACAATACTGATTCTGCCAAACAAAGAATAAAATAAGTAAGAATTCCTATTTAAATAATATTCGTTTAAAAATATTTTTTTATAAAAATTAATTTTAGTTTGTAATACGATATAATCTACATATGATAAAACAGCGTTGTCAGACAAACTCTGACGAAAATTATTAAATTTAATTTTATTTGACTTGCAAAACATATGTTTTTTACAAAATTAATATATTCGACCGTAATATATAAAGCATCCAACTACTTAACACAGATTTGGACTAGCTAAAAAAGTCAGCATAACTACTTGATTCGAATCGAGAGGTTCTAGTCTATGTTTGCGTGTTAAGGTGGTTTTGTTTTAATTTAAAAAGTATACAGAAATAGTAAACATATTAAAATCAGTAAACAAATATATTTTTTTTATTCACAATTACTAAACTATTTTTAAGTCTTTACGTTTGTTTTATTTTTAGTATCGTTTGTAAAGTAATGTTTTTCAAAATAGAACTTTATATGTGTGTTATAACTTTTATAACTTACTTTGTAAATTAATACATTAATTATGAGTATAATTATTTTATATTTTGTTAAATAGCATCTTATTAAAGAGGAACTTTTATGACCTAGGAACATACTTTATACAGTGTGTCTGCTTAAGTTTGCACCATATAGAAAACTTTTAGTCGTATACGAGGTTTCTCAAAAAACATAAATTTGGCTCAGGAGGAAATTACTTTTATTTTTAACAATATAAAAATTTTTGTGCAATTATATTCAATTACATGCATTTTTTTTTCTTTTTTTATTTACAATAACAAATCAAATGTAGCTGTAGTTACGTGAAATTTAGAATGCACTGATGAACAAATGAATTCTTGATAGCAAAAATTGTTTGACACTGAACCAAAGAGTAATAATTATTTTTAACAAGAGAAGACACTAAGACAAAGCACATAAAATCCAAGAGAGATAGAATTCGCGACCAATTTAAACGGATAAACACGTGATTGTCCGGTATTGGCCATTAGGCTGGTATGTGCTCATTTTATACCTGCAAGTCTTAAGACGCGACAGTCGGTATCATTGTCTATCCTTGTTTACAGTAATAACAATGACAAAGATAGCACGTCACCTGGTTTGCACAATCTTTACATCAAGTGCATTCAAATGGTGAAATTGCAAATTTGCAAATGGCCATATCGAACATGTGACATACAATAAACTGACGGCATTCAACCTTCGACCCGTGATTGTTGGCTTGCTTAAAGTGATTTTTTGGTTTTTAAAGATATTTCTTGTGATTTTCACTACGTTTTTAATAATATGGATAGTGCCACCCATATAATAATGTCTAATAGACTTGAAAAGGGATAGTAAGATAAAATTGTTATTGCTCCAATAAAAAAATCTTGATAAAGGGGGCACCAAAAAAATATTTTTATGTTTAATTTTAATAATAGATATCGAGCATAGTGTATATATCTTTAATATTTTAGTTCTAAAATATACCTTAAGTTAATCATATATCATTATTTTTAATTATCAAATGTATAACCAAATTAAAACTTACATTCAAACTTACTCAAAAATATTGAAATGAATGAAGAAAATTGCAACATTGCAAAATTTTTAAAGACTAATAAAAGTCAGTGGGCAACATTGTTGCGATCAAAAAGATGGCGCAAGGTCAATGGGAGATGTCGGCGTATTCCTTTGATGTTTTGCCCTTTTTTGTTGAAAACAATTATTACTCTTTGACTTAAAGTCAAATAAAATGCAGATAACATTATATTTAATTTTACATCGTCTCTTGCAACAGGTTTCGTCGTTTGTTTGTTAACTTCTTATTCAAATCTCGACATGATTTGAATTTTTCCATAGTTCTCATCACTCATGTATGGTATATATTTTTCCAGGATGTCTGTGGTTAAATACCTTAGCTGCTTGTCGATGAGTTTTATAATTATGTACCAACGATAAACACAATTTCTACTTTTTCCTCAACACTTAATATCAGCGCCATATTAACAAATATTTGACGTTTACTGTCAAACAATTCTTGCTATCAAGAAATCATTTGTTTATCAGTGCATCCTAAATTTCACGTAACTACAGTAACATTTGGATTGTTATCGTAGATAAAAAAAGAAAAATATATATTTGTATGTAATTAAATGTAATTGCATATTTAAACGTAGTTTTTAGTTCTGATCAACAAAAATTTACTCCTGAGCCAAATTCATATTGTTTAAAAAACCTTGTAAACGATTAAAAAAAATGATATCTGATGGATGCATTTTAGGTTTAAGGCCATGTATATCTGTTAATATATTTTTTTTTATAAAATTAATAATAAAAAAGTTTTCCGTATTATGCGAACTTTGTATATATTATTAACATACTATAAAAGCCTGCTTTTTTTTTTGGTAAACAGTAAGTATTCTTAAAATAAAAAAACTAGGTATCATCTTTTTAAAATTAAAATGTCTTCACTTTACCTGCTTCCTGTTTTATAGCATAATTTATACATATATGATATCTATAATTTGCTGGATTTATAGTAAGGGTAGTTGTTGATGTTGATAGTATTATTTGCTTATTTAATTTAAAAATAAAAACAGAGAACAACACCTTTGCAAATCCGAAATTTCTAATTCTAATTTTTAAATACAAAAAAATTAGCTATATTTTGTTGGGATAAACAGTTTATTTGCGCATTATACGATTTAACACGAGTAGACAAGAACAAAAGCGCTGAACACACATTTAACAATATAAAATTCCATTATTTAACCTGCTTATTGTTGTATTTAGAGCATCAAATTAACATTATTATACAAATACAAATAGAGCCTAATATATGGAAATGCCAGTTTTAAACACTTTTAACCCCTTGAATTCGTATAATTTGTTTACTGTTGAAAACCTGAAATAAATAACTCGTGATTTATTTTCACAGTGTTTGTAACAAAACTTCTACGAAACGGCTTGTCCGATTCTTCTAAAATTTTGTGTGTATATTCAGTGGGTCTGAGAATAGGACGTTAACTATTTTTCATACCCCTAAGTGATAGGGGTGGTCCATCCTATTTTTTTTTGGCAACATTTTTTTTGTTTTTATTTTTTTATGATTCGGGATTAAAAAATACATACCACCCTAAATTTTCACTTTTCTACCACCCCTATGTTTTACTATATTAAGGGATAACAACGGAGCCGGTCTTCTGTTTTCTTTCTTATTGTTTAGTTCTATGAATTTATAATAGATGGCGGTATAAGTTAATTCATCGATACAATACTTGACATCCTTGACAGAGAAGCAGAACTGCTTCTCTGTCAAGGGTGTCTACCCCTTACATTTAATAAGGATAAAACACGTGTAATCAAATTGGGGTTATCCACTAATTTTAAGGCCTCGTAATTTTAAAGCAACTAAGCTCAGCAGTCATACCTACCAGGATCTTTGATTTTTCTTTTCATTAAGGAGCCCTCTATGCCCAAACCTGAGTAAGAATTTGTTGCATTAATTTCGGTTACTTTTGCTAAAACAGTATTTATTAGTATTGAATATAATGGTTTTTTACAAAACAGTGTCATCTTTTTGAAACAACTAAACAACAAAATTAAATATATTAAAAAGTTTTTGCGCCCTAATGTTTTAAAAACAAACTTACACAGGACAATATCTAAACTTCCCATTAAATCACTTACATCAACCCTTGTAGATAGAGCATTGATAATTTGTAACACAACTAAAACACTGCAACAGGAAATTGACAACATCAAAAAAGATCTCTCATTAAAAGACATCTCGCCAAATAAGAAATAAAGAACAACCTCGGCTTAACATCCCTTATGTCAAGGGCGTCTTAAAAAAGATAAGAAGAATAGAAAATATATATATATATATATATATATATATATATATATATATATATATATATATATATATATATATATATATATATATATATATATATATTTTAAAATATATATAATACATTGTGTCGTGCTGATTAAAGAAAAAGGAATAAAGGAAAACACATCGTCATTTACTCAGACAGCCAAGCGGCCCTGAAGGTCTTCAGTTCTCCAAAAGTTAATTTCAAACTAGTGGGGGACTGTATACAGGCCCTGGAAAAAGTCGACTTGGCAAACAAACTTACGGTAGCCTGGGTATCGGGCCACGAGGGCCACCCAGGTAACGAAGAGGCCGACTACCTAGCCAAAAGAGGATCAGCAATGGAAATGATAGGCCCTGAGCCATTCTGTGGAATCTCGGCAGGCCTCTTTAAAGTATCTATTAAGAGCTGGATAGACAGAGAGTTTTAAAGCTGGTGGGTACAAACACCAGGACAACGACAGGCAAAGCAGTTCATTAAGACCTGCTCGGCCAAGTTTACCTTGGACCAACTGAGCCACTGTCGTAAGGTCGTAATGATCACGGTAGATCAACTAACAGGACATTGCAAACTCAACAAGCACCTGGAAAGAATAGGCCTGGTGGAGAATAGCCTGTGTAGATTCTGCCAGGAGGCTGAAGAAACAGCCGTACATGTGTGGTGGCACTGCGAAGCACTATGTAGGCTTAGGTTTAATAGGCTTGGTAAGGAAAAGCCAAAACCGGCAAGATATATGGAGTGGCCAGTGTCAAGACTCTGGAGTCTAGTTAAGAAGACGAGCCTGGACAAGGTACTCTAAAGAACGATAGGAAAAACCACAATAAATCTGGTAAGGTTGCAGTGTTGAAGGTCAATTTTGCCATCTTCGCTCAAATAATCTAATCTAATCTAATCTAATCCATTGTTTTCATACCTCGGCGCACTTAAGGTTCAAGTTAAGTAAATTATGTAAAAATAAAACGTTAATTCTTAAAAATGTATTTTTAACGTATTAAAAAATATACTTATGTTATACTTACTGTTATTTTAAAAATAAGAAGCCAAATTCATAAAATCTTTGATTTTATATCATCCAATACCAATGCTAAATTGTAAAAATAGCTAAATGAATAAAAAATTAAAAACCAATAACTAGGTTATCTACTTTTTAAATGAATTAAATCAGACAATTCTTTTAAAAATGATTGACGACATGACATACAATGGTTTAATCTCCGTCTATTGAATTTTATTTTACTATTAATAGTCACGTTTAATTACGTATGGTTTTCCATTTTATTTGTTATTTTATTATTTTAACCTGTCCGTATGCTGCTTACTAAATAATGTTGGACCTTATTTAAAATTTTAATTAAAACGTTAATTTGTGAAAAAATTAATAAAAAAATGTGATTTATATTTTAGCCAAACTATGTTTTTAAATTTAAATAATTAACAGTAAAAGATGTCTTTATCATCAATATTTGCTTTTGTAGACGTTTGATTCTATCAATTATTTGTCATTAGTTACATGGCATTAAAGCAAGTATGACATCACTTCTACAATTATTTTATTTTTTTTCTGTTTTGCCAATAATACAAAAATAAATTTATTTGCTTTTATTTAATAGTTTTTTAGATTTAAGTGTTAAAAGTACAATTTTAAGGCACGAATGTAAAAGTTACTCACATGAGTCCCTTAAAACGTACTTTTAACAAAAATATCATACAATATTTTTTCTACAAACGCAATAATGCAGTCAAAAATTAAATTATTTAAAAATTGGAAGATATATTTTACATAGCATCGTAAATAGAAATTTGTTTATAAAATTACCGTGAACACTATTTTAATATTGCTGCGGAAAAAATTAACAGTGGGTACCTATTTTAAATAAACCTATTTTTTATTTTCTATTTTTTTGGTATTCTTATCGTATCACGTCTTAATATTAAGAACCCAAATTGTTTAGATAAACGAACATCATACGATAATAATACTACATGTATTTATAAAACTATTAATAAAGATTTTTACTTTATTTAATATATTTATCATCTAGAAAAAAAAACCTTTAAATAAAGGGTAGTTTTTGTAGAGTTATCAGTAACCATCTGACGTCATCGGGGTCATTGGGTCATTTTGGAGATAATTAAATACGTCTGACGTCATCATGGTCATTAAGCCATTTTGGAAATAATTAAATAAAGTCATCACCTACAGGAAATAAATGTATAGTAGAAGAGATGTAAATAATTAAATAAATAATAACCTAGCAGGATTCGAACCATCCGTCGCCTCGTCCTATTGCTTCAAAGTCCAGTGCGCTACCGCTGAGCTATAGAGGTATATTACTTATTGTTGTGAAATAGATGTATAGTAAAAGTGACGTAAATAATTAAATAATTAAATAAATAAAAACCTAGCAGGATTCGAACCACCTGTCGCCTCGTCCTATTGCTTCAAAGTCCAATGCGCTACCGCCGAGCTATGGAGGTATATTACTTATTGTTGTGAAATAGATGTATAGTAGAAGTGACGTAAATAATTAAATAAATAAAAACCTAGCAGGATTCGAACCACCTGTCGCCTCGTCCTATTGCTTCAAAGTCCAGTGAGCTACCGCCGAGCTATGGAGGTATATTACTTATTGTTGTGAAATAGATGTATAGTAGAAGTGACGTAAATAATTAAATAACTATATAATTAAATAAATAAAAATCTAGCAGGATTCGAACCATCTGTCGCCTCTTCCTATTGCTTCAAAGTCCAGTGCGCTACCGCCGAGCCATGAAGGAATATTACTTATTGTTGTGAAATAGATGTATAATAGAAGAGGTGTAAATAATTAAATAAAAAGTCTATGCCGAGGCTCAAACCAGGAAAATTTAAAAAATATGGCGGTCGTCTACATGAATTATACCGTATACATAACCTAATCAGTATATAACGGAGAGCGTTGGGTAGTTAAAAACGGTATTTAACCCTGATGATAATAATGGATTAAAATAGAAACGTTGTTTAATATTATAAAGCATATGTTATTGTTAAATTTATAGCGCAAGTCATTTTACTTATGCATTTCGATTAAGGTTATTAAAAATTGTATATGTATTAAATATGTATAAGTGCTAAAAAAGGCATTATTTTAAAATGTGTTTATATAAAACATCGTTATCAGCCGAAATGCCGAAGACACTTTTTCCGCTATTTGCGCAAGCTTTTTTCTAATAGTTTCTTCAAAAAAAGACTTTCGATCATCTGCACATCTTTTACAAAGGTCCTTATATGTTTTTCGCTTATATCTCAGCTCTTATTTGTCGGATCAATGCCGTTTTTTCTCTAAATGATTTAAGATACAAAAATACACATATTAGTTGTTTAAATTTAATATAAGCATAAAGCCTTTTTGGCAACACTATGTATAACTCTTCTATTTATCAACAGATTTAAATAATTCTGTTTTATTCTAATTTAGGATGTTAAAACATACATATTTGATGTTTAAATTTAATATAAGTATAAAGCCTTTTTGGCAACACTATGTATACCTTTTTTATTTATCAACAGATTTAAATAATTCTTTTTTATTCTAACTTAAGATGTTAAAACATATGAAGAACACTGATAAATAAAACTACTATGTTATTACCTAAAATGTTCACAATTATTGTTACTAGTTAACACAGAGTCATTTTCAAACAAAAATCTTTTTCAGACTGAAAAAGATTTTTGTTTGAAAATGACTCTTGAGTTGAAACTGTAAAATAATTGTGAATACATTTTAGTGGTAAAAAACATAGTAGTTTTATTTATCAGTGTTCTTCATGATGATTAATTACCACATAGTAACGGCTAATAGCATCAATTTTTTGTTAAAACATACTTGGTTCAAATTTAATATTGGCATAAAGCCCTTTTGGCATTACTACGTATAACTTCTTTTATTTATTATACTATTGAAATAATTCGTTTTTAAATAAATTCCAATTTTTCTCTACCTTCTATCAAATTATAAACTTTCGGTTAAAATAGCAAAGCCTTCATTAAAAAGATTTATACAATTTAACAACTTAACTTATACATCGTTATAACTAAGATTAAAGGACAAACTATAGATATAAAAATTCTTTTAAGTAAATCATCTCTCTACCATAAATGCGTTTCCAACTCAGAAATATTACGAGTATTAAACTGATATTTTCATAAAACAAATGCAATGGGAAATTAGAAGTTTATTCGCGTATTTCCAAATAACAGCACTGTTTTTCCAAATAACAGCACTGTATTTCCAAACAACAGCACTGTTTTTTCAATAACAGAACTGTTTTTCAAATAACGGCACTGCTTTTTTAAATAACATCACTGTATTTCCAAATAACAGCACTGTTTTTCCTAATAACAGCACTGTTTTTCCAAATAACAGCACTGTATTTCCAAATAACAGCACTGTATTTCCAAATAACAGCACTGTTTTTAAATAACGGCTCTGTATTTTCAAATAAGAGCACTGTATTTCCAAATAACAGCACTGTTTTTTAAATAACGGCACTGTATTTTTAAATAACAGCACTGTGTTTCCAAATAACAGCACTGTTTTTTCAAATAACAGCACTGTATTTTCAAATAACAGCACTGTATTTTCAAATAACAGCACTGTTTTTAAAATAACGGCACTGTATTTCCAAATAACGGCACTGTATTTTCAAAAACAGCACTGTTTTTCCAAATAACAGCAATGTATTGCCAAATAACAGCACTGTATTTCCAGATAACAGCACTGTATTTCGAAATAGCAGCACTGTTTTTTGAAATGTTTTTTGTGATGTGTGTTTGGCGCCAAACACACCTAACCTAAATTTATTTACCTCTAAACTACTAACTAACCACAACTAACCAAAACTAACCAAAAATACTCGATTTGTTTATATAAAAGGAAGAGAAAAAGCAGAAATCATAAAACAATATTTCTGCAAGCTAGTAGTAGAACTCCATATCAGCACCGTTTTTAAAAAAAACAGTGCTGTTATTTCAAAATACAGTGCTGTTATTTGGAAATACAGTGCTGTTATTTGGAGAAACAGTGCTGTTATTTAAAAATACAGTTCCGTTATTTGGAAATACAGTGCCGTTATTTAAAAAACAGTGCTGTTATTTGGAAACACAGTGCTGTTATTTGAAAATACAGTGCTGTTATTTGGAAAAACGGTACTGTTATTTGGAAATACAGTGCTGTTATTTAAAAATACAGTACCGTTATTTAAAAAACAGTGCTGTTATTTGGAAATATAGTGCTGTTATTTAAAAATACAGTGCCGTTATTTAAAAAACAGTGCTGTTATTTGGAAATACAGTGCTGATATTTGAAAAACAGTGCTGCTATTTGGAAAAACAGTGCTGTTATTTGGAAAAACAGTGCTGTTATTTGGAAATACAGTGCTGTTATTTAAAAATACAGTGCCGTTATTTGAAAAACAGTGCTGTTATTTGAAAAACCGTGCTGTTACTTGGAAAAACAGTGCTGTTATTTGGAAATACGCGAATAAACTTCTAATTTCCCATTGCATTTGTTTTATGAAAATACCAGTTTAATACTCGCAATATTTCTGAGTTGGAAACGCATTTATGGTAGAGAGATAAAAATTTTGTATGATTGCATCTTGTTTATTTATTTTCCCAAATATACAGTTGAACAAAGCCCTTCTGACCTCATACCTTTAATCGCTTATGGCTAAGTCCCAATAATCTAATAAACTTACTAAGGGAGTGTTTCAAATAATTAGTGAAACATCTATTCCGTAATCTGAAAGAATAAGGAAAACGTCATTATGTATATACTCCTGTATTACATGTTTACCGTTAAAGATTTTAATTCTAATACTAATGATTTGTCTAAATATTTATCGAAACGTATACTTTGTTAAGTTAAACTACCAATGATTCACTTAAAAGAATTTTTTATCTATAGTTTGTCCTTTAATCTTAGTTAAAACGATGTATAAGTTAAGTTGTTAAATTGTATAAATCTTTTTAATGAAGGCTTTGCTATTTTAACCAAAAGTCTATAATTTGATAGAAGGTAGAGAAAATTGGAATTTATTTAAAAACGAATTATTTCAATCGTATAATAAATAAAAGAAGTTATACGTAGTGATGCCAAAAGGGCTTTATGCCAATATTAAATTTGGACCATGTATGTTTTAACATCTTAAGTTAGAATAAAAAAGAATTATTTAAATCTGTTGATAAATAAAAAAGGTATACATAGTGTTGCCAAAAAGGCTTTATGCTTATATTAAATTTAAACATCAAATATGTATGTTTTAACATCCTGAATTAGAATAAAAATAAATTATTTTAATCGGATATTAAATAAAAAAGTTATACATAGTGTTGCCAAAAGGGCTTTAGGGTAATATTAAATTTAAACATTAAATATGTATGTTTCAACATCCTGAATTAGAATAAAAAGAATTATTTAAATCTGTTGATAAATAAAAAAGTTATACATAGTGTTGCCAAAAAGGCTTTATGCTAATTTTAAATTTAAACAACTACTATGTGTATTTTAGTATCTTAAATCATTTAGAGAAAAAATGGCATTGATCCGACAAATAGGAGCTGAGATATAAGCGAAAAACATATAAGGACCTTTGTAAAAGGTGCGCAGATGATCAAAAGTCGTTTTTTGAAAAAACTATTAGAAGAAAAACTTGCGCAAATAGCGGGAAAAGTGCCTTCGGTATTCCGGCTGATAACGATCTTTCATATAAACACATTTTAAAATAATGCCTTTTTTAGCACTTATACATATTTAATACATATACTATTTTTAATAACCTTAATCGAAATGCATAAGTTAAACGACTTGCGCTATAAATTTAACAATAACATATGCTTTATAATATTAAACAACGTTTCTTTTTATCCATCGTCATCACCGGGGTTAAATACCGTTTTTAACTACCCAACGCTATCCGTTATAAACTGATTAAGTTATGTGTACGGTATAATTCATGTAGACGACCGCCATATTTTTTAAATTTTCCTGGTTTGAGCCTCGGCATAGACTTTTTATTTAATTATTTAATTATTTACGCCTCTTCTACTATACATCTATTTCACAACAATTAGTAATATTCCTCCATAGCTAGGCGGTAGCGCACTGGACAGGAAGCAATAGGACGAGGCGACAGCTGGTTCGATCCTGCTAGGTTTTTATTTATTTAATTATTTAATTATTTACGTCATTTCTACTATACATCTATTTCACAATAATAAGTAATATACCTCCATAGCTCGGCGGTAGCGCACTGGACTTTAAAGCAATAGGACGAGGCGACAGGTGGTTCGAATCCTGCTAGGTTTTTATTCATTTAATTATTTACGTCACTTCTACTATACATCTATTTCACAACAATAAGTAATAAACCTCTATAGCTCAGCGGTAGCGCACTGGACTTTGAAGCAATAGGACGAGGCGACGGATGGTTCGAATCCCGCTAGGTTATTAGTTATTTAATTATTTACATCTCTTCTACTATACATTTATTTCCTGTTAGGTGATGACTTTATTTAATTATTTCCAAAATGGCTTAATGACCATGATGACCATGATGACGTTAGATGTATTTAATTATTTCCAAAATGACCCAATGACCCTGATGACGTCAGATGGTTACTGATGACTCTACAAAAACTACCCCATCTATCACGTGGTTTAAAAAATCCCCTTTTTGAGTTAGGGTTAAGGATGGTCATAAAATTGCATAATGGACCTGAAATTTCTAACATAAGAAATACATGGGAAAAACTACCCTTATTGGGTTAGAATCGGCCTAGCCTATCTACAAACACCGTTGTTAATGCTGATGAGAATGCGGTTTTTTCTGTTCAATCCACCTTAACTACAGAAAATGCTAAAACTCTGGAAGGAATTTTATTTTCAAGTTGTTTGAATTACACAATTAATATAAATGTTGGTAAATAAATAAACGTTGACGTTACCTTTCAAAATTTGACATTTCACTTTAAATCACTCGTGCTTAAAAGTAACATTTTTAAAGCATCTAGATAGTGTTAAAAATTAAATTTTTAACACGTTTGTAAAAAAAATATTTTATTAATGCTAAATTAAAAATAATTTATAAAATACTAAATAAACATTTATTAAAACGCTGTCATGGCTACTTGATTGAAGGTATTCCAGTTTTAAGAAAATGATTGGTAGTACGAGATCTGCTTTTTTACTAAAGGTTAATTTTTATAAATAATACATAAAAGTAGAATACATTACAATAGGGTTGCCTGGCAAAATTTTAAAGCAACTATCTTTAATTTTATATACCGGGTGATCCAGGAGCATGGCTCACACTCTTGTTTTTCTGCTTTTTTTAAGATAGAAAAATGAAGCTTGGGAATATTATATATAACGTCAAATTTGGCGTGTTTTGACCAGTCACGTGACTACTGGTTACTTCCGGCTTCAACTTTAATTTTTAAATGAGACATCCTATATAATTACATATAATACAAATTTTAACAGCCTAAGAAAATGAATACAAAACCAAAGGTGCAAAAAATTGTTTAATTGAACAAAAGCTATTTGTATTATTATTTTTTTAAACAAATTTATTTCTTATATACAAATTAAGTAGCTGGAGTAAACTCATATCATTCCATTTAAAAATATAAGGCATTCTCATTTTGAAATTGCATAATGCAATCAAATTAGGCGTAAAGCATTAAAAGCATATTTTTTTGTTTTTTTGCTAAATTAATTGGCATCGAAATATCAATTTTTGGTCCACCATGGTAACTTATAAAAAAAAAAAAAAATTAAAGCTGTCAAAATTAACATATGGATACTGTTGGATGCAGAATGTAAAAATTTATAGTATGTCTTGCTTGAAAATCAAAAGTTAAGGCCGTTCCCTATATATGAAGCCGGAAGTCACCGGAAATCAAGAAACTTGTTAAAAATAGTGATCAAATGTATACAGGGGATTATACAGGTAAGCAGGCAAAATTGTCATTTAAACACAAAGGCAAGAGAGCTACTTAACTGCTAGAAATTGTACATGGTAATTTATGTTGACGTATGGAAGTAAAATCTTAGGAGTTCAAGGTACAATTTTAGTCGTATGAGTTTTGTTTATTTTTGAGAGTAAGGATAAAGCATTTGATGCAGCTGTTTTATTAAAATGTTTTTATCTCCATTTTCACATGTTGATGACCAATACATACAAATACAACAGTGCTGATCATCAGATTTATAAATTGTTAGCTTAGCTGTGCTCATTTATTAATATAATAAGCTTTTAATTTTTGCAACTTACCTATTTGTTAAAATTTTATTAAACTACAAATTTTTAGAAATTATATTGTAAAGGTATACATATACACTGTGTAATGTAGTACACAGGAAAATATTTCATTTTTTATATAATAAATAATAAAATTTAACAATAATAAGCATAAAACAATTAGTATTGTATTATGGCTTTAATTCAGAACACATAATATTTTTAAAAAAATCTTAATAAATACAATCAAATAAAAATGCATAATATTTTTTGTGTTGCTTTACCGCAAAGAAAAAAGCTTTGATTAAACATACTTAATAAGAAATGATAAATTAAAAATGCACAATCCTTATTAGCTGACTAATTATTTTACCGCTATTATGTATTCGAAAAAGGCTAGTTAAAAGCAAACCGCTAATTAAATTGCTTAATTTTTAATATTAACGGATTATTTTTACTTTTATAACTTAAATTTAGGTTTACCGTATTGTTAATTTAAAGCTAAATAAATTTTAAGTGATCTAACAAGTCAGTCGTAGCGATTCACGATATTTTTGCTACTCAAATACGACCAAATTGATTTATAATAACGAAAAGTCCTGAGCGATAATATCTCCATGGACACTAATATACTCAATGTTCATTATACGCAATAATTATTAATTTAATCTTTTTTTTACAATTTTTAGAATGTCTTAAAACAAAATTTTATATATATTTTTCATTTTTTAAAATATAAATTTAAATTTAAATTAAAAAATAAAGTAACGTTTAGCTGCAAAATTTTTTGCCACCTAGGTTATATGGTACTAAGAAATGCAACACTATTTAGAATTTAAAATCATAATTATGTCTTTGCTTACCGACAATCTTATTTAAAGCTATCAAGGATTTGCCTTTAGACACAAGACACTAAAACAAGTCTAGCAACACATCTACAGTAACATTTTTTTATTTTTATTTAAAATTATATAAAAGGTAACGGTAAAGTAACTTTAAAATAACAAAAATGGAAATTATGATTTTTGCAAGATTTAAATTAAATCTTGCGAAAATCATAATTTTCTAATTGTTTATATTGTGTTGTGAATTATAAAACAAATAAATATTTTTTTTCTTGAGTCAGTCCACGAAGGATAAGGCCTAAGTACAAACGTACCGTGGGTGTCTAAAGTAATTGCAGAATATTGCAAGAATATCGGCGTTTAAGTATTTTTCCAATTTGTAAAGTTTAACTTTTACCTTGCTAGTAAGAGCTATTAGCATAAAATACATACTAATTAGATGTTCTGTTTGATAGCAAATAACAGGTATTGTTTTTCCATAACTAACTATGCTAAATGTAAAGGTTTAGCCAAATAAATACGATAGTTTTAAGAAATACTTTATTATTTCAATAATGGTTAATAGGTATAGGACACCTTAATACACTTTGATAGATAATTATGTATGTCCCAGACTTAGTAGCACTTAAATTTAAAAAACCGACTTTTGTGACATTGAAAGTGTGAATTGCTTGCCGCAGAATTTTGGACACCCTGTATAAAAGCAGTCAACAAACCTTAGATCTTTTTTCAATATTTTGCCAAACATGAGAATTTAATCTTTAAAAACTACAAAAATATGCAATTGCAAAGATGGTTACTACAAAAACATGTTTTTCATTCAAGGTCAAATATCTCAAACATGGATAGATATAGGTACAGGACATTATACAAAATATGACTTTAGAATTGCACGCAGAATCCACAAATACAATGATATACTGGTTGTTCTACTTAAAATAAGCACGTTGACAGCAACTTTCGATTAAACCGGAGGTGACAAGACGTGAAAAAGATTTTAAAAAAGAGGCACACCTGCAACTCACCTTAACCTCAAATTTTTAAAAACCGTTTTAAAAGTACATTTTTAGAAAACTTTTAATATACAATATAATTATATATATATATATATATATATATATATATATATATATATATATATATATATATATATATATATATATATATATAATAATTATATATATATATATATATATATATATATATATATATATATATATATATATATATATATATATATATATATATATAATATTTCAGACACATATTTTTAATAATTATAAAAATAAAGTAAAAATATCAAAAAGTGAGGTTAGTTGGCATGATATCTAGAAGAGTGATTTAGAAAAGTTGTTTTAAATCTATTTACTTAGACTAGCATCTAAATAAGACCATACTAAATATGTTAAGTTCAAGTTTAATTTCCCATCGATTATACCTATTTTAAACTATATTGCAATAGTGATAATCTCCAATATAGTCTCGTACAATAGACCGATTAATATGGTAATTTCCAATGAATAACGACAAAACAGCTTTTATATTTACAGGGATTAGGCAATAATAGTGATAATAATCCTGAACACATAGAAAATTTCAGCAAATTCTGGTATTTAAGATGTACTCGTATTAAATATAAAACAGTTGATCTCCGTGTTATAATAATTAGTTACCAACAGTTAAATCACAGCTCTACAAGAAATAATCGTGACATTAAAACAGATTTATTTCATCTGAAAGAATCATTAGAATATCTCTAGATTTTAGATTTACGAGTATATATTTCGAGTGCCCGCGTAATAACTAGCAAGCCCATTATTTTCTTTAGAGGTGACATATGATTTAGGAATTTAAATAAAATGTGTAGCTAGATAAGATGCAGATTTTTAAGGTTTAAATAATCATGTAACATTCCGGTTTAAGCGCAAGTTCTACCAACTTTGCTATTTTAAATCGAACACTCCGGTATATAAAAAATACATTCTACAGGAAATTCTAAGTAGACATATGTAGCACACGTTATACCTATCTTGACTAGTTTTATACGAAAGATCGTTTGAAAATTTTACAAAAGCCGTCATTTTAATCGTTTTGTTAAAAAAATAAGTAAAAATGGAAAAGGAAACTTATTTAATGGACCCTTTTTTCTAATGCCGTAAAAATACAACTTCCGGTTTTGTATATTTTATATAGATACTGACTTTTGGAACTAAACATCTTCATTAATTTAAATGGAAAACACTACCTTAAGCCCTAAATTTTTGTTTTTGTTTTGCTAATTATAGTAATTTCCAAACCTAGATTTTTTTGTGAAATTAATAGTAAAAAGCTAGGCCGTCTTAAAAATAACGAACAAAAATTAAACATAAGAATAATTTTGAATTAATCCAATGTGGATTTATTATAATTTTGTACCATTAACCATAAATCAAATGTTCAAATCCATAACCGTTTACTTGTTAATACGAATGAACATGCTCTTCAAATTCCTGGAACACATTTTTCTTTTGCCTAGGGATAATAGAGTTTAATGGTCTGGTAACTTTACTTTTAAGGTCTATAAAGTTTCGTAACTTTCTTTAAATACATTTTGTTTAATGCGGCCTTAATAAAAAATCTGAGCATTTTAATTTATTACAAGATCAAATACAAAATTTTCTAAATAATCTATCGGAGGAACCGCATCTATAATTTTTTTCTAACATGGTGGCACCCCTGCGCATAATACTGAAATAGCGACTGATCATTTGAACGGGTTCTTTCCAAACACCTGGATGGATACCAATAGCCCTATTAGAAGGCCCGCAAAGTCACCAGACCTAACCCCATTGGATTTTTTTATTGGAGCCACATTAAACAGCACGTGTTCAGAACAAAGCCACAAAATATTGAAGACCTTAGAAATAAAGTTACCAAAGCTGCAAACTTTTTTACCCCTATGCAAATAGAACATGTGCTCAAGGAGTTTAAAGAGTGAATTTACTTGTGCCGACAAATAAACGGTCATCTTTTTAAACATTTGATCCGTGGTTAACGTTAAAAATTTATAATCAGACCACCCTTGAATATTATAAAAATAAGTTTAGTTTTTTTTCGCTATTTTTAAGGCAGCCTATTTTTATTATTGATATTTTAGGAACTATAAGGTTTAGAGATAGAATGTTATTAACACCAAAGATTTAGAAAAATGAGCTAAAATTAAATATTACGGCTTAAACTAGTGTTTACCATTTAAATCATTAAAGTAGTTTATTTTCGAGAGACAATTTCTGTGCAACTTCGGTAAAATCGGAAGACGTTTTTTTACGGCATTAGGTAATAAGGTCCATTAAATAATTTTAAAAAATCGCATTTTTCTTACATGTTGTAAAAAGGTATTGCATTAGGTCAAAAATTCGGTTATCTAATCATGATAACTTACGAGGTGTTTTACCCTAAACAATAATGAACAGTTTTTAAAACTTCAACATATTTTTTTAGAAAAGTTTTTTTTTTGTGATAATCAATAAATTTTGACGGTGTAATTACCGTTAACATTTATTATGTTTATTTATTATGTTGCATATTTAATTGACATTAAACTGATAAAAGACGCGATTTATTTTTTCTTTTTACTTTAAATAAAATAAACTAACGAAGCAAAAAAGCAAATATTGGCACTTGTCACCTCTTGTGTCGTCACACAGCTTTTTTGTCTGAAAAGAAATTTAAAAGAACAGAGGGAACTTTAAATCTTCATTGCGTCAAAAGTATTTTTTTAAGGACATGGGAAAAGATTTAACTTTTTTATGATCAAGATATTATGCAAGGTGTCCATATGGACCTCACAAAAGAGCCGATAGAAGTTTAACCTATTTTAGAATTAATCTTTACGCAAAACGAAAACATTAACATGTCAATATTTTTCAGGTTAGCAATGGGTTTGTCTTCAGATTGATTTTAAAAAGGTTTTTAAATTTTTTTTGGTGTTTTTCTAATCGCCATAATTCTAATTAACATGTTTTATTTATTTTTAAATATTGTAATAAAAAACCATAAAATTACATTTTAATTTTTGAAGCGCAAATACATTTTTGATAAGACAAAAACGATGTGGAACATTTATCTAAAAGCACTTTCGAATTTTTGCCTAATTTATCCAGAAAGAAAAGCATACTTTTAGTTTTTTATCTTTCAGTAATCTAGATAAATTTAAACGCTTTATGAATATAAAATGTTGATGTTTATTTAAAAAGAAACATCAATGAAAATTTCTACAACAGAAAGTTTTGTTGGCTTTAATTGCTTTATGCATTTTATTTCCAATTTTTGAATAGGAGGTTCTGCTTTTAAATTATGATATAATTTTTTATTTTCAACGAGTTTTTTAAAAAAGCTTTTTGCTTGGTTCAATAATTAAATTAGTTTTCTCTAAAAAAATGTTGGTTCTTTATTCTTTGTTTTCAATGCGTTCATTAGTAAAAAATTCACATTTCGCCAATATCTCTACTGGCATATAAACTATAACCTAAGCATTTTTAACCAAATATAATAAATTTATGCTTCTATATTTCTGATTTTTGAATCCCGTCGTTGGTAACAAATTTACAACCTTTATCCAACATCTCTGCTGGTATTTCCAAGTAATTCTTCCTTGATGGCTGCTCGGCTTAGAACATGGACTCCAGTTATTCAGATTTATTTAACTTATATTCTTATATACATGTTACGTTTCTTTTTTGTATTTTCAAAAATAGGAAAAGGCAACCTTTATGACCCAGTATATCTATTAAATGTATTGCAATCTTTTGTTATGTGCAGCATTGTTTTTAGTACTGTTTTTGGATTTAGTTAAAAAATTTGTAAGTTTCTAAATTTTTAATTATGAAGTAAACAATACTTGTTATATTTTTTTAAATTCAAAGTAAAAAATATGTCTTTTGCCGAAAATTATATTCTATGTGATAAAAAATAATGTTTAATAGGTAGATATATATTAAAAATTTTAATTTTAACTTATTATAACATATTATTGACCAAATAAATAGTTTATTTAGGCATTATTTACGGCTTAGCTGGCAAATGCAGATAAAAGCCGTAAAATGTAATTTTGTCAATACATTATTGATGTACCAACACAATATTAACATAAATTTTAATTTGCATAATTGTCAAAGAGCATCAAGCTTAAAAGATAATACCTAAAAATAACACAGGTCAACATTTAATCTACGCGGGAACGCCGGAAGCGGTTAGGTGATACTGGGGTTTTTGGGGACGCTGATTACGAGGGTCGGTTAACCTCCATTACGACAGGTTTACGGTCATTTGAAGGTTAAGTTAAGATTAAACTATCGAAAAAATCTGGAAAAATTCTTTCATTTGTTTTTGAGGTCGCTGAATCCGAATTTGATGTTTATTTACACCTATCCTAGAGGTCATCCAAGGTCATTTTAATTTTTTTTTAAGTGGTTTTGGGATATAAATGTTACGTAAGATTCGAAAATCAAAAATAATTCGTTTTCGAGGTCGACGAATCAAAATCTGAAGTCAGTTAACCTTGATAAGGTCAGGTTCAAGGTTATTTGAAGGTCAAGTGGAGAAGAAACCATAGGAAAATTTGGAAAAATTCATGCATATAGATAGATCCAAGGTTTAAATAGACGCCGGACTAGGATTCAGCGACCTCGAAAACATATGCATGATTTTTTCCAGATTTTTCGATGGTTTTTTCTTCACTTGGCCTTTAAATAACCTATAATTAAATAAAAAATTTAGGGCAACAATTTCTTTTTCTCATTGTGTTTTTATCAAACTTGACAATAGTACAAAAAAAATTATAACAGGTTTTTAAATTTAGGCATCTTTAAAGAATATTGCTTACCTTTATGCCAATTTTTTTTATTTTTAATAAATATATTTAAAGTTTTAAAAATATTTTCAGGTATGTTACAAATTTGATTTATTAAGTTGTGTGATTCCTATTCTTAACATTTTTGATAACAACGACATTTTTGCAATAATATTTTATTTGTTTTAACAATCCTTTTAATAAGATGGTTAATTTTAAATCTATAATCCGATTTACTTACATTGTTCGTAAATAAAAGAGCAGAAAGCATTAAAGCCAAGGTGGGTGCACGCACTGTAGCAGACGCCTGTACGATACTATACATGAAAACCACGTGGCGGCGCGCCCATTACGCGCACGAAATAATGAAGTACTTGATGTGATCTTTAGTTTAATACAATTGTTAACCACAAAAAATATAAGCACGAAGAAAAAGTAATCATAAAAAAAATCGAGTTTTCATTGGGGTGAGAATTTCCTCGATTTTCCGACAAATTAACAAACTTGGAAAAAAAGAAAGATTGCCACCGAGAAGGGGGGTAATCTAAGCATTCGAATTATGTGCATTATGTGCTGATATGGTCATTAATTATCTATTAATTCCCGATAGAACCGAGCATTTTTGAAAACTCCGAAAATCCAACAAAACCGCCTTAAGAAAAACACGTTGTTTATAAAAATACACCAAAAATAGTTATTGAATCATTTGGAATGTATTCATTACCTTTAAAGCCCCATTATCAAAAAGGATTTGGTAACAATACTCTTTATAAAAAAAAATATGAACAGGTTGATAGGAGAATTTAAAAATCGAGCCAAAACTAATTTTGGCTCGAGTTTTTAATATTTTAGAGAAACAAAAAAAAGAAACAGTACCAAGATATTATAGCTACAGGTTCCTCTTTTCATATAAACGTTAAATCATAAAAAAATATGCATTTTTACGTGAGTAATTTAAAAATTTGTCCGCCCGCTTGGAAGTGTAAGTAGCTTAGAGCGTCTTTCAAAATGCGGGGCAGGTGCAAAAAATACGCGGCGCGTTAATGTCCGGTTATCTCAAGAACCATCAAATTTCTAAGAAAAGTGATAGGAATCATTTTTGGAGCAAATGAACTACTTTTAATTTTTGTCTTAACACAAATTGCGTAAGTATAATATTTCGGGAGTTATCGGCCAAAATATTTGAAAAAACTAATTTCCGAGCTCTTGAGGGCCATTTTCAGGCCCTTGCGGACATTTTTTCATATATGATATTTTAAGCGGTCAATGTACACATCGATACCTGCAAATTAAAAAAAAATGTGACGGCCCAACCTAATTTTCAGGTCCACAACTTCGTTTACTGAACTAGGTGACAGGTAAGGTCAAATGATTGGGACCCTAAGCCAAAAAAGAAAATAGATTTTGTATCGCTATTAGCATGTACGTCATAAAATAAATCGCATTTCCATTTGTAAAAACTTAAGTGCTTTTTAGTGATATTATACTGCATGTCTTTTTAACATAAGATATAATGAATTGATTTAAGGTCTAGTAATGAAGGGCATGTTACCAATTGCACAAAGGACCGCTTAAAGACAAAAAAAACACTCTGACTTGATATGATTTGAAATTGCATGTCAATGAAAAGGCTTGAAGATTTTGTCAAAATAATAATCTGGGAAAATTGGCATGCACCGCTCGTTGCAGCAAAGGTACAAAATTACAGGAAAATATTGTGTAAATTTTTAACAACTCTTGGAGATATTAAAATTATGGCCATTTTAATAGTTTTTTTAAATAAATAATTACTAATAACAGGATAAATCGGCATGGACACAGGATGTTACAAAATATAGGCATGCATTAAAAAGTTGATAAAAAATGCAAATTTTTGTGATTCGGATTTGCAAGCCATTTTGTTATTCATTTAAAAGTATTATATTTATTTTATAGTATTTATGGTCCGCATGTATGTGCCGCACAAAATAGAAAAAATGAAGCCTAAAATAATTTATATTTTTACGGTTTGGTATTTAAAGGAATTTGGTTCTGCTAATGCAAAACTCTCTAGTACAAATTTATGTTTAAATAAAATAAATTGTTTTATATATTACAAAAGAGAGTTTTATAGTTCTCTGCTTATACACATGCTTTTTTAATTAAAGCTCCTAATAGTATTTTCAAATGAAATGTAAAAGTGCATCTAAAATAAAAAAGGGGTTTTTACATCCAAAGCATGATTTTTTTTAATGTCATGCTGCAGCTAGACATTACATTTTTGTTATTGTGTAGTAGCTACATACAAGCCATTTTTTAAACTTGAAGTAACAATTTTTTATTGATAACAAAGTAGCGTGTACAACAAAACACAACACTTGGCACTGTTTTGTTTGCAACTTTCATACAAAGTGCATATGCAGCATGGATTCCATTTATGTATTTAAGTTTACAATGCTGCTTTAAATGAAATACCAAATGGCATGCAAAATCCAATTACTAAAGGTATCCGGGTTCTTTAATCACAAACATTAAAAAATGTCATGAAAAACAGAGTGACAAAAATTTGCAATTTTTTTTGGCAGCTTTGATAAATGTTTATAATACATAGGGCATATGCAGGATGCATGCCATTTGTGCTACATAATTCATTTATTATAAAATTACTATTGAACATTATTTGATGTAGTAAAGGTTGCCAAAAATTTGCATAAGATTTTGCTTACTTTTGCACTTTTTTCCAACGAGCAGTGCGAGTCCATTTTCCCAGTAAATCCTTTTGATTTGCATGGAATTCCGAATCATTTAAAATCACCGTTTTCTTTTTAATATTAACTAACACTCTTGACCCTTTGTGAAATTGCAAGATTCATGCCATTTATTACTTGACCTTAAATCAGTTTATTATACCCTATGTTCAAAAGGAATGTAGCGTAATATCACCATAAAGCACTAAAGTTATTTACAAATGAAAATCCGATTTCCATTATGACGTGCATGCAAGTGGCAGTCAAATACCCTATTTTCTTTCTTATTTTAAGGTTACCTGTCACCATTTTATTACCTAATTTAAAGATATTTCGCATTTTAACGAAATCATTGTACTCATTATATCCATGATATATTAGAGTTTTGCCGGGAGCATTGATTACATATTTTGCCAAACTACGTCATTAGGTTTTTTTTATAAGCCTACTACTAAGGCAACGCATATGTGGGCTTTATACTGAATTTTTCTTAGAGGTGATTCCCACGTGAAATGTTTTTTGATGTAAGATAAAAAAGAAATCCATGTCGGTATTTGACTTAAATGTGCATATTTTTACCTATTCAATTACTTTGTATCACTTGCGCGTTGGCCGAAAATGACCACTACTTTCAAATTTCAAACGGCTTCTTATTTCGATAGATTATGACATTTTGAATACAATGATACCTTATAAATTGCTTTTTTGTTAAGGGTTTTTTAATAATATATTTTACATCTTACAATACACTTTCTGCTCGAGAAAATTTTAAGGCTCTAGAGTAGACCGGGGCGAATCGGACCAATGCTGCAATGGGTGAATCGAATCAAAATAATAAATTTTTTAATATTTTGAAAAACGCGTTGACACGAAACGCAAGTGACTGGGGTCTTACACTCGCGTCTAGAGATACGCCGTGATCACGAGCTTCTTGACAGTGTTGCCATGAAACGGTTTATTATGCAGGGACTCGGCTAAAAAATTACGTTTTAATGTAATAATTTAGGGTCTTTTTTAATACGTCCCCGCATTTATACGTCTGATATATAAGTGGGTAAAATAAAAAGCCGCTTTGCTAACCAGAACTAACCATGACCGACTAGAACTAAGGACTTTTGAATTTGTCTAAATTATTTATAGTAAGTTGTAAACAAAATTTTAATAACGTATCAGAAAAAACCCGGGGAATATATAATTACACTTAAAAAAAATTATAACTTCTATCATATCAAAAATTTAAAAAATTTTGTTAATTACTTTTATATAGGGATAATTTAGACAAATTCAAAAGCCCTAAGTTCTAGTCGGTCATGGTTAGTTCTGGTTAGCAAAGCGGCTTTTTATTTTCTCCAATTATATATCAGACGTAAAAATGCGGAGACGTATTAGAAAAGACCTATGATTTGCTTTTTTACATTATGTATCATTTAGAAAAAGCCTACTTTTTAATTAACGCGCCGAGTCTTTGTATAATAAAGCATGTTTCATGTGTCAACACTGTCAAGAAGCTCGTGATCACGGGGTATCTCTAGACGCGAGTGATTGAGGATTTGTGGTAAAACTTGTAATTATATCTCTTATAGTGATTGGTAAGGGGCCTATTAAAAAAAACATTGTAGTTTTGAGGCATAATATATTAGGTTTATGTTTAAAATATTTGTTTAAAAAGCCTTTAATATGGGGTTATTCGGGTCACGCCATCGGGGGCAAATAAGACACTTTTTTAAAATGAATTATTTTATATTTGGGGTTAATGATACATTTTTATTTTATTTAAAATGGTTCGCACGTACAAAATAAAAACAAATGCGGCTGAATGGCTCCCATGAAAAAATGAAAGAAGCCGCAAATAAAGCCTTATTTCGGGATGCTGAGATTTAGAATTTTCCATACACAAGCCTACAAAGAAAAGTATTTTTATCCAGAGGTGTCATTAATGCTAAAAAGCCTTTAGATACTAAGAAAAAACTTAAGACTGATAAAAAGGCTGTAAAAAAGAGAATAAGACTGGTGTAAAAAAATGTAAAGAGGAAGAAAAATAAAGGTACGCCTAAAATAACAACAAAACAAATAGATTGGCATTGTATTCACTGCTTTAAAAAGTTTATTCATTTATCATCAGATAATTGGATTCAGTATCATTTATGCGAAAATGGTGCTACGAAAACTGTGCTGATATGACACGAAAAAAAGGCCCGCATATATGAGATTTATGTGCTAATAATAAATAATGATTTTATTATTTATTATTTTAATTTTGTTATTGATTTTAAAGTTTGTAGTGTTAAAAAAATTGATTTACCTATCTGGTATGTATGATACCATTCGCTCCGAGAATTGTAGCGATTCGGATATTTTTGTCTTTTAAGTTCTTAGTTAATATTTTGAAGAATTAATAAACAATTTAAGTTTTAAAATGTTTATTATGTAGCTGAACTGTTACTAATTTCCATTTTGTTGATAAAAGTTACATATATTACACTTTAGTATTATTTTCATATCCTCAAAATAAATGATCCGATTCGCCTTGGTTTACCCTAATTAAACGTGTATTATACGAAGTTTAACAAATATAGGTTTTTTAAGATAAAATTTATTTTATATTAGAACTAGTATATTTTTTAATAAACATGTTTTTAAATTTTTAGAAATCATGTAAATAAAGCACTTTTTACATTATCCAAATTAAAACAATTTGTTAGGATTTATTAATTTATTGCCTAATGATTACAAATTGGAAAGTAAATGTTCATTATGTATCTCATGTAGGTAACTATATAAGCAAAGCTATATAAATGTATGTAAACTATATTTACAAAACCAAATAAGCACTTATCGGATTAATCAATGTAATAAAGCATTTGGAGTTATTAAGTGATATGTAGAATAATGTTTAACCCGTAATATTTTTAGAATATTTTAAGGAATTAATTTTTAAAAAATATGTTTTGTAAAAATATCGTCAAATATAATAAGTATTATGGTACGTTTGCAGCCTGTCACACGATTTTTAAACGAATTATAAAAAAGATTTTTTATTAAAGTAACAAAAAATATTATTAACTAATAATTTTTTTTATTATGCGCTAAAGTAAAAATTAGGATAGTTCTATTTTTCGATATCTGCTATAAAATATATATTTTTTTAAATATTAATCTAAAGTGTCATGAATACGTTAAACAGTTAATTTTAATTCAGGTAGCAATAGAAAAATTTATTTGATCGTCTTTCATTTTTTACGGCTTCTTCAGACGGAGTAGAAGTCCTATTTGTGGTCATAACTCATTATGTTTTTAAATGGAATAACGTCGGCTCGGTAGCCTTTCCTAAAAGAGCAATTTGTTTAGGTCGGTATTTGGGGTAACATGGTTTCCAGATTTCACCTAAAAATTATTTATTCTGTTTTAAACTAAATGTTATGATCCAGAATGTAAAAAAATTTCATATATTCAGAATGATATATTTTATCAAAATAAAAGAAAATACACCCATTACAAATTTAAACGTACAAGACATTTCTGGTCAAACCGAAAGTAATACAAAACAAGTGCATAGATCAAACAATACAAATTAGGTCAAATACTGATGTATGAAATTTTCACTTCAAAAAATAAAAATGTGGTAAACACCCGGTATACGTCATATATGAAACATAAAAAAAGTAGGTTAGTTATATTTATGTGTATATTTGGTTTACAATATGTTAAAAATGGGATGTTTCTGCTTTCTAGGCTTTGTTATTTTATTTTTATTTGGTTCTTTAGGTTAGTTTAAAAAAAAAACATATAGGGACCGGCTAATTGCCTTTGGTTAAGGGTGGTAAACTTACAGGATTGCTCGATCCCATTTAAGTCCATATTCGCCAAATTTAAATGTCAATTTGTAACGTAACTATTTTCCTACTCTTTTGTTCACAATTTGTGATTCAGATCACATTGGAAGCTTTTTTTTCGTGTTTTTGGTTTTATTTTTAGCTTTTTAATCATTGAAACTTTGGTATTAGTTTAGTTTTTATTGTATATAGTTAAGTTAAGTTTTTATTACTTTGTTACTAGTGTACGAAATTTACATTATAAATAATAAAATATATAATACATTATATTAATATTACTTTATTTTAGCCAATTTAAAATATTACTACCTACTTTTAGTAAAAAAATATAGTTAAATAAAAAAATTGATTTTTTAAAGTTAAATGTTAAACAAAAATTTAAAAAAAAATTCTACATTCTTGAAAAAACGGTGCGTCTCAAACATAACCTATAACTGCGGACAAACAGTTAAAGTTGAGGACTCCTGTAAGTAATAAATTACCGTTTTCCAAGCATGTAACAGTTCCAATGGAAATATCTTCGTAATTGCTTGTGCTAGCACAAAATTTAAAATGGTAAAATCCATCGTCACTTAAAAGATACAGGGGGAAAACGAAAAAATTGTCAATTTTAGAATGATCTTATATTTTATTAATTAAAAAGGATACAGAAAAATGTTTATACAAAAATTTCTTTATAATAATTATTGTATAATAAGTATACAGGATCAGGTAAAAAGTTATTGGACCTTGCCTCATTTTTGTAAATGGAATTCCCTATATTTTAATCTAAAAAAAGAGCATTGCTATTTTCAAAAATAAAAAAACATGGACGGTATTGGTTTTCTATGCGGTTTGTTTAAACTTTATTACTTTTAACCACTGTAAGCTATGAAACAAAAGCTAATACCCCAGAAATAAAACTATGTTGACGTTGTACCTGAAAAGACATTACATAATATGTTTTAACATACAAAAATTTAAAGAAATAGTTGGCACAAAAAAGTAAATTAAAAAACTAAAGAAACTTTAAAACGAAGATTTAAAAGAAAGATTTAGATTTAAGTAAATATATTCGGAAATCATCGCAAATGTTTAAAAGCCCCTCCGTTACTTTTAATAAACTTTTGATATATTTTTTGAACGGATTTTAGGGCATACGTAATATATAATGGTATTATTTCTGCAAAGGCATTATGAATTCTTTAATCAAGTTGGTTGTCGGATTAGGATGACTCCTTTATAATTTTTTTTTCTAACACTTCCCAAAGAAAAAAATCTGGAGGTGCTAGATCCGAAGATCTTGATGACCACCCTATAGGTCACTAAGTACTTATCCAATGATTTTTTAGGTTATATTTAAATAATTTCTTATTTAAAAAGTGTTATGGATAGGGGCGCCATCTGGTTAAAAGTAACTCTCTATTACTTCACTTAAATGAATATCATCAAGGATAACGAAGAAGTTTGATTCAAGTATGTGCTGTGCATGTGCAGATATCTATCTGCATTTATTTTATTTTTTTTTTAACAGCCATACACCAGTTTATTTTAAAATTAAAAACAAGTTACACTTACCCCAAATCGACCTTTCTGACGAACAGGTCGTACCATGTGGGGTTTTGTGGAGTTCCAATGTCTTTCATTATGTCGGTTAAGAATATAACTTGTTATTCGACATTCATCTGACCAAGTTTTTTTTGTGAAAAGAACTATCCTCGTTAAATTTATTTAAAAACCAGTAACAAAACTCCAATCTTGCCACATTATCACAAGGGTGCAAATATGGAGTAATATTAACAACATAGGAGAAATATTTACTAGACGTCAAAATTCTTTGCGAATTATATTTTAAAATTCTAGTTTTAATTTGTATTTTCTGACGAAAGTAGATTTTTGTAAGAGAACTTTTAAAGTGATTCTGGAGAATAAAATTAGGGCAGATTCACAAATCTAACACCCGAAAATCTAAAATTTATAACGATAAAAAAATCATCCATAAAAAGTAAATACATTATGAATTTAATCATATTTTAGTATCTGGCTTTTTTCCGACTGCATCATGAGCGTTGCATCGCCGAGTCTGACGGTTCAGTCTTATTCAATACCAACAAAAAGTGTTAAACGCACCTAAAGGTGCTTTTACTTTAATAAGAGCTACTACTATTCAAAGCTATCACAGGATAGCCCCGATGGCGCCTGATATTAATTCCATAGAACATGTATGGGACTATGTATCCAGAGCCATATTCAATCGAAATAATTCACCAAGAAAAGCTCAAGAATTAATTGTTGCTGCTTCCAAGGAATGAAGGAATATTTCTCAAGAAATAATCAACAATTTGATTATTGATATGCCTAGACGTGTTAATTTATTACTAAGAAGAAGAGGTTCAAATACTGAATATTAATTTACTGTTGTGTGGACTAGTTTAAGTTTTTGATACAAATCTAACTTTTTAATTTTTCAAATTTTTGTATCCGAATTTTAATTTGTTATCTATGCACAAATAATTAATTGAATAAAGTTTATTTATTTTATTTTTGTGCAAGCTTTTTACTAAAATTTAACACTGGGATTTCAAAACGTTTTA
Organism: Listronotus oregonensis; assembly: GCA_019359885.1. Lineage (NCBI taxonomy): Eukaryota > Metazoa > Arthropoda > Insecta > Coleoptera > Curculionidae > Listronotus > Listronotus oregonensis. The sequence goes on from JAHBCN010000665.1 coordinate 127,731, forward strand.
AACATTTAACATAATAATAATAATAAAGGGGTGCAAGAGTTTGGAAAGTGACTGTAGATTCTTGAAGAACCAATATTCTTATGGATATTTATTTGATTTTTTCATTGATAGGATTTTCAATTTGAATAAATTTTTAAAGTTTCAAATAAGTAGACTTTTTTAGCAAAAAATATGAATGTATATTATTTCTTAAAGCTTTTTGTGTTTTCTTTAAAATCCCTTTGGAAATTTGAAAATTGGGGGTTTAGAAAAATTGGTATAAATTTTTGTTAATGTTTGTTTAATGACGGTTTGACCGTTTTTCATCTTGATAAAATAAATTTGCTTTCACAATAGACCGATCGGTCGCGGTGGAAGGTGTTATATCCACTCACTTTAAACCTACCTATCACAGGATATCATTTTTACCTAATTATCGACCTCGAGAAATTCTAACACGCTTATTTCTTAATTTTCCTTGTTTTCTTTATTACACTTTTTGATCTCGGCATCGTAAAAGAGCCGTATGTGTTTAAATTATGTTCCAGTCGTCGAGATATGTCCTTAAACGGTTGCCGTCTTTCCAGATAGCGAACAAAATATAAATTTTGCGCCATTTCTTCGATTTTTCCACTTTCAATATAAACTGATCATATAAGTCATTTTCTCATTTCTAAGTGAAAAAAAGGTAATTTTCTCCTATGTTAAGTTTGATAATTTGCATTTTTCTCGAATAAGATAAGATTCTGGTTGTATTCTTTTAAGATGCCTGCAGCTATTGTGGAACCGCTGAGGGGTAATAACAAAATCTAATCTAAGATTTATTTAGGTTTGAATAGGTATTTTGCAAGTTTAAGGAGATATATATTTTTAAAAATCAAAAAAAAAATCAAAAAATAAATAAATAATATATTAAAATCGTATAATCCTGTAATATGTCTATCGCTCTATATACAAATTTTTTGGTATGTTTTATTTTAGTGACATAGAAACAATTTTTAAATATAGGTTCCAAATTTTAAGTTATTTGTATGTATATGATACATAAAATTTGGTAAATATATTTTGGAACGCAAGTAACGTGTACATAATTTGGATTAACCAACTTTTAGTAGGTAATAAAAAGAAATTTATTGCTTTTTAGATATTAATATAAATATTCCATAAAAGTCACATTTATTTGTAGTAGTTTGGGTGCTGTTATTATTTTACGACTTTTAAAGCATTTAGTGAAATAGAAAACATACATATTTGGTTAAATAAAACAAAATTAATTATTTGTTTTGTTATGATAAATAATTTATAATTTTCCGGCGGCATAAAAGTCTAAATTATTTTTTAAAACCTAGAATTTAAATTTTGTAGATAATAAAAACATAATTAATTTATTTATTTGTTTTTATTTATATTTTTTATTTGATTAGTTAAGTTTTAAATGTAGCAGTAACAACTTATTTAAATTATATAAGGTTAAGAAGTTTATCATGAAAAACATAAAAAAACTTAAAAAGAACAAAATTTTTTAAATCTCTTGCTTGATTGTTAATGTTCACAAAATATACTAAAACACTTTTGGCATTGTATTAAAAAAAAACGTAAAATAAACCAAAAAAATATTTTATTGATTAAAGATATTTGCGTAGCTTATCTGATCCTTTTCTTATTTCTAATATTCATTTAGTAAGCTTTTGTTTTTTTTAATAATAAATGTACCTTCGCGACAAATAGATCTGTAATTTGTGGTAAAATATCATATATATTTAAAAATGACTTTTAAATTATAATTTTTAGGCAATTAAAATAACTTTTAAGTTGATATTTATAAATTAAATAGTCTTAATTTTTTTATATTTTTTTACTTTAATTATCTATTCAGCAAAAGGTACAAAAAAGGAAACATCAATAAATAAAGCAACAACAACAATCAAGATTTATAGAAAAACTTAAAAACAAAAACAAAATAAATACATAAAGTTTGTGTAAATAAAAAAATATATTTTAGGAAAGTTTTAAACACTTTTCGTTTAACAGATTATTTAACTGAATTATGTACATACAAAGCTACCAAATCATGCATGCTTATTCTGCAAAGAACTATTTTATTTATTTTTTTTTATTAAAATAACGTACTTTATGTGTTTAGGTATAAGGTCAAGAGCAATTCTTAACAACCTGCAATTAATAGGTTTTAACAAACCACGGAAAAACTACAAGTAACAGCATGGGTAGAAAGTGTTATTTTAACAAACATAAATAGAAAAATATACTAACTTCTAATAGTTTATTTATATAATTATTCAAGACACTACAATTTAGCTGTGTGAAATGGAATATTTCTTTGCCACCACTAGCCTTGAAATCTTATCTGCTTGCTTTGTTTATCCCATTGAAATGTGTCATTAAATTATCGAAACAATTTAACTGGGCATTAAGACATTTATTTTTAAACAAAAAATAAATTTAAACCTTTAAATCATAAACCGTGGTTTTCTAAAATCTAGGAAGGAGCTAGACTTCTAAGAGTTCAAATTTACAAAAAGTTTTGTTTTAATCCTGGTCCAAAATATCGTCAAGAAACTAATACAATCAAAAAATCTTTGCATAAAAAATAAAGTTCTACCTTGCTTAGATAGCAGAAAATCGTTAAGGCCCTTTGTTAAAATTATTACGTATTGATGATTGGTTGGTTTAGGCAGGCTTTGTCGCATACCTTTTGCTCTACAGACTACTATAACAAAAAACGGAAGCACAATAAGCCAATAGGCCTTCCTTTTTTGTTATAGTAGTCTGAGTCTTTTATTTAGATCTAGAAATTTTTCTCAAGTATTTTCTCAAATAACAGAGGCCTGTCAGAAGTTCTACTACTTGTCTTATCTGAGTGCGCCCCAGAAGAAGGATCTAGCTACTAGTTTTTTAAAGGGGTCGCCTAGAGTTGCCTTTGCATGTCTTTGACCTGATGACGCACGGCCATTAAAAAAATCCAAGGGAGATAAACCCAAGAGGGTTTCTATAGCTTTAGAGTGTGTGTTTCTTAGGGCGTGGGTTATGCACAGACATACCAGTCTTTGCAAGCTGTTTAGTTTCGTGACTGTCATTTTTTGTTGTACTTTTGTCAACTATAACACCACAGCGTTGTAGTTGTCTATCGATCTAATGACTGTGACGTACCACAAAGCATCGATCTTAGTTTAAGCCCTCAGGTTTTACCAAACATGCTCTTATATCTTATGAGGCAAATTTTTGCTTTGTATAGATTCTTTGTTATCGTTAATTCGGTGTGTGTGTGTTAAAATAAAAACAAATAAAGGAATATTTTAAAATCATTTTTTTTTTTTATAAAAATTGACTGACAACTGATCTTATGTCAACCTGATTTTCATATGTCAAATCTACAGGTGCACAAGGTATAGAAACATTAACACAACATCTTGCTTCTTAACTTTTTGCTACTTTTCATTTCCCTCTTAACTATCGGATAAATCTTTTATTTCTGTCAAAAGGCCTTCTAATAATTTTTTTATGGTGTAATTTCTTCTTTTTTCTACTACAGTTTCAACTGAGCTAAAGAAGAACTACTTTATGGAGTGTGCCGCAATTCTAACAATTCGGCATAACATTTATTTTCGTCCAAACAACTTTCCACCATGCATTTTGTAATTAAATATTTTATGGTTTTTACTGCTGATTAAGAAAGTTTATCTATCTATTCTGGGCATAATAGGGGGTTAAGGGATTATATAAAACATGACATTTAAGAATAAAATAATTTTTAGGAATGCGAATTGCGAGTCATTATCAAATCGGATTCTTATAGGCACACTTGGGTCTGCAATAAAATTTTCTTAGGTGCCTAATTTCTTTGTAAAAATCTAATTTTTAGTTTTCAAACTGGCAAACATCAGGCCAACCGGAAAATTGTTCCACATAAACCGTAAAATATTGTTATGCACAAGAAAATAAATCTACCGAATCATTTACCAATGGTCTGGATTGCAACGGATTAAGCATTAAAGTTTTTCTCGAAAAGGATGGTCTTAGTTGTTGGCATGACTCGCAAGATTTGATCCTATTTTTTATATCGTTGTTTATACCGGGCCAATAAACGGTTTGTCTTGCTCGTTTTTTCGTATGTTCTATGCCCTATGGAAATTATGCAAACGATCAAGAATCATTTTTCGTGCCTCTTTTGGAATTACAATTTAACATTTCTTTATGACAAGAAAATCTTCATATGATAATTCATTTCTGACTTTTCGGTAAGGTAAAAATCAGGATTCAAATATTTTTGCGTATTTTCTTTATAAGTTATCTCCCAAATGTGAATCTCTATAAGAATTTTTAATATTTTTTGCTATGAATACTACCCAATGAACCTTTTCTCCATTGGGCTTTAAAACATTATGCCAATAATTTTTATTTTAGGCGCTGAATTCTTGTCTTTTTAATATTATCAAAAATAAAGCAATTTAAAATTGGAACGAAAAGTTTATGATCTGTAATTACTGTAAACTATTCACAGTCCAATAACTATAAATTGCACTTTGTCATAGCCCACGTAAGCTTAATAGTTCTATTTAAATTATGGAATATCTTGTATCTGTTTCTAAAAAAAAATGGGATTTACATTCAATAAGCTTCCACATACTTTTATGTTTTGAAAGTTAAACATAACCGAATCCATTTAGACGAGAAGCATCAGTATGCAGGGCAATTTTTGCTGGAATCAAAATGTGCCAACACTGAAGGTTCTGTATGAGCTTATTTGGTTATTATAAAGGCTTAATCGTGAATGAAATATCATAAAAGTTCATTTTTACCTTTATAAACGCCTTTTAATGAACAAGTTTTAGAACTTGCTTATGACAAAAAATGTCCCGGTTAACTCACTTACCCAAGAGCGCGGGTCAGTCAACTTTCTAGGGATCATAAAATCCTGAATAGCACTAACTTTTGCTGGATCTTCTTTAATGCTACTTTGACCAATAATCCTTTATATCTATTTTTTCTTACTAAAAACAAATGTATCCCTATTAGGGTGGGCAATATTGTTACTTCTATAGCAATCTAAAAGTTTTTTCACTCCTTCCAAATTGCTTCAAAAAATGTTATTATGTATTTATATGTCATCCACCACTTTTACAAAATATTTTATATCTATAATATATTTATCACTTCTTCTACAAAATTCGTCCCCAGAAATAACCAAGCCCATTGGTGCTTACAAAAAATATCATCTCTAAATATTAAGAAAAATCGTTAATGATTGACAAACATTTCTTATAAAGGCAATATTGTTACTTGTTACTTCTACAGCAATTAAAAAGTTCCATCGCTTGTTTTAAATGGCCTCAAAATGATTTATCATGTATTAATATGTCATCCACCATGTTTTCAATATACCCCATATCCATAAGAGCTTCATAATTTCTTGTACAAAATTCGTCCCTGGAAATAAGCAAGTTTATTAATGCTCGTAAAAAAATCTTGCCCAAGATGTGAGAAAGGTTGGTAATGATTGGTTAACCTTATCTAGTAAAAGTTGCCAGTAGCCGTTCTTAAGGTCTAATGTAAAAAAATATCGGATTTGTGTTGACATTACTAACAACTTTCCAAGGAGATTTAAATGGACAAACTTGTATTCTTATATGCCGATTAAGTTGTTAAAACACATATTTAAATTTTACTGTTTGATTTTTATGGACTTAATCGGTGGGATTTTCTTTTGCTGGTTTAATTATTCTTTTTTAACCCATATCGTCCAATTTTAACTTGGTTTCTCCATGCAAAAGGTATTTTTTCAGGACTTGTAATTGCGATAGGGGATATATGGGCTTAGGGTATATGTAAGCTAGTGACCCGTTGATTGGTTTTAATGTTTTTAAATTAAAGACCTCGCTATATTTATGAATAAACTGCTGCCTAATCAGTTCGAATTCTGCTTGCGTAGGCTCTTCTGGCATTTCTTGTGTTTTCAAAGAACATAAATTTAAAGGTTTTAAAAATTTCTTGTGGATCATTTTCAATTTTACCATGGTATGTCTATTAGTAAGACCTTTGTTAACACCTTGGCATATATAAATACGGATTAAAGTACTTACATTTTTATGAAAGATTTTATATTCTACATACTCATGAGCTTGTATGGGTGATGAATTTGCAAACTGTAATTTTAATTTAGATTGTTAAAAAATATTTTTGCCTAAACCCAAACTATTTGAGAAAGCTTCTACAGCTACAAATACTTTGGCCCCAGTATCTGGTATTGCATTAATTCATACATGCAAACTAGAAATTTCAAATATTAAACCAATGTTTATCTTAATTATGTGTAAATTGGTTGACTCTAGACCAAGCCCATTTACTGTTAACATTTTTTTGTATTTTCAATTATATTATCTTAAACGTTTTAAATTTCTACCTCTCCTATATTTTCCGTACCACATTTACAGGTTTGTAAAATGACCTTATATTTTGTACTTTTGACAAGGAACATTTTTAGCTAGAAACTGGACCAACAACTTATGACAAATATTTTTATATCTGGGACATTTTTTGTTTAACCTATTAACTTTTTCATCAACTTTTAGCCTTTTTGCAAATTGTTAAGTTTCTTTTTTTATTACTGCTTCCTTAATTTTTCAAATCTTAATAATGTCATCAAAACCACTAGTTTCCGGCAAAGTTCTACATATTTTTCCCATTCCTGGATCTATCAAAGTTTTAATGACATGATCTGAGACGCATTTATTATATCATGAACATACGGGTCTATCATTTTAAAAAGTTTCAGTTTTTCCTATAAAAATTATGATTCCCCTTCCTTTTTTTTTGTAAAAACTGATTCATACGAATATTTTTCTTTTTCTTATAATATTTCTTCAATTTTCCAATTCCAAAAAATTGCTCTTTTGTTATTTATCTATTGAATATTTAATACAAACCTCTTGAAAAAAAATATAAAGTGGGGCAGTAACTTATAATGACGAATGTATATTTAGTCGTTGAAATATTAAATAATTTTTAAATTTGGTCTTCCAGTCAAGAAATTGCCCCAGGTTTATAGTTTCCAAAATGTCTTTAAGACCTGGCACTTTTTAAGAAACAGTTATTGCTTTTAAGGGTATCTCGAAAAAGTCTATTGTTAAATTGTTTTTTAGGTATACATTTATTTTATAAATGATCTACAGATTTATTATCTTTAAATAATGAAATCCTTGAAGCGTCTATCAAATTTCTAAAGAGCTTTACCCGTAAATTCTTCTAAATATTTTACACCATTTTAATTTTCATAGAATTTTTTAAGGGATGAATATATTTTTTGTCTACGTTATCATAGAAACCTCTTTTTAAGCTGATCATTTTAGATATTTTGTATTCTTTACAAAATTACTTTGAAAACCGAATGTAAAATGTTAAAATAAAAACTAATATAGAAATAATTTTTATACATTTTATTTTAAAATTAACTGACAACTGACTTTTGTGCCAACCTTTTATTCAACCTTTTATTCATATATCAAATCTACAATTACGCAATGTAAACAAACTTAACACAACAAAGTGTAGGATGGGACTTGAGTATTTTATTTATTTTACAGTTTTATCCGCTCTCCTAAGATGTTTAGGTTGTAATTCTCTACATTACCTCCGTTTGCGAATGGCCGTATTGTAGGCTCAGTACTAGTACAAGATCAATTTTTCCTTTACATTAATGATCTTTTCTCTTTCATAATCAATTCCGTGCAAACTTTTCCTTTATTTTAATATTAAGTTTTTAAACCAGTTTAAAAGCGTAATTTGGTACTCAAACAGTGTTTTAGATATATCTCTTTTACAAAACTTTTATTATTAAATTATGGCGCTAAAAATCTTGTTAATTTTAATGCCTTAAAAAAATATGTTTGCTGACGCCAAAAAACTGTGTCAACACTCATCCATTACTTACAAAAGTCATTTAAACTTTTAGACCTAACTTTTAAGTATAACCTAAGTTGGCATAAACTAAATATATTTATAGCCACAGCAACGTTAAACAAGCTTGTATTCCGCTTTTGAATCGGAAAGTATTTCTTTCTTTTTAATATAATTCCTTCTTACAGCCCAATGAAGCAATACGGAGCGCCACTCTTATGCCTATCTCTACAATCTACCTGGAAAGACTCCAGGCTTTACCCTTTATGCGGTTTTTATTTATAAAATTTCTAGAAGGTGACTTATAAACTTATCATTATATTATGTCTCACCTTGCACCCTGTGGTACACGATATATAAAACTAGCCCTCCTTAGCTAATACCAATTCACTAACACTTTATTTATGAGTTAAAACAAAATGTATTTGTTTTGTTTTATTATAAAATACTATTGGTATTTAGGATTTAGGAAGCTTTTAGAATAATTGTTTAGACAGGTATTCTACGTATTGTAAGTAATTAAAATTTAAATTTAGTTTAAGCAAATAACATTTAATTAGTGACCACAGTTAAGCAACACGTTTTAAAGTTTTACTAGGCTACAATAAATTGTTCTAATTTAATAATTTACTAAAATAAATTTTATAATACTCTTGTATAGTCTATTTAAAAACAGTGTTAATATTTAGAAAAGTGCCTTAAAAACTAAATCTTTTTTCGGAACGTGTATCTTATAACACACTAAATTACTTTTTATTTATGATATTTTAAAATAAATCTTATATTTTTTTATTTGAATATCAGAAGTAATATAATATAAATGACAAATAACTTTATTGGAAAATGGTGTACAGCTTTTACAAAAATAAAGTGCATATATAAATATATACCTGTCGAATATAATATTAAATGGTTGGCCGGAACAACGTTAAATGTCAAATTTAACAGAAGAGCAGATTTAATAAAGGAGGAATATTGCAGTTTATCAGACTCATGGGAGTGTCACATTCAATGTTGTTCTATTAAAATTAATATTTTTTTAATGTAATGACAACAAGCCTCGTGTGTCACATTTAACGTTTCTCCACAGCCAAAGAACTTTAAAAATTTACCCCTACAAAAAAAAATATGAAAAAGCACATTCCATGTTCCACTAGCTTACTACACATAATATGTCAGAAAATAGCTTATTATGTTAATAGTACATAGCATGGCTTTATAGGGCGGGTTTCTTATGACCAAGTCAAGTAGCAAGCAAGGCTATAAAATTATGAGGCCAGTTTTTGTACGAATAACATACAAAATTTTATGTAAGATAACTTTATAAGCGGGTTTCTAATAACTTTTGAAGTTCTGTGGGTGCCGGGTTTCAAGATGTTTAACCCATTTTTCCCCAATTTCGTCATCATTGTCGAAGTACTGAAACGCACAGCCCCTTTTTAACGCGGTAATGCTTCCACGGGCATATTACAAATAACTACTACCTCTGAACTACCCTCATTGACATCTGGGTAATGTCATCCAGACGGGACCTACAGATTAACGTGAGTTCCAAACCACATCCAACGGCGCACGGTTTCAACGTCGCTTACCTTCGCTAATCTCACGAGAAGCGGTGTTTCGACGCAACAAAGGCCGTTGGCATCACCGAGGTTAAAAATAGAACTAGAGAGAACGCAACCATTGCTACACACGTTAAATATTTGGAGTAAACAAAGTGGGACCAATGTGGCTGACTCGACAGAGTCGTATTCAGTAGCTTTTTGTTTATTTTTGTAATCGTTTATAGGTGCACTATAAAAATTACAAAATAAATAAGAAGAAGTGTTTGGAATAAATATCAGGTGATTCATTATGTCACATTAAAGTTCTGGGGAACACAAAAGAACTTTTGAAATTTGGCACATGGCCATAATATTAACCAATTTTAAAAATATTTTGACAAATGTAGGGTGCCAGATCTAACTGAAACAACGGCAACATTGTAATTTTAAATGGAACACCCTATTTTTTATTGCATATTAGATTTACACAAAATTTCTAAGTAAGTTTTATTAACATCTTTTCCCATACCTATATCTTAGGTTTTTAAGAAAACAATTATTTACTATTTTTTTAAGGAAAAAAGTTAAAAGGTTTAATATTTATGTGCCTAACCGCTGAATACAGACATTATTTGGGGTTAGACAATGCATGCATCTAAAGGATCTACATGTTAATATAGCAATATATCCTACATAGGGTGTCCCAAAATTTGCATTTTTACCGATATTAAATATTAATTAAAACTCAATTTTAAATAAACATACTGTATTTTTCTAATTTTTGAATAGACCATAATTTACCTACAAAATGTCCATTCGTCTTTTCTATACCCATCTGCTACCGTTTTTTAAATATAAGCAAATTTTAATATTTTGAGCATTTATATCTTAATAATCAAACAAAATAAATAATTTTTACCTTATATGTCAAATAGTTGTCAGAGCAATTTAAAATACAAACCTCCAAGGCCTACCTAGGTAAATTGTAAATTATGCCGGTGGTTTACTGTAGATAGTATTTAAACACATGGAAAAAATTAAAATTCGTTTGTATTTAAAAAACGAAGGCAGATGGATATAGAAACATGTATGGACATTTTGTAGGTAAATTATTGGTTAATTTAAAAATAGGATAAAATACAGTATGTTGTATTTAAAAAAATTGAGTTTTAATCATTATTAAATACCTGTAAAAATGCAATTTTTTTGGGACACCCTGTAGGATATATTGCTATAATAGCATGTAGATCTTTTAAATACATGCATTGTCTAACCCCATAAAAAAATTTTTAGTATCCAGCTCGGTTAGGCACGTAAATATTAAACCTTTTTAACATGGTGATTTTCCTTAAAAAAAATAGTGATTAATTATTTTCTTAAAAACGGTAAGATATAGGTATAGAAAGATGTTTATAAAACTTACTTAGAATTTTGTGTAGAATCCGAATATGCAATAAAAAACAGGGTGTTCCATTTAAAATTACAATGTTGCCGTTGGTTTCGGTTAGATCTGGCAACGCTGCACTTGCCAAAATATTTTTAAAATGTAGCTTATTAGCTGCTATGACCGTGTGCCAAATTTCAAAAAGTTCTCTTTTTTGGTTTCCCAGAACTTTTAATAGGACACTCAACGTGAATCACCCTGTATATTCATATATTGTACAAAATGGTACAAGTTTTGCAAATACATAAATACTTAACTAATCGTTAAATTATTGTCTTAAATGGAAAACTAAAAAAAAACTACCTATTTTATAAAATAAGTTAAACATCCTATTTACTTTGGTAAAAAAAATCAACTTTATAAATTAGAAAACATATCATCGGAGTATCCATGGGGGTATCCCCCATATTACTGAAGATAAGCAAGAAATAACCGACCAAATTAAAATATAGGCAAATAAAATCTTTGGTCAAGATAAAAAGGCATGCTGTTTTGTGGTCTCATTTTTGGGTATTTTATTAAAAAAAGTAATAATTTAATTTTATTAAAATGAATTATTAAGTACCGATTCAACCGTCTCGTAAGATTTGTTTTTAAAATGGCATACCAAAATAAAACCAAATTATTATTATTGCCACTTCAATTATGATATTATGTTATACGTGATTTATTATATCGAAGTCAATTTTCTTTTTTTAACTAGGTATTAGCAAAATACAATTTAGTCTGTTAAATGAATCAAGTTTATTTGAGAATTTTCTAAAGGAAAAGAACAGAAACAAAAAAAATAAGCTGGCATTATGAAAATAAATTAACTTAAATTGATCTATCAAGAAATAAACGATCTAAATTAAAAGCGCATTCTTATCTTAAACAGCATGAATCATAATTAAATAAAATTATTATTGAATACGCACCTGTGAAATGTTTTTTTCAGTCAAATTCTCCTTCTTATTTTCCAAATTTTCACAACTTGGAACTAAACCCTTTTTTATTATTGTTCAAAATTATAAAATGTCTTTAAACCACAGGAAAAACTTCTCACATATACAGACACTAAACGACAACCCAGGAAAACACAACTGAAACCGCCTCGGATTGCCGTATGAAACCAATATGGCCGAAATGACATTTTCCTTGCCGTTTTTTTATAGGCCGTGTTCTCTCTAATTATTTTATAACCTTGTTGGTTGGGATGTATATATTTATTAAAACGCTTTAATTTTGTTTTTAGGTTATTTTCATATTTGGTCTAGCTGGAGCACGTGAAGGGCATGAGTTGGTAAATTTGTAAATAATCTGTGTTAAAGACATTTAAACACATATTTTGGTCAAGAAAACATAAAAAATAGAAGCTTTGTAATAGTTCCTGGAAACACTTAAAATGTTATTTTACTGGATAAAGTAAAACAAAATAATTCATTTCGACCATCTAGGGTGCCAAATAATAGATTTTTTATCAACTACATCAAAGAAATATGTACTAAGCAACCTGTAGGAATCCACAGAATTGGAAATATGCCCGTTGTTGTTACCAAATATCTTTACCTACAAACCCCTTTCCATATAGAGGGCATTGCTTCAGGCGTTCACAGCTACGATTCTGGCAATGGCAAAGCAAAGGATGGCGGTTTTTAACGATGGTGAAGGGGTATATTGAAGGTTGCGAGCTGACCAAGATTGCTGTTGCTGAAAGAAAAAATTGACCAGTGGCCCTAATAAATTTGTGTCTTTTGAAATAAATGACATCCATTATACTGCAATAAAAAAATAATAAAAATGTTGATATAAGATATTAAAAAAAACTTTTATTGCGTTATAAATATTAATTACTATTCAGAGTAATAATTGGGTATAATATAATATAATATAATTAGCGTAATGTTGTGTATGTAAATAATAAATATGTAACAAAAATATCCCTAACGTATTCTTAGACATCACAAAAAAGTGTAAAATAAAGACTTATTTTATTTTACTAGTACATAACCACTAACATTGACAGCCTCTAAACTGTATAATAAACAGCTGTTTATATTGTAATCGTACATAAAGATTATTTCGATAAAGTAATCTTTATTTAAAATAAGATCCTTAAAATTTAACAACCCACAAAATTGTGATATTTTATGATAAAAGCACATTTTAAAAAATGTCCCCCGTCAAACAAAGGCCCCCATAACTAAAATTTAAGCAACCAAATATTTTTTTTTTAGATCCTGTTTAAAAATTTCCAATGCAGGCCAACAAATTTTCAGAATTTAAAAGACTAAAAATATTTACCAAGATATTTGTCACCATTTTTTTAAAAAAAAAGGTCATAAGAAGTACATTAATTTTTACTCTTACTTTTATAATTTGAACAACAGACAGTAGTAAGTGTTACAACATATTAAAACTAGAAAACGTATGTAGGTACTTTTAAGCAAAATGTAGTATGTAAACTTTTTTTTCACATTATTGTTTAAAATTAAGGTAACTGATCCTAAAAATGTCTTACCTCGTTTGGTTCTCGTAACTTCCTATTCTTTTCTCTTTGTCACTTATTAGGGCAACCAATCGTATGTTGATCAGTCATCGCTCTCCACCTGGTTGTCAAGTTTCTGTACATAAACTCCGATGTCTTTTTTTGGCTCACGCTTAATTAAGGAACAGAAGATATACCATGAACCAAAAATTTTCAACTTGACAACGTTGCCTCAGGATACTGACGCTGATCGATGATGCTCTGGATGATGTTTGTGTTTCGGCATTTTTCCAATGGCCGCTCTATTTGGTTGTGTTGTTTACAGTTTTTTTGTGATTCTCATAGTCTTTCACCTGAATTATTTTAACTTTGACTTTGAATATTGACTTCTATTAGTAATTACAGTGTATATTTTTGATTTGTGCGTGCTTTTGCTTTCATTTGTTAAAAAAAAGGTTACTTAAAAATATTAAGGGAGAACAGCATTAGTGCATTTAATTAAATTATTTGTCAAATACACTTATCAATAAATTACAACTAATAATGATAGGAATCTTTATGTTTATATTAAATTTGATAATGGATTATAGTCCATTTTACAAATAAGTTTTACAATTTTATTTCTTTTAGTTAATTTTATTTACATTGTATCAAATATATATAAATATTTATATATACAGTATGTCCACGGATAAGGTGTTGAAAGAGAAAACTTTTTTTTTTTGATTTATCGAAAAAGCTACTCTTATAAAAATTTTGCTACTTAAAATAAGATTGGGATAGAAAAATTTAACTTTATATGTTCAGAAAATTAAAAACTTAAAATGATACAAGAGTAAAGCTTTATTTGAGAAGATATGGGCATAATCACAGGGAAAGTTGTTCAAAATTAAGAGGCAGTCTTAATACAATTTTCGAAAAATGGCCTACTTTTATTTATTTGTGATTAAATTTATTTTAATATCGTGGCATTTATTAGAGGTGTACGATAAACAATTTGTTTCAATCGGCCCTACAAGAAATCCATTATAGTCAAATCTGACTCCTAGAGGCCACTGGTCTCGTCTCCCAATTTGAATTAGTAAATTGATTTTTAAAATAATGTTCATCACAGAAAAAGCAGGTGATTTTGCGAAAATGGTATAAGGGAACTATCCTTTACTTTTGAACAACTTTCCTGGTAACTTATTTCCATATCTTCAAATAAACACTTTACTTGAACCATTTAAAGTTTTTCCAAATTTCTGAATACGCCTATAAAATTTGTTAAATGTTTCTATCCCAATCTTACTCTAAGAAGTGGCAAAGTTTTTATTCAAGAGTAGCTTTAAAAAAATAAAATAAAGAGTTTTTCAATTCAACACCTTTTCGTAGACATACTGGTATGTCCACGGAAAAGGTATTGAATAGAAAACTTCTTAATTTTTAATTTTATCCAAAAAAGCTACTGTGGTAAAAATTTTGCTACCTCTTAGAGTAAGATTGGGATAGAAACATTTAACATATTTTATAGGCGGTATTCAGAAAATTGAGAAAACTTTAAATGGTTCAAGAGTAAAGTGAATTTATTTGAGAAGATATGGAAATAAGTTACTGGGAAAAGTTGTTCAAAAGTAAAGGATAGTTCCTTATACCAATTTTCGACAAAATCGGCCTGCTTTTATTAATCTGTGATGAACATTATTTTAATATCAATTTACTAATTCCAAATTGGGAGACGAGGACCAGTGGCCCCCTAGAGTCCAGATTTAACTATAATGGATTTTTTCTTATGGGGCCGATTGAAACAAATTGTTTATCGTACACCTCTAAAAAATGCCACGATATTAAAATAAATTTAATCACAAATAAATAAAAGTAGGCCGATTTTTTCGAAAATTGGTATTAGAGACTGCCTCTTAATTTTGAACAACTTTTCCTAGTGACTTATTTCCATATCTTCTCAAATAAATGCACTTTACTCTTGTATCATTTAAAGTTTTTTTAATTTTCTGAACACCCCGTATAAAATATGTTAAATGTTTCTATCCCAATCAAGAGTAGCTTTTTTCGATAAAATCAAAATAAAAAGTTTTCTCTTTCAACACCTTATCCGTGGACATACTGTATATATATATATATATATATATATATATATATATATATATATATATATATATATATATATATATATATATATATATATATATATATATATATATATATATATATATATATATATATATATATATATATATAATATATATATATATATATATATATATATATATATATATATATATATATATATATATATATATATATATATATATATATATATATATACTATATATATATATATATATATATATATATATATATATATATATATATATATATATATATATATATATATAAACCAGATGAATAACATTGTAAATTAGATGGGAGTAGTTAAACCTCCTAATTTTAATGAAATAAAAAATAAGATGGTTAATTTGAATTCAGCGGGCAAATAAAGAAACGCATAGAAGCTTTCTCTCTCTTTTTCTCTCGCTTTCTCTTTTTGGACGATTTATTAACACTAAGTTACTCGTCTCATTGTTGTCTCTGATCTAGGCAATTTTTGCGTTAAACTAACTGTTTTCTTACCATGTGCTGTTTTTGTTTGGTCACTTGCAACATTCTTTAATATCTCCCCACGACTCATAAATTAGAGAAAGTCTTTTAAAATCATGGATCGCGGATTTCTGTTAGCATTTTGAAAATGCATTTTAAAAGTTTGCAATTATATTTTTTTTACTAGTTAAAAATGATGGAAATGAGCCCCTATTATATTTGTTACTCGAAGGTTTTTGAGGACGCTAAACACGAATACGACATTGGTAAGGGCCTTCGGAGTACCTGGTGCGCGCTAAGGATGGAGTTAACGTCGTCTTCTGGAGTTTTACGACAAATCCTCCTAATATAAGCCCAATTTTTTTACTTGGGGGGTTTTCGAGGTTGTTGAACACGAATATAACATAAACAAGGGCCAGCGGAGTACCCGGTGCGTGCTATAGTTGGTGTAAAGGTTGTCTCCTGGATTTTTGCGACAGTTTCTCCTAATATCACCCCAATTTTGTTACTCGGGGGTTGTTCGAGGCCGCTGAACATGAACATGATAATAACAAGGACCTGCGGAGTACCTGGTGCGCACTAAGAATGGTGTAAACGACGTCCTACGACAAATCCTCCTAATATCAGCCTAATTTTGTTACTCGGGGGTTTTTGTGGTCGCTGAACAAGAATATGACATTGACAAAGGCCTGCAGAGTACCTGGTGTGCGCTAAGGATGGTACAAACGTAGATAAATTGTTGACACTGAAATTTCGTAAGTTCACTTTTTATTTTCATGATACTTTTGTTTGTAATTTCTTTGTTTTTTTAAGCACTCATATGTGTTTAAAATAATACGTTGGCACTGCAAAGTAAGTCTTTGTTCTTAAATTTTGGACTACTTTTAAGAAAACATGATTTAGGGTCAATATTTTCTTTGTCTTTAAAAGGTCTCCAAGAAGTCATATCAACAATATTTATTGTTTTAATGATTATAGTTAGATATGTTAATAGGTATGTAATAGTTTTATAATAGTATTGTATATGGAGGAAAAGTGATACTATTGATGGCGCGGTCGTGTTTAACAGCCGAACGAAGTTAGCATTTTTAGCGAGCACCAGGTACTCCGCAGGCCTTTGTCAATGTCATATAATTGTTTAGCAACCACAAAAACGCCGCGAGCAAAGAAATTGGGTTGATTTTAGAAGGAATTTTCGTAAAACTCCAGAAGACGACGTTAACACCATCCTTAGCGCGCACCAGGTACTCCGTAGGCCTTGCAATGTCACATTCGTATTCAGCGACCTTAAAAACCCACGATTAACAAATTCGGGCTTATTTCCATCATTATTTACCTAGTTATAAATGTTTTTTAATAGCAAACTTTAAACAGCATTTCTAAAGTGCATTTTTCTAATGCACAAGTACAGTTTTTCATTTCCCAATAATTAAATTTATTCACAAAGTTTGTAGACGTCAATACGAGTCGAATGCAAAAATCCGCATTCAAATCCATCTTATTGCACAAAAAATATCTCGTGAATTACTTCGTTTCCTTGACTATAAGTATTTGTTAACCAGTTTACGTAAGACTATGGCGTCGGTTAAAAAGTTCCAAAAAATGGCCCAATTACCTGATTCCCCACAGGGACCTCGGACACATAATGGGAGAAACATGGGTTAATATTTTAAGATCTTATGCCTACGGTACCCAATAATTATTTTCTGTGCTGAAATTCATTAGTCTCATAATTATACAAAATATAAAATTAAACCTTTGGTACCTATGAAAATTGGTTTAAACAAACCGTCGGCACTAACTCATTATATTATACTCTTGGCTCCTTATCCTTAGATTTTATAAGCCACCAATTTTGACAAAAGACATTAATAAATTTTTATAAAAAGAAAAGTGTTTACTAAAGCGTTCTTGGGAAAGTAATAAAAATAATTGTATTATGAGGCTTCCCGAAAAGGCATGAAATAGAAAGTTATCAAACATTTATGGCGGTATTGGACCTATTAAAGCAATTACCCCTAAAAAGCCGAAGGGAAATATAAAAGTAAAAACGAAAAAGTGTATATTGATTATATTAAAGAAACAAATACCCATAATACCCATATAACCACAAAATTGTTAGACGAAATGAAATTGTTTAGGGTCTGAAACCGCCAAAACCGTACAGATTTTAGTTCTGAAAATAATAGTATCGTAAATTCTTTATTTTCCATCTGTATTTTATTATATGTTTTCATTTGGAAAACAAATCTTATTATATTAAACGCATAAAGAATGTTGGTTTTTTTACACTACAAATATAATTAGCATTGACTAAAAGTAGCAACTAAAATTTATATTAATTAACATCTAGCTAGGTCTTTACACTTAACGTATTAGTTTCAATTATAAAAACTACTGAACTGATTTTAATAAAATATTTACTATTTTCTAAGTTATAGTAAAAATAGGCCAATAAAAAGGGAATGGTCTCCATCCGATTGTAACTTTTGAAAAAATGCGTGGACGAACATACGTACAGTAACGGCCATTTAATCTTGGGCAATTCTTTTTCCCTTTCGTAGAATAGAATTCCACCTTCTACTAGATATAAATACCTGTCCGTTGTCAGTGTCTAAAAATATTTTTTTTAATGCCAAACCTAACTTTGGATCAAAAAGAATTAATTTTTTATTATATTGAGAAGAGAGGTTGGCCAGAAAGGGATGTGCGAAAGAGCTTAACATCCCAAAGAGTACTATTCATTTTGTTAAAAAAAATGGCAGGAAACACACTCCTTTGAGTGAAGAGCTGGAAGTGGTCGCCCCAAACTATCGAATCAAAGAAGACAATAATTTAGTTAATGATTTGAGAAACCAACCATTTAAATCTGTAGTTACAGCAAAAACGGAAATTAATTTCAGCATCGGTTACAACGGCATGATGAAGAATAAGGTAAATATCCGAATTGCGCTGCCATCCGGCAGCCTTAAGCAAACTTTTAACAAATGCAAATAAGGAACAACGCATTGGATTTTCTACAATTTTACTTGGAACCTCCGATTTTTTGGGAAAATATAATATTAACCGATAAAAAAGTGTTGTCGTGCTACAATGGGATACTTAAGGTATAGGAACACGATTTGATGAAAAATATACCCAAAAGGACAGAAGTAGTGGGCGATTTTCGGTAAATATTTGGGTGTGGTTGAGTACACAAGAACTTGGTGTATGTTATTTTATTAAAGGAAGGTTCATTGCGGAGGTATATATAGATCTGCTACAGAATATCATGCTTTCTTCTGTACCGGATCAATTTCCGGGCAAAAATTTTATCTTTCAGCAAAATAAGTGTCCCGTTCATACGGCCCGGCAAGTTGATGAATGGATGGAAGAGCAGCGTATCAGGGTTTTACCGTGGCCCGCACGTAGTCCGGATTTAAATGTTACGGAAAATGTTTGGGGCTTATTAGTTAAAAAAAAAATAAATAGGGAAAATGAGTTTAGGCCGCAAAATATAAACGAGTTGAGGATAAAATTCTAGAGGCGTGGAATGAGTTACGAGGAAATCCGGACTACACCCGGGCTTTGGTCCATTCGAGGCCTGGAAGGCTAAACTCTGTCATAGAAAAACGGGGCCGCAATAAAATATTAAATTTTTTTTGGAAGGATATTTAAGTTTGTTTGAATTTATTTAATTGTTAATTAATTTATTAATTTGTTACTTTTTATAAAATATAAATATGTTCTTTTACCTTTTGCTTTATTTATAGTAATTAAAAGTAAAACAAGGTAAAAAGAGCGATTTACAAAAAATGGACAGAAAAGTCAAAATTTGACAAATTTTTGCCCAAGATTTAATGGCCATTATTGTACATACAAACATCCAAAATACAAACATACATACATTTACCTATAAATATTTGGAAGCTTTGATAAATTATCATACGTAAATATATTGAAGTTCATGTTCGATTAAGAAAAGCACCCAAACAAATAAATGCACTGATTTAAAAAGTACAAACATTTTAAAATTTTAAATTTTCCAGGACATGCAAAGATAAAAAAATAAGTATAAATACATTTTTTTAAGTGTGCATGTTCTGGAAATTTTAAATGTCTTTTATATATATATATATATATATATATATATATATATATATATATATATATATATATATATATATATATATATATATATATATATATATATATATATATATATATATATATATATATTGTGTATAAGTGTTTTCACTTTTTAATTTCAAAATAAATTTGGACAAAAACCCCTTAAGAGACTCTTTTAAGGAATTTATTTTAATACTTTATTTACATACACAACTCAATTAAAACAAAAAGAACTTTAACAGAAAATTGTGGTATATTTCACCCATTTTAGTACCTATAATATTTCTAACTAGAAATTTCTTGGATCTCTTTAGTAGGTAAACACTTATATCTTTTAAAGGACTGAAATTAAATATTAGGTAAATAATATAAGATTGAGGATAAATATCAACTCACTTTTTGTTTTTTAAACAAATAAAAAAAAATGTGATGCAGTTATGTATCTAAATATTTGAAATACTTATAATGACGATCATATTATTACCCACCAAGAGCAGTTGTAATTAAAATTCTTTAGGGCATTCAGTGCATTCGTAAAGTAGTGAATAAATTCGTTAAACATTTAGGAAGTATATTTTGGGAAAAACAGTTGTATACCTCAAGCTTAGTTTTTTTGCATATTTTTTTACATATAGTTAATATGTACCGGGTGTCCAAATAAGAAAGGACGCCGGCTGTATCTCAGAAAATATTTATTGCACAGCGTTTGGAAAAACATATTTTTAGTAAAAGTGGTCAGAGAGATAGCTGGATATTATTTTCAAGTTTCTAAAATGGCCGCTAGGAGGCGTATCTGCAATCTTGAATGTAAAAAATTGACGTTTCTGTGAATTTTGCTATATTAACCTAACAAAAAAATACCTGATCTTTAAAGTTGAGAATAATCTGAACCTTTTTTGTTAAACAATTTTTGCTATATCCCTAAATATAAAGTGGTGGGGGTTATTCAAAGGTTTCCGTAAGACACACCCTGTATCTTCGAAACGGCTTAGCCGAATTTAACAAGCTTGAGCTAGTTAAAAAGAGCTTTTTTTGGGCTATAAATGTTATAATATTTGAAGTTTTGTTAGTTTCATATGTCGCCGCTAGAGGGCTTTTTTCGATATTCCGACAGAAATGGTTAATTTTCTTAAAAAAATTAAATTCATTGGTATAATTATTTTTTCATGAAAAAGTAGCATGTGAAATTAAAAAAACTTAAAATATTTTAAGAATTCTAGCCCAAGAATAGCTTTTTTCAACTATCGGCTTAGCCATTTCAAAGATACAGGCTGTGTTTTACGAAAACTTTTGAAAACCCCCCACCACTTTATTTTTGGAGATATAGCAAAAATTGTAAAACAAAAAAGGTTCAGATTATGCTCGACTTTAAAGATCAGGTATTTTTTGGTTAGGTTATTATAGCAAAATTCATAGAAACATCACTTTTTTAGATTCAATATTGCAGTTACGCCCCCTAGCGGCCATTTTAGGAACTTGAAAATAATTTCCAGCTATTTCTCCCGACCACTTTTACTAAAAATATTTTTCCCAACGCTGTGCGATAAATATTTTCTGAGATACAGCTGGCGTCCTTTCTTATTTGGACACCCGGTACAGGGCGATCCCTGTAGGAGGTATGACGTTATCTATATTTTTTTATATTTTTTACAATTTTATTCGCTACTATATGCATTGTATACATATATTGTTTTATTTTTATTTCCTTATGCGCAGGGTAGTGCGGCGAGCCAAGTTTCGGCACACCGCATGAATGTGTGTATATCATACGAAATGTTTCGGCCTATTTTTTCCTTTGTCTCCTTTCACATAAGGATATAAAATTAGGTATTTAAACTTACATAAGTATTCTTATTACCTGTAAAAAAATTGAGACAGTAGGACACAAGTAGAGGAAAAATACTAAAACCGGCCCATTTTTTACTCCGAAAGTCCTAAAACAGTACGTAATATCGTATTTTTAGGGGGTATTTAAGAATTTTGCAATCTGTTTGAACCTGCCCTCCTGTGATCGTAATTGTCTTAGAATTTTTTAGTCTAATGGTTGTGTCCTACCAAAAGAGTAAGGTCTACCTAGAAATACAACAGGCATGAGATTCCAACTCCGTTTTTTTTTGTTCATTAAACTTAGAAAAAAGAAAGAAGAACCCACCAAACCAAAGGACAAAGTTCCTATCCCAAAAGTTCTGTTCACAATTTTGTTCCACTTTTTTTTTGACTTGGCAAGATTTTTAGTAGGCTGTATGTAATAATGAAAAAAACTGTCTGTATAAATAAAAAAAAAAACAGTAATGCAGACAAATCGGTAAAAAACTTGCCATGTCAGAAAAGTGAAGAACAAAAATTGTTGATAAAATTTGTTCTTATTTTAGATCTCAGTGGTTTAAAGCCAAAATTCCTGGTTCGACCCCATTTTTACATCAGAGTTTATGTTGCAACAGTCCACAACGGCTTAAAGCCTTAGTACCAATGGAGGTGTAGTTTATTGACACGAGACTTAGATTTAGGCATTTGGAAAAAGGAAAGATCCCTACAGACAGTATATTCCACAGCTTAGAAAACTGAAAGTGGATAGTTCGGAGTATTTTCAGTTGTAATGTGAAGGGATGCATGAAAGTGGCACTTTGAGTTATTCTTCTGAAAGCCGCTAAAGAAGAAATAATTTTGACTAACTCTTTAATGCAGAAGCCATACAAATTTTAATCATGGAGATATAAATGTAGAGCCGAAAAACGAGTTGTCTTTTATTTCCTGTAGATTTTTTGGTCATCTGATCAATTCTGCAACCTAGATGTAAATATTTAATTACAAAATAAAATACTGCGAAAAAATTAAAACTACATACACGTACCTACATTGCCACTCGAACGCTGCTATTCGGAAAAAAAAATTCTACCCAAAAAATTCGTTTGGATGATAATAGAAAATTTAGTAGACGATATGGATTAACGGACGTTTAATATATGAAATATAAATATACCTACTAATATTTTTTTAATATATTTATAAAGAACGATAAATATAAGAAAATGCATTGAGAATCATTACTTGTGTTCTAATTCTTAAACTGCTATAGAACTAGGTTGGCACGTACAAGCTTCTCCGATTATTTTAACAACAGAATAAATACCATTTTACCGTGGCAAGTAGGAAAATATACTAAATATTTTTAAGAAATAAAGTCTAGAAGCTGCTTGCACCACATAAATAACAAAATCTAAATATTTATTTACCAGCTTGTTTCCAATTACAATAAATTGATTAAAATTAAAACATTTTTAAGTATCTGCGAATTTAATGTCATAGACTGAAGACTTAAAGGAAACGGCTTCTTACCGTTTAAAACAAATCTCTGCTTAAATAAAAATATTCCAAAATTTATATTTTTAACTCATGCGATAGCCTGTATATGGGTTTCATAATTTTTTAGAGTTATGTTAGAATTCAAGTATTTTTATTTTAAATTGTAGAGACGTGAAGTTTAAAGGTTAAAAAACATTTGCTACTTAATTTTAAACACCATTTTTGTGCTAAACCCCTTTTTTATATTCGCATTTTTTGTTACTAGATGAGAAAGCAATAGGGGCAAATCACGCGGTACCAATATTGCATTCTCGTACTCAGTTCGAAAAAAGCTAATAATTCGGTGCTTTCGGTCCCGGGTTGAGGGTGAAATAAGAAAATAAATACAGGGTATTAATAAAGTATGTGGCCAAACTTCAGGGGGATATTCCTTACCCTATTTTATATAAACATATCAAAAAGTTTATATAAACATATCTCCTAAACAGCTTTGTTTTCTTGATACAGGGTGTTAAAGTATTTAAAAAATATAAGTCTTTCCTAAATAACTAAACGACGCAAATTAGAATGACGTTGAAATTTGGTGACAGTTTTAAGTGTGTACAGAGGAATATTTTAAGCTAAAGTTTTTTTCTTTCATTTTGCCAGTGGCGTGCACAGGGGTAACGCTCGAGCTTTAATTTTAACAATTAAAACTACACAAAAGTCATCTCTTCACTTTTTTCCCTCAGATTAACTGTTTTCAAGAAAAATTAAAAAATTGGGTATGTAGCATTAATACTGCAATCGTTTGAAAAGAATGAAAAAAATAAAAAGAGTGCCATGGACGGAAAAACTACAATTCTTTAAAGGAAATTTGACAGCCGCCATAATTTTAAACAGTAGGTACGGTTTAATGTGATAAGATCGTAATTTAAAGTGTTTTTACAAGTTTAAGCTGTAAAATTAGTTACTAATTTTATAAAATGGTTCAATTTACAAACACAGAAAAGGCCGATATGCATTTTGTTTATGGAATGGCCCAAGGAAATTCAAGAGCGGCTAGACGCATTTATCAAGAGAGGTACCCTCATCGCCTTGCACCAAATAGGCAAACATTTGTAAGAATATATGAAAGGCTGTGGAAATCAGGCACTTTTAATAGGTCGGCTGTTATTGGGAGACCTGCAACAGTAAGAACAGTGGAGATGAAGGAAGCAGTTTTAGATGAAATTGAGCATAGTCCCGAGACAAGTACACGCATGATTGCACAGCAATTAAACAGTACTCACGTCACTGTATGGCAAATTTTAAAGGATTATCAGCTGTATCCTTACCACATACAGCGTGTTCAAGCGTTATTACCTGCCGATTTTCCCCAGCGAGTTACTTATTGTACTTGGATTTTGCAACAAGTGGTAGTATCTCCGAGATTTCTGTCCCAAATTTTTGGTTACCGATGAAACGTGTTTTTCCCGAAATGCAATTATGAACTTTCACAACAATCATATCTGGTGCGAAGAAAATTCCCATGCGGTTATGGAGAATAATTTTCAACCACAGTTTTCCGTAAATGTTTGGGTTGGTATTGTAGGTGATTTTCTTATTGAGCCTTATTTTTTACCCCCGAGATTAAATGGTCAAGAGTATCGTAATTTTTTGGAATTCGTGTTACCTGGACTATTAGAAGATGTCCCAGTAACAGAAAGAAGACTAATGTGGTTCATGCACGATGGGGCCCCACCTCACTTTAGCATAGTAGCACGTCAATTTCTGGATGCAACCTATGAAGAACGCTGGATCGGTCGCGGGGGTCTACAGCCATGGCCACCCAGATCACCGGATTTAAATCCCTTAGATTTTTTCCTATGGAGACATTTAAAATTCCTCGTTTATAAAACTTTAGTCAACACCTAAGAAGAATTAAGACAACGGATACGGGATGCATGTGATCAAATAAGACATACGCCGGGAATATTTCAGCGTGTTCGGGAATCGACATTGAGACGAGTTAATGCTTGCATTAAAGTTGAGGGTGGTCATTTTCAGCAACTATTATAAGAATAAAGAAATTGTCCATATCTCATGACCATTTTTAATGTTTGAGACTTTGACTTTGTGTGTTTTTTTAATTTATTGTTTATTATTTAAACTATTATAAGTTTAGTGTTACTTATTATTTCTACGTTTTATGTACATATACGTTTTTCAATAAAAATAACTATTTGTTGTTAAGTAACTAAAAAGAGTTTACCCCCTTTGTGTTTAAGTTTGGTTAACTAATGATTTTATAAAAAGGAAATCCATAGAACTACCAAAAAGCAATCTTTATTATTTTTTAATTTTTCTCGAAAACAGTTAATCTGAGGGAAAAAAGTGAAAAAATGACCTTTGTGTAGTTTTAATTGGTTAGTCTTAAAATCAGGTCAAATTAAAAAAAATAGTGTGTTACTAAATTTTTCTAAAATTAAAGCTCGAGCGTTACCCTTGTGCACGCCACTGGCAAAATAAGAGAAAAAAACTTTAGCTTAAAATATTTTTCTTTACACACTTAAAACTGTCACCAAATTTCAACGTCATTCTTATTTGCGTCGTTTAGTTAATTAGGATAAACTTATATTTTTTAAATATTTTAACACCCTGTATCAAGAAAACAAAGCTATTTAGGACATAATGTTTATATGAAATTTTTGTCTTAAAATAGGGTAAGGAGTATCCCCCTGAAGTTTGGCCACATACTTTATTAACACTCTGTATATTGAACTATCCAAAAAAGGCAGTGCTGAAGACGACTAAACTTGAATAAGGTAGATGAAAAACCCGGATCCAGTGATTGCGTAACATCCCAAGATCATTCGTAAACTTTTTTTATTATTGTAAACGTTTTAAATTGTTTAAATATTTTACCATTTAATTTAAGTATAAGATTAAGTTAAAACTTTAATAGATTTTTAAGTTTTAATATAGTGTTGCACCATTGTAGTATAATGTGTTTTTTATAATTTGATTTGTAATTTTTAAAGTTTATTAAAAACTATTTTAGAGTTTTACTAACATTTACTTTTAAAACTTAATAATATTTTATTATGAAATTACATTAATTGAAAGAATTTTGTTACCAAAGAATTTTAATTTTAAACTAAGGGTAGTCCCACCAAAACGCACAATGTTAATTGTAAATAAAACAAAAAGTTTTCAGAGAATTATCTTTATATTTTTTATTATAATAGAAGGATCTATGACAATTATGTGCGAAACAAAATATCGGGCAAATGCTCGCCACGGCTTCGGTGGCATACCTCTATCCGATGGTTCATATTTTCAATGACTCTGAGACATAATTAAGGTTTAATGTCGTTAATGGGCCGAATTATCCTTTAGCTTTTGATATGATAGCTGTTTATATCCTCAATTTCGGGCCAACAAAAAGTTCGTTATCATCTCGAGATAGTGAACACCATTCACGGTAACTGCTTGGCCGACCTCATTTTCGAAGAAGTACGACCCGATGACGTCTCCAGCCCATACACCGCACCAAACAGTCACTCTTTGTGGATGCATTATTTGCTTTTCAATAATTACTCGTGGATTCTCATTTGCCCAAATGCGGCAATTCTGCTTGTTAACAAAGACACTAAGGTAAAAGTGTGCCTCGTCGCTGAAGATGAGTTTCTTTGTAAAGTCACCATTCACTCCTGACTGTTTAACAAACCGTTCGGCCCATTGACGACGCTTGAAATGGTCAATAGGCTTTACCTCTTAAGACAATTGAACCTTTTTAGCGTGTAAATTCAAATCTTTATTCAAAATTCGCATCAGTGATGTTCGTGAGATGTTGACTTGTTGGGCACGACAACGAGTCGAGGTCGACGGCTCTTCTGCCGCACTATCGCGAACGCTAACAGCATAAATAGAGAAAGCGTTTCATTCATCAAGTATTTCGTAGCTACCTCCAAGACCTTTTTGTTTATTATTACCGATTGAATGTTACGACGCCAGTGGCGTATCACCAATATATTTTAAAACCTTTTTTGCTTTATTTTTTACCTTCATAAATAAGTAAATATTATTCTACCAATTACAAAAAGTATTATAGTTTTAAAGTATAAAGTGGGGTATACAAATTTAAGACAGTTTAAATAGTCTTAGTAGACATCAGCTACAAGACTAAACAAATAACGTGCTTGTTATTTGTGACAAAAAAAAGAGGTTTGTCAAGGAACAAGCCAGTCTTATAATTTTGCAAATAATGTTTTTTTAATTGCAAACGATGACTTAAACCCAATTTAACGTACTGTGGGGGTTCTATAATTTGGGTAGTTTCTTAACATAGAACATAAATATTTAAGGTTTGAGAAGGAATACTCTGCAGGAGGTGTCACACCTAGGGATGTGTAAAAAAAAAAACAAAGTGGAAATTTGAGTCTTTCCCGATGGGCTGAAAAAGATGTATGAAGTGTACAACGTGTTGCACAACTGGGAGCTGCTAAGGAGAAATTATATTGGATAATTCTGAGCGGGAATACCCATAAGTGACATCACCCACAGCTTGTCATAGGCAAGAGACGAGAAATTGTAAGAGTTAAGGCTCTTAATGAAATCAAGAATTTTATTTGCTTACATTATATGAAAACTAAAATGTATAAAATAATATATCAAGTGGTGGTAATAAGGTTAAATAAAAGAATGTTTTAAAACCTAAGATATCAGTTTTTTTTTATTTTGTTAGGATATCGCAAATCTACAAGTTGGAAAAACTGGACCTAATTAAAATACAAACATTAATATAGTGGAATGTAAACAGGTTTGTTTTACAGTTTATTTAACAAAACATAAATATAAATATTACAATTGTTTTAATAACCACCATGTTCACAAAAACACTGTGGAAGAATCTAGAAACTAAATTACAAAAGCAAGCTCCATATACAACATAGAAAAACGGCCTGTGGCTGTTTTCATGTCGTGGTTGAAGATTGGAGGTGTCCCTTCTCAGAACTGCAAATAAGAATTAAGTATTTATTACAACTTGATATTCATATGTTAACATTAAGATTCCCTTTTTGGTATTTATTTATTCTTATTAAACAAAAGTATTACAAAGGGTTTTACTTTAGGTAATACTACTCCTGCTGTATCAAAAAGGCTAACACGATTTCTTTTTCCAAAATAATACAATTTAAAAAAAAGGCTGAAATCAAAAAGAAGGTAACCTTTGTAGAGCTAATAAAATGGGCTGGCAAAATATTGCCATACTTTTTAAGCAATGAACCCAAATTTAAAGTTAAATATACAGCGTGCCCAATAAAATTTAAAAATTTGCTTCGAAATAGCACAAATTTTGTTTGTCATTTTTTTTATATTAAAAGTGAAAAAATTGCTCTTATAAAGTAAGCATTTTACTGAGAATATAATATTTTCTTGGTAGCAAGTTTGCGTAAGCACATTCAAGAGATTTTTAGTACTACACTTTGCTTACTGCATCTATGCTTAAAAAGTAAGAATAAAGCAAGGAAGTTTAAAGGTGTATGGAAGCCCAATAATGTAGAACAAAATTGTCCAGGCGTGCAGGGCAGCGGGAATAGGGGATTGGCCCCGCGGAGTTTGCGCAATGAATAGTAGGTCAGAGCCGGACTTCCATAATTCTTTGTTACTATCTATAAAGTTGACATCATCAAATGTCAAATTCAAGCATTCACTGTTTTTTTTATTTTTTGCACAAAATTGTTGTTTATTAAACGATACTACCATAGAATATTTAAAATTATTGTGTAATATTGGATTTTATATCATCTGATATAATAATGAAAGAACAGATGGTGCCACTTTACAGCCTTCTATTTAAATGGTCGATATTTTTGGGAGTTTTGTATTTTTACCAAAAATCTTTGTAAATAAATAAAAACACGATTTTTTAAAATACATTTCAAACATTGTATGATAGTTTCATGTACTTATCACCAATTTTGTGATAAAAGAAGGGCAAGATAGTGTAAATGAGTTTAATCTAATCCTAAGATTCTGGTTGTACCTTAAAAGTGAAAATTTTTATAACTGCTTTTTAGGCATATACTTTTACTAATAACAAACATTCATGAGACAGAATAACAGTGGTTAATATTGTTTAGTATCCTTTGGTACCTAGGTATCCATGTAACAGTATCCGTTAAATATTATGTGTCTACAGTATGTCGAGCTTAAAAAGTTGATAATGTAAGTTTAAGAACATAAAATTGTACTTTCTTTCATCCAATTAGAGGGGTCTGTATATATTAAAATTTGCCTGGTCTGCCCAGTAATTAATAATTTTGTTCCTTTAAAAGAACGTTTTAAATTATTAAATAAAATAAAAGTACCTAAATGTAAACCTTATTTCTTTTTAATAATCCACAGAAATACACAAACATTGTGGAAATCATCTAAAGATAGTTAAGATTGCCTTACTTTTCTTACTGCTATTTCATATGAAATTTTCATTTCCTATTATTCATAATTGATATATTATTATTTATTCGGTTACCTAACGTTACGTCTCATAAGAAGCACCTAATTTAAGTATAAGAAATACTTACCTAGAGTAAAAAATGCCGGGTATGTTACCCTTGGATTTGCAAGACAAAACCATACAACCTCTAGTCATTTTGTTACGATATTATAAGTAACAAACAATAAACACAAAATTATAGTCACAATTTAATAAACACTAATCACTAAAATAAGAAGATTTTTATCAATCCAAAAAACTTCTGCAACCACAAAATATAATCACACACTCCTACTCCGGCTCTCATAAAAGTATAATGTGTTGCCTAACTACACACTGATTTATCAGTGTGTAAGTAGGCAACACATTAAATTATTTCGTGGAATTTTGTTATTGTGCAGAATCGGCGGGGCCAACTCTGACAGTTATTTTCATACTGGGCTGGACATTTTTTGATCAAATGGGCCATAGCATTGGGCTTCCATACACCTTTAAACTTTCTTGGAATAAAGATATTCTGTATCCAAAAGTGCGGTTTATCTTAAGAATAATTGTACAGGGTGGGCATTTTATTGGGGTCTAGGGTTTATTATACATTTTCTCAGAAACTGCAGACTTTTGAAAAAAAAAGTTCGGACCAAAGTTTCTTGGAATAATTTATGCTTTTAATTAATTTAACTTTCACATATACAGGGTGTTCATTGTGTTGGCGACCGGTGTTCACTTCCTGTTTTTAAATGGGATATCCCATATATTATTGTAGTATTTAGATAGCGCCTTCAAAGACAAGTTCAACGATATATAACAGTATAGGTCTGTGTCGCGAAGTTTCGGATTTATTGAAGTTTTAATTTAATTTTTGAACTATTTTTAAATTAATACACATACGGTAAATATTCTTTTTTTTTCTTATTTGTTTACGTAAAGAGAATTACAAAAGCCCATTTTATCTATATTAGCTGGCATTTTTTTTTTCATTCTAAAATGTTACAGTGTTGCCATGTTTTGTCTGTCGTAAAACTTTTTGAGTTTTTTAAATGCAACCCCCCGTATATAATACCAAATCTATAAAAAGAATTAAAAGATCGTTTCAACGATGTATAACAACATGCGTCTGCGAGTCACCGTTTCGAACTTATGGATAATTGTCTTCAGAAAAAATCATATTTTTCTTTTTCCAACCACACTACACCCTGTATACTTTAAATTATAAATTAATATAGGATATTTGGCAAACTCATCTTAAACCAAATTTATTGTATTGATTTATAATATTAAGTATACAGAATGTAGTGTGGTTGGAAAAAAATATGATTTGTCTTGAAGACAATCATTCATAAGTTCGAAACGGTGACTCGCTGACCCATGTTGT
This sequence comes from Listronotus oregonensis, assembly GCA_019359885.1. Lineage (NCBI taxonomy): Eukaryota > Metazoa > Arthropoda > Insecta > Coleoptera > Curculionidae > Listronotus > Listronotus oregonensis. The sequence goes on from JAHBCN010000665.1 coordinate 158,922, forward strand.
TATACATCGTTAAAAAGGTCTTTTAATTCTTTATATAGATTTGGTATTATATACAGGAAGTTGCATTTAAAAAACTCAAGAAACTTTACGATAGACAAAATATGGCAACACTGTAACATTTTTAAAATTAAAAAAAAAAATTGCCAGCTAATATAGATAAAATAGGCATTTGTAATTCTCTTAACGTAAACAAATTAAAAAAAGGAATATTTACCGTATTTGTATTAATTTACACCAATAAAATGCCCACCCTGTACAGCCTTAAACAAAAATTTAAAAAAAAAATGGTTCTGGGTTAACACCACGTTTTAAAGACTTGACTTCACTTTCTCTAGGTCAAACCTGCTTAGAGTATCAATATGTTCTTTGTGGTTAATATGTATCGTCTTTAAAACTAAACAAATTAAACCATTTTCTTTTTCTTTGCGAAAGATCACTTGGAAACCTAAAACATTGCAAATTTTGTTCATAAACTTAAGAGTAACATTAAACTGTTGACAATGAATTTAAATTCAAAAGTATCTAGGTGCGGCTGAAGTGTTTTTCATCTAAAATTTTGGTGTTTTCAATTTAATAATCAAGATAATCTGTTTATTTATTTTAAATAAATATCTGTAGTACCCAAAACTAGTTTTTAAAAAAGAAAAGACTTTGAAATTCCTGCAAAATGTCTATTTATTATTGCGAAATATTTTACACTTTTTATACACACCTTGTCCTAAATTACTCTCTTAATCAATGAGAGCGCTTAGGTAAAAAAAGTAATCACCATTCCTAAATATCAAACTGCCTTTTAAGAGTTGCTTTATACACCACAAACAATAACTTCTAACAGGATTATATGTAAAAATATTGGAATATTTATCTAAAAAAAACTGGGTAAAAATTTAATAGAAATAATTACCTACATATCAAATACAATATTTATATTTATAATTTAGTGCACTTCATCACCACTGTTTAAACTATTTTTATGAATGAGTTAAAAAAAATATCTGCCATTTTTTCTACTGAAATGATAATTCAGGAACCATATTCGTCACTTCACACACTAGGCACTGCTTTTCCATTTTAGTTTGATAAAAGTACGTACACAAAACTAAAATTTATACCCCGATTGTTACAAAAACTTTACAAACGACGAAAAACACTTCCAGTAATACGCCATATTGACACTAACAGCTGACACGCAACGGGAGCTACGTGCTTCTACGAGTTGTACCACAGCCTTCTATAACAAAGAGCCATGAAGCAAGAAAGGCAACGTTGCAAACAACACTGCGCCCTGGGCTGGTTTAATTTAATCAGTTCTAAGCAGATTGCGCTAAATAAACATTTTTTATGAAATTTTAAACAAAATACAGGTATTATTTTAAAAATAAACATAATTTTAAATACTATACTATATGGCCCTAAAAAACACTAATGTGTCCCGAACACCTAGGCCATATTAGAATATTCGGAACCTTTTATTATTTTTTCAAATTATTGCTAGAAATTTCAAAATATTTATTTTTAAGGCTTTATTTTTATTCTGTTTTACTGTTTTTTGCAAATAAATTAATGTAACTTTTAAAATTTAACTAAAAATGTATTAATCAGTAATTTGTGTGATAATTAAAATCAACCGAAAACAACATATCTAAAATAATATTATTAAAAAACATAATCTGTACTTAATAAGGAAGACAACTTTAAAAAAGCAAAACTGGGTTCATTGCTCGGGTTTTACACTAATACCTTAAAACATGTAACAACTCTTAGAATATGTATAATGATATTTTTTGTTGAACTTACCGGTATTTATATGATTTTCTTTATGTCCTGCGATATTCGGAGTTAATACTGTTT